>CM039674.1:174218421-174431379 GCA_022496015.1 Hordeum marinum | reverse complement strand
AGAAGAAAAAAAGAAGAAGAAGAAAAGAGGAGAGGAGGAGAAGAAGAAGAGTAAAAAAGGAAAGGAAGAAGAAGAAGAAGAGAAGGAGGACAAGAAAAAAGAAGAAGAGGAAGAAGAAGAAGAAAAAAGCGTATAGGAGGAGAAGGAGAAGAAAAAAGAAGAAGAAGAAGAAGAAGAAGAAGAAGAAAAGATGAGAGGAGGAGAAGAAGAAGAGGAAAAAAGGAAACGAAGAAGAAGAAGAAGAGGAGAAGAAAAAAAAAGAAGAGGAAGAAGAAGAAGAAAAAAGAGGAGAGGAGGAGAAGAAGAAGAGGAAAAAGGAAAGGAGGAAGAAGAGGAAGACCACGACCATGACCCCGACCCCGACCCCGACCTTGACATGAAACCCCGACCCCAACCCCGACCCCGACCCCGACACCCCGACCCCGACCCCGACCCCGACACCACCGACACCCCGACCCCGACATGACACCCCCGACACGCCAACCCCGACACGAGACCGACACCCTGACACGGCACCCCTGACCACGACACAGCACCCTGACCCCGACACGACACCCCCGACACCCCCGACACGCCTACCCCGACACGACACCCGACACCCTGACACGGCACCCCCGACACCACTAACCCGCAACCTCCGATGCCACTGATCCTCAACCCCTGACGTGACCGACCCCTACCCCCGACATGACACCCCGACACCATGACACTCCGACACCCCGACACGACACCCTAACACGGCACCCCGACCCCTACACGACACCCCCCACACCCCGACACCGACACGACACACCCCACCACCCGGCCCCAGCACGACACCCCCACACCCCGACACGACACCCCCCACACCCCGACATGACACCACCGACACCGCGACCCCGACATGACACCCCCGACGTCGATGGAACACTAAATAGCAAGTATCGTTGGTGCGAGATACATGTGGCCGTCGGTGTCGAACACTGTATCCATGTCCCACAAGTTACGCCGGTGTCCGTCGTCCCGCAGCAATAGTTCTCGGGGTCGATGGCGGTTGAACACCTATGTGAATTTGTCTTGCAGCCTCTACGATCACGATTAATAGCCAAGTGTTGAAACTTGAAACACCCTAACTGACTCAAGTCGGTTTGGTTGTTTGAAGTTTCAAAACATGGCTTTGATCCTCATCGCAGACGCTGCCAAACAAATTCGCATAGGTGTTCGACCGTCATCGGCCCCCAGAACTATTGCTGCGTGCGGGACACAGGGCGCCGACGTCACTTGTGGGATGTGGATCTAGTGTTCAATGCCAAGCGCCACATGTATCTCGCACCGATGATACTTGCTATTTAGGGTTTCATCGACGTCGAGGAACCCCCTAACCCGACACCACGACACGACACCCTCGACCCCCGACCCCGACACGACATCTCAACCCCAACACGACAACCCCGACACCATGACACGACACCCTCTACCCCTGACACCTCTTTGGCCTCCTCTTGACCGAAAGGGTGCTCTTCGGCCTTCCAGAGGCCGACGGGGTCATATATGTGTGAATTATGAGTTAGGTCATATAATTTCCGATTTTTTTATGGAAAACATCATATATATTTGTGTTCATCGGGTGGATTTAAATGTGCAATTGTTTCGTCGCTGCAAGGGTTTGGTGTTCGACGACCTCCCCATGCGTTCGACAAGCTCCGCCCCTGCATTCATGGGTGAGCACAAATGACATGTCCTCCTCTCCTTCATTTGCTCTGTTCCGGTCTTCGTGCCAATGAAACTTGCTAGCTGTAGGTAGATTGAATCATCATTAGGCATGAACACTATGCGTCTCCCGTTCAGAAGGGTTACATCTATAAATATGCATACATTTGCATATTTATAATCGTGATTCTTTCGAATTGTCCAACGTTATCCATGGACAGCCCGAGTATGTGTAGATTGGGTTCGTTTTCCCATATGCTCTGCTCCGGATCCGATGCAGAATTTCGTCAGTGCCTCCATACTGTTCTCCGGGTACACATCCACTCTGCTTATTGCCAAGACGTGTATCAGGAGAACAGCGGGGTGGTGCTGCCGAAATTTTGCATCAGATCCGGAGCAGAGCATGGGAAAAACAACCCAATATACACATACTCGGGTGGGATTAGGACCTATCTTAACCTACTAGCGTCTAGGTTGAATCGACGTAATGAAACTGACAATCTCTATTAATTGATGAATATGATTTGTTGAATTATGTATATATTTTGTGTGTGTCCAGTAGCTCGGTAGGATGAGTGATCGTGGGTGGATGTACACCAGTCACACTACTCAGAAAGACATGACCCGTGAATGGTTAACAAAAACCAAGGAGTTTGTGAGAGTCGCATTTGCCAATGGACAGAAAACAACTTGGTGCCCTTGTGTCGATTGCGACAACTATAAGAAGAAGTCAGAGTTTGAAATGATCAAACACCTATAGAAGTGGGGTTTTACGCCTAATTATACGGTATGGACATTTCCTGGTGAGCCTGCCCAACGTGCCAAAGCTGAGGTGCTTCGTCGTCGCACCGACGAGCATGGTACCGGGATCGAAGACATGGTGCAAGACTTTGATGATGCTCGGGATTCGGACGATGAGATGGAGGAATCTGCAAAGGCCTTTTATGAAATGTTGGAGTCTTCAAAACGTCCTCTCCACGAGCACACTGAGCTTTGTCAGTTGGATGCCATCGCGCAAGTAATGGCTCTAAAGGCTCAGTTCAACCTAGACAGAGAATGCTACGACGCGATTATGACGATATTTGGACGCTTTCTACCCAAAGGCCATGTATTGCCACCAAACCTGTACCAGTCGGACAAAATCCTGCGTGCGCTTATTATTATGTACATATATATTATTAATTAGTTCATGTTATTAGGTATTCAATTTTTTTATGTTGAACTAATTTCGTTCACTCTTTGTCATTGAAGGTGTTGACAGATGGTGGGCGGGGGTCGAGAGCGCTTTGAGCCTCCTTCCTCGGCACGTGCTGGGAGGGGTGCTATTATGCCAGCCCAGCAACTCCAGAGAGCGCTGGTATACAACATGCAAACACCGGCGGGCTCTTCTTCTTCGACCGGGAGAGGTCGGGGGAAGATGAAGAGAGGTGCTAGAGGTAGGAAGGCTGCTGTGCCTTCCTCGCCGCCACCCCAAGCTGATTCTCCCGACCACAGGAGTGCTCCGTCTCGGGTGGACCCGTCTCGGACTCCTGTCCACGAGCCTCGGGTCACCGAGCCTTCGTCCCAGAAGACTCGGGTCCCAGAGTCTTCGTCCCAGGAGACTCAGGTCACAGAGTCTTTGTCCCACGTGACTCCGGAGGCTAGTGGCCATGCTGATGGTGGTGAGGACAATTACTTGTCTGAGGACACCTATAGCGAGAGCGAGCTGGTTGAGGAGGGCAAGAAGGTCTACCAGCGTGGTTGTACAAAGCTGACTCCCATGCCGACGACCTGCGAGCAGAGGTGGTTGATTGCGCCTAATGCGGAGAAGTAAGTGCATTTACTCTTTTTTTTAACCTTTTGCCTTCATGTTTCTTCAAATTAATATCTAATGTGTTGGCCTTGTTCTACTGCAGGGGTTGGAAATACAAGCGTGGTGGTGCCACAGGCCCAACCAGGTCCTTGGTGTGCTTCTCCACCACCACTTCCCGGGGAAGGTCCAATTTCCCGGTGAGGGTGAGTCTTCACAGGTAGCACTGACCTGGGAGCTATACAAGGCTGCCCCGGCCCCGCCGGAGGAGATTGTCGACGGTGTCTTGTGCGAGACGGTGGCTGACATTGTGATCCGTCGCTTTTGGGTAATTTCTCCTTTACAGAATTAAAAATCAACAACACCTAGTGATTGTACTAATCAGTGTCTAATATGTTGTCTTGTTTGATTGTAGACCTTCTATGGGTGTCTTGAGGAAGACAAGGCGAGAGCGGCAGTTGTTCTCGAAGCCGAGGGCAAGCGCCTACTTCCGAACTTACGGCACGAGGCTCGGGTGCAGGCTATTCGAGACTACTACACCTCGAGTAAAATTAAGAGGGCCAAGAAGAAGTGCCGCATAAATTATCTGAGTAAGGAGAAGTTTATGAAGGTAATTATCTATTCTTAAGGCCTTGTACTTAGTTTCTTTGATTTGATTCGTCGGCGTAGCGCCGAAATTTCTCTTGTCTAACTTAGGTGCCCCCGAGATGGTGTGCGGATAGGATGGACTATTCGGAGGCATTGGTGGACGAGTGGTGCTCTCCCGAATGGCTAGCCGAACACAACAAGGCCAAGGAGAAGCGTGCCCAAATGATAGGTGTGCCACACCATCAATGGAGCTCCAACCTGTTTGAGTATGGGGATAACTGGGTATGTGCTTTGCTTCATGATTCATGCAATTTCATTCTTCATGCTAGCTTGAGCCCTTAACTAATATTTTGTTCACCTCTTTTAGGCGCGAGAAAACAAGAAGGAGGTGCCACCTCTGTTAGACCTCTATGCCATGGCCCATACTGTCTCGTACAAGAAGGCCAAGGCATTCTCTAAGGATGACCTCGATCATCTAGAGGGCTTCAGCAACATCTCCTCCCACAACAAGCTCGTGAGGTACAGAGATGAGGGGAAGGCGAGAGGGGAGGACTTCAACTCGAGCCAAAGTCCTTTTGATCCAGAGCTCGTGATGATACTGGTGGTGGGAGGCCCCATGGCTCGATAGTCATTGGGGATGGATTGATACGTTGTCCGAGAACTCTCCCAGAGATCAAGAAGCGCCAGACGAGCTCTGATCCTGAGATAAGGCCTCGACCATGGCCAATGGATCTCACCATTGAGGATAGGGCCCAGGAGCTTCTGGCGGAGGCAAATAGGCAGGTGGCACGGAGGGAGAGGGAGATGGAGGAGAGGACGACTAGGCTATTGGAGGAGGAGAGGAACCGGAATGACGCATCTCATCGGGCTCTATATGAGCTCCTCGTGGTAAGTTTCTCCTGCATATTAGCCAAATCATGCGCATAATGTTCGTTTCATCACTAACTAATATGAATGACTCGTGAAAACAAAATGTGCAGACTGTGTGCCAGAACAATGGTTATACCCCTCCGTCGATGCCCCATATTGCTATAGCACCCATCGTTTCCCAAGTGTTTCCATTAACAAATGCATACTTAGCTTGAGAAATGAACTACTTAGCTCCAAAATGACCGATACTTAGCTTATTTTCATCCAAAATGACTTGATATGCTTAGTTAGCTAGAACATGGTATATTCTACCTAGGATAGCTATAAAAAGACGTATACTTAGCATTTTCTCCTCCAAAATGACTTGATATGCTTAGTTAGCTAGAAAATGGCATCAGTAGCTAGTATAGCTCAATAATGATCTATAGCTAGTTCATTTATGACATAATTAGCTCACTTAGGTACAAATTGGCATAATTACCTACAATAGCTTAATAATGATCTATAATTAGCTTAGTTAGTTCATTTATGATATAATATGCTCACCTAGGTAAAAATGGCATAATAACCTTGGTTTACCTCCAAAATGACCTATACTTAGCTTATTTTCCTCAAAAATACATAATAACCTTACTTACCTCCAAAATGATATATTCTACCTAGGATAGCTATAAAATGACCCATACTTAGCTTATTTTCATCAAAAATGACTTGATATGCTTAGTTAGCTAGAAAATGGTATATTCTACCTAGGATAGCTATAAAATGACGTATACTTAGCATTTTTCCTCCAAAATGACTTGATATGCTTAATTAGCTAGAAAATGGCATGAGTAGCTAGTATAGCTCAATAATGATCTATATCTAGTTCATTTATGACATAATTAGCTAACTTAGGTGCAAAATGGCATAACTACGTACGATAGCTTAATAATGATCTATAATTAGGTTAGTTAGTTCATTTATGACATAATATGCTCACTTAGGTAAAAAATGGCATAATAACCTTGGTTTACCTCCAAAATGACCTATACTTAGCTTATTTTCCTCAAAAATACATAATAACCTTACTTACCTCCAAAATGATATATGCTACCTAGGATAGCTATAAAATGACCTATACTTAGCTTATTTTCATCAAAAATGACTTGATATGCTTAGTTAGCTAGAAAATGGTATATTCACCTAGGATATCTATAAAATGACCTATACTTAGCAATTTTTCCTCCAAAATGACTTGATATGCTTAGTTAGCTAGAAAATTGCATTAGTAGATAGTATAGCTCAATAATGATCTATAGCTAGTTCATTTATGACATAATTAGCTCACTTAGGTACAAAATTGCATAACTACCTAGGATAGCTCAATATTGATCTATAATTAGCTTAGCTAATTCATTTATGACATAAGATGCTCACTTAGGTAAAAAATGGCATAATAACCTTGGTTTACCTCCAAAATGACCTATACTTAGCTTATTTTCCTCAAAAATACATAATAACCTTACTTACCTCCAAAATGATATATTCTACCTAGGATAGCTATAAAATGACCTATACTTAGCATTTTTTTCCTCCAAAATTACTTGATATGACTAGTTAGCTACAAAATGGCATTACCACCTTGGAGAAGAGGAGAGGAGAGGAGAGGAGAAAAAGAAATAGAAGATAAATTCTTCTTATTTTTTTTCTTCATTTTCTTCTTCTTCTTCTAGCTAGTCTTCTTCTTCTTCTAACTATATCTTTCCTACTTTGCAGATTTGCTATAGATCAGGAAGAGTGAATTGATGGACCGTACTGTTCTACTTCTACTACCTTTAAGATTATGGAAAACTTGTTTTGGATACATATGTATGGATATGTTGTTGGAAACTTGTATATATGTTGGACTTGTATGTTGGAACTTAATTATTGGTATATGCTTGTTTCAACTTATTTGGTATGCTTGTTGGAACTTGTTGAATGATATGTATGTTCTGGATATGTAGGTTGGATATGTATGTTGGGTATATATGAATATTCTGTCAAATTGAATGATTTTAAGAAAAAAACAAAAATAACAGGGGCTATATAGCCGTTTTGCCGTCTGCTCGCAGACGGCAAAGAGCTTTGCCGTCAGCCAGAAGACGACAAAGTGGCCATGTGGCAGCTACGTGTGCAAACTGGGGCTGGCCTAGGTGGGTTCTTTGCCGTCCGCTGGCAGACGTCAAAGAACCTTAGGTCTTTGCCGTATGCCAGCGGACGGCAAAGAACCAACCTAGGAAAGCCCCAGCTATAAAAAAAGGTGCTTTGCCGTCCGCTGGTAGACGGCAAAGACCTTAGGTTCTTCGCCGTCCGTGGGCAGACAACAACGAACCTAAGGTCTTTGCCGTCTGCGAGCGGACGGCAAAGCACGCCGTTAAGCCCCCTAACGGACCTAAGTGTCCACGTTTGCCGTCCAGGCTCTTTGCCGTTCGCTGGCAAACGACAAAGAACCTAAGGTCTTTGCCGTCCGCCAGCGGACGACAAAGTCGCCTTTACCGTGGATTATTTAACCGGACGGTTTGCCGTCCGTGTTTCATGCCTTTGCCGTCCGGGATGGCAGACGGCAAAGTACCTATTTCCTGCAGTGACACCGTCTGGTGATCTGTCTAGCCAGATTTTCATCATCAGGTAACTCGCCACGAGCCAAGTATGGCAAGTAAGGCACAATGCAATCCAGAATAGCATGCAGAGTCGCCACCAGCTGTCCCTTTGAGTCAGGAATAGCTAAGTCTTCCTCTGAAGGTAACTTAACTGACGGGTGATGTAAGACATCCAAAAATACATTAGGCGGCACCAGCTTTTTTTGAGAGCCTAACCTTAACAGGGCATCAGCCCCCTCGTTCCTGCGACGATCAATATGATGCACCTGATAGCCCTTGAAGTGACCAGCAATGACATCCACCGCTTGACGCTAAGCCTCCATCCGTGGATCCTTGGAGTCCCAATTGCCTGAAACTTGCTTAAGCACGAGATCTAAGTCGCCAAAGCACCTAACCCGGCTTAAGTTCATCTCCTTAGCCACCCTGAGGCCATGAAGAAGGGCTTCGTACTCAGCTGCATTGTTAGGAAAAGGGAACATCAGCCGCATCACATAACATAACTTGTCACCCTTGGGGGAGGTTAAGACAACTCCTGCCCCTGACCCTTCCAACTGCCTGGATCCATCAAAGTGTATTGTACAATATGTGTTATCCAGCTTTTCTTCGGGCGCCTGACACTCTGTCCAGTCGTTTATGAAATCCACTAGGGCTTGGGACTTGATACTCGTACAAGGTAAATATCTCAGATTGAGAGGTCCAAGCTCCAATACCCACTTGGCAATCCTGCCAGTGGCTTCTCTGTTTTGAATTATGTCTCCCAACGGGGCAAAGCTAACCACGGTGATCTTGTGCCCTAAGAAATAGTGCTTCAACTTGCGATTGGCCATGCACACCCCATATACCAGCTTCTGCCAATGTGGATATCTCTGCTTGGACTCTGTCAGGACCTCACTGATATAATAAACCGGCCTCTGAATTGGATATGCCATCCCTGCCTCCTTGCGCTCGACCATGATTGCAGTGCTGACAGCCCTGTTGTTAGCCGCCACATACAAGAGCAAGGGTTCTTTCCCAACCAGAGCGGCTAAGACCGGCGACTCAGTTAGTTGCTTCTTGAGTGTCTCAAACGCTTCACCCGTCGCCATACTCCAGACAAAGTTGTCTGTCTTTTTCATCATCTGATATAAAGGGATGGCTTTCTTATCAAGGCGGCTTATAAACCGGCTTAACTCAGTGATCTGCCCCGCCAGGCGTTGAACATCATTGATGCATGCCGGCTTAGCCAGGGAGCTGATAGCGTTGATCTTATCCGGGTTAGCTTCAATGCCACGCTCAGAGACCAGAAATCCCAAGAGCTTGCCCGCCGGAACACCAAAGACACACTTCACTGGGTTAAGCATCATTTTGTAGTTCCGTAGATTGTCGAAGGTCTCCTTTAAGTCATCAAGCAGAGTCTCCTTCTTCCGTAACTTGATCACAATGTCATCCACATATGCGTGAACGTTGCGCCCGATTTGGCTGTGAAGACAATTCTGCACACAGTGCTGGTAAGTCACCTAGGCACTCTTGAGCCCAAAAGGCATTGATACGTAGCAGAAGGCACCAAAAGGTGTGATGAAAGTCGTCTTCTCTTGGTCCTTGAATGCCATCTTGATCTGATGATATCTAGAATAAGCATCTAGGAAGCATAAACTCTCACAACCCTCCGTAGCATCGATGATCTGATCAATATGAGGGAGAGCAAAGGGATCAGCCGGACAGGCCTTGTTATGGTGCGTGTATTCCATGCACATACGCCATGTGCCGTTCTTCTTGAGCAGGAGCATTGAGTTAGCCATCCACTCCGGGTGAAAAACCTCGACAATGAAAACCGCCGCCAAGAGCCCGACTATCTCTTCCCCAATGGCCTTGCGTCTCTCCTTGTGAAACTGTTGTAGAAATTGCTTGACAGGGTTAAACTTAGGATCCACATTAAGATGGTGCTCAGCAAACTCTCTCGGTACACCCGGCATGTCAGAAGGTTTCCATGCAAAGATCTCCCTATTCTCACCGATGAATTCAATGAGCGCGCTTTCCTATTTGGGATCCATATTTTCCCCAATAGTGAACTTATGCGATGAGTTGCCCGGAGTAAAATCCACCAACTTGGTATCATCCGCCGAAAATTTGAGTGGCGACTCGACCTCTCTGGTAGGCTTTTTCAGCGGAGTCATGTCCTCCGGGTCAACATTTTCCTTATAGAACTTGAGTTCCGCCTCAGCACAACTTGACTCTGCATAAGCTGCGTCCCCTTCCTCACACTCAATAGCCATATTCCGATCACCATGAACAGTAATCATCCCTTGTAACACAGGCATCTTGAGTGGTAAATAGACATAGCAGGGCCTCGCCATGAACTTGGCGTAAGCTGGTCGCCGAAACAAGGCATGAGAGGGGCTCTTGATTTTGACTACTTCAAACCACAAGGACTCTACCCTATAGTTGTACTCGTCACCAAAGGCAACTTCCAAGGAGATCCTACCCACGGGATAAGCTGACATGCCAGGCACCACACCATGAAAGACTGTCGAGGAGGGCCTAAGGTCTTTATCAAGCAGCTTCATCTGCCGAAAGGTGTCATAGTATAGGATATTGATGCTACTGCCACCATCCATAAGTACCTTATTCGACATATATCTTCCCACTTGAGGGGCAACTACATGGGCCAGCTGCACCGGGTCATCAACACGCGGCGGGTGATCCTCCCGGCTCCATGTGATAACATACTCAAACCACTTCAAGTATTGCGGTAGAGCCGGCGCGATTGCATTAACCGTCCCCTTGCACACCTTCTGATCCCGCTTGTTAAGGCTAGTCATACAAACATGATACTAGCCCGAACTAAGCTGCTTTGGATTACTATAATACCCAGACTAATTATTTTGTTGTTGATTATGGCAAAAAGAGGTTGATGATGTCCTCCTTGGTTGCCCTTGCCATGATGACCGGACCCTGAGCCGCCGGAACCAAATCCGTCTCCTGATCCGCCTGGTCCTGAACCATTGGGTGGGCCACCACCATAGTTGTTGTGCTGTCGCATGTTGTGGTCTCTGAACTTCTGCATGATGTGGCAATTGCCCCACGTGTGACCCGCCGGTCTGTCGGGCTGGCTGTGCTCCGGACATGGTTGGTTGAGCATCTCCTCCAAGTTGAAGGAGTCTTACCCTTATTAAAAGGTGGTCTAAACTTCCCATTGCCCTTAGGACGATTGTGGCCAGTGCTGGCGTTGGCCACCAAATCTGACCCGCCATCCGGATTCTTCCTGTTGCTTTGGTTACCATTGCTTGTCGTACCCTTGCCATGGTTATTCTTTTTACCCTGGCTAGTTTTTTCCTCATTAGAGCCCGGATCCTTTGTATCATCAGAGTCGGCGTATTTGGTGAGAGCCGTCATGAGCTCCCTTTGTCTTGACATGTGCGCTTGAGCCGGCCAAGCTTCTAGTTCAAAGGTATAAAGTGGCAATTCTTTTCTAGGATGAGAACCGCTTGAGCCGTCGTGATCTCCTCAGACGAGTGGATGATAGTTGAAACCCGCCGGACCAAATGATGAGCCGACTCATTTTCCTGTGGCACACAGTGATCTAAATTCACAATCGTCATGGGCTGCTTGCATGTTCCTTAAATTCTTTCAATGAATTTCGCCTTTAACCAGTCCCAGGAATTGATGGTGCTGGGTGGCAAACCCTTCAACCACGTGCGAGCCAGCCCTTCCAGCATCATGATAAAATATTTAGCACATACCGCGTCACTGACATCCAACATCTCCATAGCCAGCTCATAGCTTTCGATCTAGGTCTCCAGAGGTAAGTCAGCGGTGTAATTCGGGACTTTGCGAGGGCCTTTGAAATCATTCAGCATCCGCTTGTTTCGCAGAGCCGACACGAGACACGACACTCCCACGGCCATGGTGGTCACTCCCACTCCAACTCAGATGGAAGGCGCAGGCTCATGGTGAGCCGCAGCTGCCAGAGCTGTCGCCTGTCACTGCCCTCTTGCCCGGTCTACGAGCGCCTGTGCATCTAGAGCTGCTTGATCATCCCGTGGAGGCCCCGGTGCCGATCACTGCTAGAAGCCGCCGGCGAGTCATAAAGCCGGCTAAAGTTGCAGCTAGGGAGGAGGGTTGAATGTACGCGGCTCCGGATGTAGGCATATTTTTCATGTTGGGCCATCATCATTTGAAGGTATCCGATGGCGTTCCGCACCTCTTCTGCAAAGGGCGCCTCATCCGGAATAGGGGTCTTTTCAAGCCGGGTTGCTGCTGCCACCATGTTCTCTGTCGGGTTGGAATAATGACCCGCCGGCGTTGGGAAGACCGCTGGTGAGGCTTGGTTTCGTCGGGGAGGGTTAAGCTATTGTCGAGCCATCGGCCGACTTCTAGGCGTGTCCGCTGTCCGTCCTATTCTTGGTATGTTAAAAAGATTCCTAAACTCATAGTGTTCTGGTAAGTGGGACTCATGTCTCATCCACTACACCGTAGCTGCGGATTTCTGCTCTAGCTCAAGGCAGAAAGCATCTGTCCTAAGCCGCCCTGCCTCCGCATCCAGCTGAGCCTTTAACTTGCCAATCCCCTATTGGACTTCCGCCATCCGGTCCTTATGTCTTGTGATCTCCAAGTTTCGGGCTGCTTGATTATCTAGCGTGAATTCAGTCGCCATCAGGGTTGTGAGCTCGTTCATCAGATCTAGAAGAACTTGAGCCGGTGGCGGCAGGTCAGCCCCCATGTTTGCGGCTCCGGCGGCTGTGCTACTCGTGCCTGGCACTGACCCCACCATGAAAACGGACGCATGAATCGGCAGCCCGGGATCATCCGTCTCGGAACGCTCTGACTCAGGGTAAAGCTCGTCGTAGCCCTCGAGCCCTCCATTGTGAAGCTGGTAGATTGATTCCGCCTCTCCGGTCGAAGATCCGTCCTATGAATAGATGAGAGTCTCCTGTGACATAGAAGCCTCAAGATCCATACCTTGAGTGAAGCCCACGAAGACATGCTGCCGGCCCGGGTCAGCATAGGCAAGTCACACGTGTTAGGCGGGTTGCTCGTGCCGAGCCGGCTCGACGATGTTGGTGCAGACATCTAGCCCGGGCATAGATCCGTCAACCTTGCCGATGAAGACGTGGATTCTTCCAAAGGGAACCTGGAATCCATATTCATCAGAGTCGGCCTTAGGGCCCTAGCCAGCGTCGTCGATGTAGAGCCAGCTAGGGCGACTTTTGCTCATCCTTCCGACCACGTATCCCTCGAACCCTTGGAGAGAGCCCTTTGAGAACTCAACACCACCGAGCGCTAACCCCACGGTGGGCGCCAACTGTCGTGGTTTTATCACGACCGATGTGCGAGGACTTACATTCGAGGCCATCGCTAAGGTGATGGACTCAAAGGGGTTGGTTGGGATGAAGGACACGAGTTTACCCAGGTTCGGCCCCTCAAGTATAGGTAATAGCCTACGTCCTACTTGTGCTGTATTGATTGGAGTATCGATTACAAGGTAGCTAAATCGCTTGACCTAGCTCTCGATTAGTTGGTTTATGTATCAGTCGCCCCGGGTCTTGCCCTTATATAGGAGGTCAAGACCACCGGTTACACAAGTCATATGCCGACTCTCACAATGTGTCCGAGTCTATCTCTATGCTATCTTGCCTTCTTGAGCAAGCAATCTCCGGGTGGCTTATCCGCCCGGGCCTTCGTGACTTCTTTGCTTGGGCCTCATATTGGCCCATCTCGGTGAGCCACCGAATGCCAAGGCTTGAGTCTTTAGGCCCGTCCTTGGTCTGGCCCATGAGCCGCCAAGTGTGACCTGGCCTTGCCTAGGCGGGTCTCACCACGGGATTATATCCCCAACATGAAGCGTGGGAGATGACCAAGACCCGCTACACCGTACTTAATCCCGAGCGTATGGCTCAGGTTGGTCCAGTGGGGTCAGATGGACAACAAGTGCCGCTCCACCTGGTGTATGATGAGGTGATGCCTGTCGCCTATCTTTTGCAAGAAGAGTGCTCCCTATATACTATAATTGATGATTTCGATTAGAACCCGAATGTGTAATTATGTATACTTGTGTATGAACAATCGAGTTGTTACTCCATCTGTGTTGTAAACTTTGTCTTAACCGGCCATCATCTTCTACCTCCCGTGCGAAGAGCTCGGGAGTGTTCCTCATAATTTTTCACCCTAGAAGACTGAATTGTGTTCGGGCAACCAGGCAATCCGGACATGTGGTGCGAACAGACAGAACGCACATATGAAGATATGCTACATTACTGCTTAGCGTAAGAAACATCTTCCAAGGAAAATAGTACCTCTCTCGATACCTTTCTTCGGGGTTCTATGAAGGTCATAGGTAGAAGTTCGCATACTGCTAGTATGCGGCTAAGGGCTTCTGAGAAGAAAAAACCCAAGAAATGGTGATAACTTCCATAGTCGTATTAAGTGCTTCCGTCAGGGCCGACCAATTGTCTATGTAAGATGGCTAGCTTTCCGCTACACCCTTTTGAGGTACGTATCCAGATGACCCTGTCGTAACGATCGTAGAGGTGCTCCCTTTACCATCTAGCCGAACAATCGGGAACGTAGAGGGTAAACACAAGAGCGAGGCAACCTAGCTTGGCAAAGTCTTAGTTCCAATTAATGCATCTGATGGCTTGAACGTGACAAAGGAAACATGTGTACACAATAAGTGTGGGTAAATGCTTATAATATAAAAGTGTTGGCTTCAAGAAGAAGCCCCCAGGTAATGTGTTCAGATTTCACACCCAAAGCTATTAGCCAAGATTCTTAGTAGAAGATCGGTTGAACCGAACATACAAAGAAGAAGAAAAGATTCAATCCTACCAAAGAACAAAGTGGGAGGGGAATGAAAAAGATGAAGAAAAGTGACAACAGAAAAGGGAAAAAGGTGTGACGGCACCGGTTTATACGTAGAAGCGCCGAAGACGAGCTATGTTCCATGTGTTTGGTTCAAGGCGATTGTCCGACGAGTTCCAAAGACAGTAGGCTCCTCCTGCGAGTACTTCATAGATTATGAAGGGGCACTCCTATTTGGGTTTGAGTTTATGCTTATGCTTCTCCAGTAGCCGTAAGACGAGTGTGCCTATGTTGTACACTTTCGCCCTGACCTCCCTACTCCGGTAACGCTAGGCTTGGTATTGGTAAAACGCAGAGTGCTCCTGGGCTATGTGCGCTCTCCTTCTAAGGCGTCCAGGTCATCTTGCCGATCTAACTCAGCTTCCTTTTCCTCGTAAATGTGCACCCTTGGTGAGTCATGAATGATATCGCAAGGGAGGACTGCTTCTGCCCCATAGACCATGAATAACGGTGTGTATCCTGTTGATCTGTTCGGGGTGGTGCGCAGGCCCCAAAAAATGGAGTCGAGTTCCTCCACCCAATGACAGTTGGACTCATGAAGAGATTGGCCCAAACATGGCTTAATACTGCTCATGATGAGACCATTTGCTCGATTGACTTGCCCATTGGTCCATGGATGATACACTGATGCTTAATCGAGCTTGATACCCATTGTTGCGCACCAGTCTTTGACCTCTTGGGCCGTGAAGTTGGATCCATTGTCCGTTATTATACTATGAGGGACACCATAACAGTGTACCACATCGGATATGAAGTCTATTACTAGTCTGGACATGGACGATTTAAATGGGTTTGCCTCTATCCATTTTGTGAACTTATCAACAATGACCACTAAATATTTACTCTTCTTAGTCCCCCCTTTAAGTTGTCCGACCATGTCTATCCCCCAGACCGCGAAAGGCCAGGTGATCGGAATAATCCAAAGGATTGTTGGGGGCATGTGACTTTGATTTCCAAAAAGTTCACAACCCACGCAGTGCTTGACAAGCGACTGGGCGCCCGTCCGAGCTGCGGGCCAAAAGAAGCCATCTCGGAAGGCATTGCTAACTAAGCCTCTTGCCGTGGCGTTGGCTCCCCCATGCGTGCGTGGACTTCGTCTAGGAGATCCCGTCCTTCTTCCTTTGATATGCACCGCTGTAATATTCCGGTGGTGCTTTTCTTGTATAACTCACCCTCGTGTACTTTGTAGGCCTTAGATCGCCGAACTATGCGTCACACCTCTCTCTAGTTGTCGGGGAGTTCCTTGCAAATAAGACAGGCAAGGAAGGGCACTGTCCATGGCGCGATTACCTCCATTACTTCATGGGTCGAAGGATTATCATCCATTACGGAGCCGCCGATGATTTGATCGTCAGGTTCATTTATAGGAGGGAACAACTTCTTCTGCCCTATCTAGAATGATGCCTTGGTGATCGTCCTGCCACACCACGGATGGCTTAAAGAGCCAGTCTAGGAAGGTGTTTCTTGGGAAAGGGTCGCACTTAGCCCCCATGTGGGCCAGTATGTCAACGACTGGGTTGTTGTCTCCAGCGACGTGGTGAAATTCCAACCCTTCGAACCATGCAGATATTTTTAAGATGCTCTTCCTGTAAGCCACCATATTCGGGTTTTTGTCGTCGAATTCGCCATTGATTTGCGAGATGGCCAAGTTGGAGCCTCCCTGTACCTCCAGCCGCCATATGCCCATTGGTACTGCCATCCGAAGACCATGCAAAAGGGCTTCCTATTTTGCTGCATTGTTGGAGGCCTCCATGGTCACCGACCAAGACATCCGGGAACTTAAGGCTGCCGGCTACCTCCCCGCCAACACCTTCCACTGCGCGTCGGAGAAGGACCAGGTGATCCCCACCGCCAAGCCAGGCGAAAGGGTGGTCTTTATTCCCCACTTCATCTGGGGATTGAGCTTGCCACTCAACCCCTTCGTCAGGGGGCTCATGTTCTTCCACGACCTCAACTTCCACGACCTCCCGCCGAACTCCTTCATGCACATATCGTCCATCATCATCGTGTGCAAATCTTTTATGCGAGTCGAGCCACACTTTGGTCTTTGGATGAAGGTGTTTAACATCAAACCGAAGTGTGTCGCAAGTGAGCACGCAGACTGCGGCAAGGTTGTCATCGTTAAGCTCACCCTCACCATATGTCCCTCCAACACCTTCATCGACACCATCAAATTATGGCAGAAGGAGTGGTTTTACATCACCGAGCTGAGGGAGGAAGGTCAAGCTGCCCTAGCCAGATTCAGATCTGGTCCCCCCACCTGACTAAAATTGTGGCTCCAAAAGGGCCTCAACAAGGGGTTGCGCAAGGAGGTGAGCGACCGGCAAAAGTGCATCGGCTTCATGATCGAGAACGACATCGCGCTGACCAACAAGCTCCAGGTCATGCTCCGGCGTCGCATCCTCCCCTATCAGTGCCGAGATACTCCCTTGTGGGCTCGTCAGCTCGACGATGAGCCCACTATTCAGCACCTCTTCCGCACTACTCAAGAGAAGTTGTGGAAGGAGCTCTTCAAGTCGTAGAAGGACTGGCCAGCCAAAGAGGAGGATCGGGGTCTACATGCCACCAAGGCTACCTCTAAGGTATAGCATAGCTTTGTTTGATGGGCTCAATTTCTTGTAAAGAAGTTTCTAAAACACTCATCTGATCATTCTTTGCAAAAATGGCTGAGCAAAGCCACGGGCATCGACTGCTCGGTGCTTGAGCCCGAAGACAACAGGTCTGGGCTGTTAGCACAGATGCTCGTCAAGGCGCCCCACGAGGCACGAGTGAATAAAGAGAAGAAGAAGAAACCAGGCCAAGAAGACCTGCGCATCAAGGAACAGCCAGAGGTTGTGTCCAAAGAAACCAATGCCTCCTTGAATCAAGAGGACCATGCGGACGAGGACAAAGGTGAGGGAGAGGGCAAGGCCCCCTCGCAAGAAAGAGAGCGGCATCGTCGGACGCCATAGAAGAGGTACCCCCTCCCACCGCGAAGAAAGCGCATCGGACACATGCAATCCTGTCCGACAATAGTTCGGACTTGGATAACAAGTTTGATGACTTCGAGAGGATTCCACGAAGGAGCCTGAGGGTCAAGCCACTAGCTCGAAGGTAAGGATCCGAACATTACCTCGACTAATTTTGATAGGCTTTGAGAGTTATTAACATGCGAGCATTTGCTCATTATACATCCCATCAGGCGTCGTCTCCACCAACCAGATTTTGGATAGGGAGACCCCGCCCACCGACCTAGCGGAGAGCGGGAATGCGTCACATCCAACTATTCCGGGCGCCGCGAAGGACACCACAAAGGTGTCGGCCCAGCACGCTCCTATGGAGCCGGGCACTAGCGGCAAGGAAGACGACATCATGGCCGAGTCTAATGCCTTGGTCACCGAAGACCGGGGGCGGTACCCCACCCGGATAGTGAGGAGGTCGTACAAGTGGACGCTCAGTCTCCTTTGAGGACATCTTTCGAGCGTAGCATGCCTTCGGGGGTACTGGTTCATTCCCCGGTTGGTGATCGGGTTTTCCGATCACCACCGGCGCCAATGGGTGGCCAGTCATGGGGGAGGATCTATCGAGTGCCTCCATCTCC
Organism: Hordeum marinum; assembly: GCA_022496015.1. Taxonomy (NCBI): domain Eukaryota; kingdom Viridiplantae; phylum Streptophyta; class Magnoliopsida; order Poales; family Poaceae; genus Hordeum; species Hordeum marinum. Next base: position 174,413,402 of record CM039674.1, on the reverse strand, counting down.
GAAGAGCATCGCACCCTTATGGGTGCGGTGTTGCAGAGCATTTAGGCCGTTGACAAGGGACTAAAGGAGGCCTTCAAGGGTCTCCTGTCGGGCTTTTAGGTAAGCCAAGCGACACTCTATTTGCAAAATGTTTATTTCTTTTTATTATTATATACATGTGTCACACCCTGTGTTTGTAGCACATTGTTATGTTTTGGTTTATAAAATTTGGAGCCAACTAAAACTTTTTCTATGTGCTTGTGCTTGCTTGCTATGTTGTTTGCTTGCTACTTGATTGTGTTTTATGGCACTCCTAGATTCTATTCCCCTTCATCCTCATCTTTCTTGTACTAGACCTCTGGCCAAATGATCATGCCATGTGAATAGTACCCAAAACTATTTTTATCAAATTTTGTTTTTACCAAAAATGTTTTATTCAAAGTAGGTTTCAAAAAGTCCCTGAAATGAGGTTTGCACTTCAAGTCCTCAAATCAGGTGGACCATTCTTTCCCAAAGGCTTTATTTCAAACCTACTATATGTATGACTTCCCAAAACCACCAAATATTATTTTTAAAGATTATTTTCAAAATTTATTTGAAGGCTTTTTCTTTAGGCCAGAAATGGTTTTTCCTAGGGAAAAATTATTTAAATGCTTTGAAAATATTCTCAATAAATTCCAGGAAAATTCTAGCTAGTCAACACTAACATGGGTGGTGATCTTGCAAAGTTTCACCTCAATCCAACTTGGTTTGGTTCATCAAACCATCCCAAAACCATTCCTCTCCAGAATCAAATTTGAGCAACTTTACATTGTGAAGTGTCCCCCCTTGGCATCCAACTTTGTCGGCTTGATCTAATGGCCAAATAGTGATGATACACTAAGTGGTGCATCAAAGATTAAAGCCCAACATCAATGGATGTACAGAAATCTGATTCTGCTAATTTCTAGGGTTCATCAAATCTCCATTGTCAACTTTTCCCACTTGAGCTAAAACTGGGTGAATCCTCTCATTTCTACCTAGGCTTTCACCCTGGTAAGTGTCTCAGTAAGGTGGTAAAGTTTCCTTGCCCAAATCACTACCAAACACCTTCTGGTGAATTGGTAAAACCATCTTTTCCCCACCTTATCCTTTTACCCTTGGCCCCAACTTTTCACCCCAGTCCCTCTGAGTTACTAGCTACCTCCAGTAACTCTTCCTGGCCAAAGCTCCATGGGTAAGTGGGGTAAAACCCTCATTTTACACCCCTGGACAACAGTTTTATCCCTTCCTCTTAGCTTCCCTTCTCTCCTAAGACATCACTAGAGCATCCCATGCCCTTTTCTCCATTGTTAACTCCTCCTAGATCCCCTAGGCATGAGAGGCCATGCAGCAGACGCCATTGGCATGCCGTGGCATGCCAAACATGCGCTCTGGAGTGTGCTACAGTGCTGACAGGCATTGTAGCCATTGGCCACTGCATGGCCCCGACCACCTCAGGCTCCCCCCTCTTGATAGATGGTCGGCCTCGGCGTCCGGTCCACGCCACCATGTCGGGCCACTCCTCCCTTCCCCTCCTCTGGCCTTCTCACAGGCATCACGGCCACCCGAGCCGGCCAACCGTGGGGCTCGCACGTGTGCACTCCCCTGCCTCTCTCTCCTCCCCCTCGGCCTAGACCAGTCCCATGAGCGCCCCTCACTCGCCCCTTTCTCTCCCATGACCTCTGGCCCTGGCCACAAGCTCGTGGGCACACCCGAGCATGATGGACCGAGGGCTGCCTATTTAAGGGCCTCCCCTGAGCTCTCTCCCCCTCTCTGGCCCCCTCTCCAACTCCATTGACAACCCACAAAGCCCCCGCTCCACCCCATGTTCCCAGCGCTCGAGATCGACCAGAGATTGCCGCGGCATCGCCACAATCAATCTCTTGGTAACTGCGTCCTCCGACCCTCTTTCTTCTCCGGATAGTCCTCCCTCACCACGCTGATGCATTTCTCCTCGTCCCCGTGTTCTTTTCAGCCTGGAACAGCCCCGGCAACCTCCTCCCGAAGCCATCTCCGCCGCGGGTGCTCACCGCCGATGACTCTGGCCACCTCCGACCTCCCTTCGACCTCCCATGGACCGGCGACTCGACCTCGAGCCCATCCGTGCTCTCGCCTGCCTCCGCCGTGCCCTACGCTACCAACGGTGAGCTCTCCCCCCTCCCTGTCCCGAGGTGGGAGAAGGAACCGACAGGTGGGGCCCACCTATCAGCCTCTCTTCATATCTCCCGCGCTCTCTCTCCCCCATCGTGTCACTGGCAACCGGGCCCCGCGCGTTAGATTTGAACCTGACCACGCGCTAGGCCGGCTGCTTGGCCAGCTGGGCCGGCCTAGCCTCTGGCTGCCTCTGGCCCAGGTACTAGTGGCCTTTTCCCTTCTTTTTCCTTTTCTATTTTTTGTGGATTTTGCAAAAATCCCACAGAAATAAATATTTACCCTATGACAACATTTCTTCCACCAAAAAATCTTAGAATATTTTATAGAATTAAATAGTGCCATTTATAAAAATGTTTGAAAATATTTTTAGTACTGTTTTATTTTAAAACCTATATTTAGGCACCTTTTTGCCTCGGTTTTTTTATTTCCAAAATCTTTTTCACAACAGAACCCTAGGAAAATATTTTTATTACGACACTTAGTATTTATCAGAGTAGGTTAACATTTTTGATAGTAGATTGAGTGCTCTATTTTGTGTGATTGCTTATTTTTATCGCTTTATTTGGTGATGATAGATTGCGCTGTTGACGAGGAAGTTGGACCCGAAGACTTCGAAGACCCCAGAGACTTTGTTGAGCCAGGCAAGCAACCCTTTGACCATCATGAGAAACCATTTTATTGCATGTCATATAGCACTTTACTTTCATCATAATTGATCATGTGATGTGGTGCTACCCTTTCGGTGGGATGCCTCCATACCTTTCCATTGACACTTGCATCGTGCATGACCCTACCACCTTATGAGGGTTGTGCTGGTGGGAGTAGTTAGGTTGCTAATAGATGCTATGGAAATGGGATGGGACTTATGCATGGTGATTGCAAGGAAAGAATGATTTCAATGATTTTTCGAAAACCCCGTCGGGTGCCACTAATGACCGAGGGAGATGTTGGTGAGTTAGGTAACCACTTGAGAAAGAAGTGGTATACCGAAGCAAGTGAGTGTGTGTTTTTGAAAACGGAGAGTTCTAAGGTCTGCTAACCATCCAACCTTACATGCACAACCATGATACCCCTTATGGGATGGGGCTTTGTTGATTACTATGGTTGGTAGTAGCAAGGAGCCTGCATTACTAGTGGCGAGAGTGAAGTGGTCACTCTTGAGACGAGGTCGTCCAAGATTGGAAGGTCATGCGCTGTCTTTACAGGCACCGGGCACACCGTTGCGTGCCCTCATGGATGATACGAGTGATGTATATCATGAGGGATGGCACCAACGAGTGGACTCTTTGTTTAGTATCACCATGGGGAAGGCATTGTTCGGGTGCTTACCTCGGGTATGTTTTATACTGCGAGTCATGGATGACATGGAAGTTCCCCGAGTCTTATGGGTAAAGTGTGCAACCCCTGCAGAGTGTAAAACTATTCGAATAGCCGCATCCGTGGTCATGGACAGTTGGAGGTCCTTCTTAGACTACGTCCGAATGTTTTCGTGAACCTTGGTGTGAGTATGGGTGTGGTGGTGAGAAGAGGTCACATGAGCTAAGTCCAATGACTTAGCATGATGATTGAATTAAGTCCGATGGCTTAACGTGATGAACAAACATGAGATGTTCGACCCCTACTTATGTTGATATCTATAACTTGTTATTATGGGTATCTGCTAATTGTTGATGCATGTTCACTAGTTACTTGATCATGTCATTTGCATACAAAATTAGCTTTCTGCAAATTTACCTACTTAGTGCTATATCATGCATCATTGTTACCTTGTTCCACAACTTGGGTTGCTTGTGAGTACATTCAAAGTACTCATTGGCTTGCCACTAGTTATTTAGTTGGCCAGGCATGGAAGAATAGGAGTATGTTGAAAACTTCATTGAATACGAACATGCGAACTAGGACGCTTCCCAGTCAGAATGCCTGTAGGTTAAGGCAGATGGCATGGGTTCACGCTTTCGACCAAGATTTCCGTTGCTTGTTCTATTTAAGTGTTTGGCCCGAGTGGCCCTATCTATGTAAGACTAAGACCTTCGTGGTCATTATTTGTGTAAGACGTTAAGTGTGGATGTAAGGCTCTTGTTATCCAGCTTCTGTGTGTTCAATGACCATTGATCTCTGGGATCACTATACACGTGCATTCGGTGATTACGACTTATGAGTCGGGGTCCCCACAGAGCTGGTATCAGAGCCATCCTAACTGTAGAAGCCCTTAGTTAGCATGGACGTTAGTTAGGATAAAACCGACTTTCAAAAAAACTACACCTAGCATTTATACTTAGGAATTCTGCACTATTTACCTCTTCTCATCTTCACACAACACTCTGCTGACTCTCCTCCTTTCAAACCTTTGTAGATGGCCGTCGTACCCAAAGCCTTCCTGACATTCGGCTTTCCCTTACTTCTTGGGGATAGCCTAGAGAAACGCCAATTTTGCCAACCACCCATTTTCCTCTACCAGAAGCACTGGGTCGATGCCGTCATGAAGGAGTACCACGTAGATGTGGTCATGAAGGCCAACGACTCGCCGACCAGTTGGTTCTTGGAAGGACCACGGATGGAGACCGTGATGTTTGTCGTCGAGACAGCTGCACGCAAGGCACTCTTACACCTTCGAGACATCATTCTAGAGATGGCTAACGAGCCAGCTACTCGCTACCTTCCCGACAGGAAGGATGACTTTGGCGACAGTTGGATGTTGATTCCGACCAAGGAAGATGGCGCACCACTCAGGTTCAAGACCTACTTCAGCCTCTCTGCCGATAGTCTGGTTCACAACTTGATGAAGGAGTCCGTGATTCTTCGAGGAACTTCACCACACCCAAGAGCTACTTTGGCAAGCCAAGACGAAGTGAGAGAAGATCAAGAAGGATGAAGCCACCGAGGGATGACCAGATGTCGCTTATCGAGGAGGAGTACCCCTAGCTAGTGATGCACCTACGCATAGTCGTCGCATGAGTGCGAAGGAGTACCATGAGCTCTTCACCGACCCGCCTGCAAAGCGTCTTTGGGATGGACGTCCTTGTTCCCCAACCCCTTCGACCGGGAACAATGCCCGTTTAGATGATGAATGGGAGGAAGACCTAGAGGAGCGTGACTACGAGACCGAGCACTCTACCACCTGAATCCAAGAACCCCTAGGGTAGGATCAATCATGTATCCCTCATGCGAAGTCGAGTCCGTGTAATGGTTCATATGAAACCATGTGTGCTTGTTGTTTATTTTGTTGTTTGTGTTCCGATGCAAGTCGTGCTTTTGCCTTAGGCAACATGTATGCGACTCCATCATCTATCTTAACATATGTTGGTCTATCGACCTTTGTTTAACACACTTGCACTTGACCGACCCCCTCAGGCACGCTTTTCCGTTATTGCTTATTGTCTTGTCAATCCCAGTTGTTTGACTTGGATGCTCCAAACAGGATGGTGACTACTACCTGCAACAGCTCCTTCACCAACCCTGAAGCCGGCAACTCTAGTCAGCAACAGGGAGCCGGTGGGGCTGCTCATGCTGGAGGACACTAGGAGCAGCTACAAGGCGACATTCCCCCGCCACCACATCCACCGGAGAACATGACCATAGCACAGTTTCTCCAAGTTCTCCGGGAGGTGCGCCAAGCCGACAATGCTGCTATCCAGCAGATGGCTCAGGCCCTTGTGAACAACCAGCAGCAAGGCAGGAACGACAATGGCCGCTCCACGCTGTCTGAGTTCATGAGGAACTCGCCTCCAACCTTCACCGAGACTACTGAACCATTGGATGTTGATGACTGGATCCGCACCATCGAGGACCTCCTTGCACTAGTCAACTGCAATGAGGATCATGAGAAGGTGTTTTATGCCTCTCACTGCCTCGGAGGCACCGCCCGAGCTTGGTGGGACGGATTCAAGGTAATGCTAGGAGAACGTGTGATCACCTGGAATGACTTCAAGGAAGGATTCCGCACTGCCCATATTCCTTCTACGATCATGGCTATCAAGAAGAGAGAATTCCGATCGCTGAAGCAAGGAAGTGTCTCTATCAAGGAGTACCTACAGAAGTTCAACCTGTTGTCAAGGTATGCACCTAAAGTTATCAGCACAGAGGCTGCCAAGAAGGAACATTTCATGGAAGGACTCCAACAGGTCCTGCAGTATCAGCTCATCATCTGCGACTGTTGTACCTTCTTCGACTTAGTGAACAAGGCCCTCATGCTGGAAGACAAGCGTCATGCCATAGACGAAACTCACAAGCGCAAGATGATCATCAAGGGAAGCTCAAGCAACGAGAAGCCTCGCCCCTGGCAGCCAGCCCCAGCCAAGCCGACCTATCAGCCGCAGCAGGCTAGACCTCCTGCGCCTCATCCGAGCAACCAGTCTCAGCAGTATGCCAATCCCAGGCCAGCCTACAACAACAACCCCAATAACAACAATTGTGGCAGAAACTTCAACAACAACCCTGGGCAAGTCACTTTGTTTGGATGTGGTCAGTCTGGACACATCTCTAAGCTTTGCCCCAACAGGAAGATAGATGCACCGCACCCCAATGTGCAAAACCTAGGTCAAGCCCTTGGAGTACCATCAAGGAACCCAGCTCCCTGCAACCAGCCCAACAATGGCAAGGGTCGTGTGAATCACGTCACGGCAGAGGAATCCTAGGAAGACCCAGACGTCATACTGGGTACGTTCCTCATCAACTCAACCCCAGCAACAGTATTGTTTGATTGTGGAGCTTCGCATTCTTTTGTCACCCAAAATTTTGCACTAGAGAGTGGCATGAGGCCTACACCCCTGGGTAGCCATATGTTGATACAAACCCCGGGATCAGTTATGATGTTTGGGATAGGGTGTAAGGGAGTGAAGATTGACATCAATGGGGTAGACTTCCTATCAGACCTTATAGTTCTGAATTCAACCGACTTGGACGTCATCCTTGGCATGAATTGGGTGACCTAGCACCAAGGCTTGTTAGACTGTGCCAAGAGGATTGTCACCATGACAAATATCCAAGGAGTGGAAGTCAAGTATGTCCCCAACCCTGCCTCCACTCAAGCCCCCCAGGCTAACTGCCTATCGGAAGTTGAATTGGATCAAGTGCCCGTGGTATGTGAGTACCCGCACATGTTTCCTAATGAGCTCCCCGAAATGCCTCCTGACCACAACATTGAGTTCATCAATGAGCTTATGCCCAGATCAAGGCCCATCTATAAGAAGGCCTACATGATGGGATCCGAAGAGTTGGTTGAGTTGAAGAAGCAACTAGCAGAACAGCTCAGAAAAGGATTTATTCACCCTAGTGACTCTCCTTGGGGATCACCTGTTCTATTTGTGTCAAAAAGGGACAGAACTATCGAACTTTGCATCGATTACTGTTCTCTAAATGCGGTCATCACAAAGAACAAGTACCCACTCCCCAAGATTGAAGACCTGTTTGATAAGTTGAACGGAGCCAAGGTGTTCTCCAAGATCGACCTCAGGTCTGGGTATTATCAGCTGAAGATCAGACCCCAAGACATTCCAAAGATGGCATTTGTAACCCGGTATTGCCTATACGAATACACAGTCATGTCATTTGGGTTAACTAATGCCCCTGCCTACTTCATGTACCTCATGAATAAAGTCTTCATGGAGTATTTGGACAAGTTCATTATCATCTTCATTGATGACATCCTCGTCTTCTCCAAGTCTGAAGAAGAACATGACGAGCACTTGAGATTGGTCCTAGAAAAGCTTTGAGAACACCAGCTTTGTGCCAAGTTCAGCAAATGTGAATTCTGGCTGCACGAAGTTGGATTCTTGGGTCATGTGTTGACTGTAGAAGGATTATCAGTGGATCCTGCCAACATTGAAGCCGTGAGTGAATGGCAAACCCCAACCACCGTGAAGGAAGTCAGGAGCTTCCTCAGACTCGCGGGATATTACCGCAAGTTCGTGGAAGGGTTCTCAAGCATTCCCAACCCATGACCCAGCTTTTGAAGAAGGACAAGAAGTTCGAGTGGACATCCAAGTGCTAGGAAAGCTTCGAGGAGCTGAAGAAGAGATTGACCACAACCCATGTTTTGGCCACCCCTGATATTCAAAAGGAGTTCGTAATTGATTGTGATGCATCAAGAACCAGACTTGGAGCTGTTCTGATGCAAGAAGGCAGAGTCGTAGCATATCTATCCAGACAACTACGTCCTCATGAAGAGAACTATGTGACTCATGATCTTGAGTTAGCCCCCGTGGTTCATGCCTTGAAGACATGGCGACATTACCTTCTGGGGAAGCATGTGATATATTCACGGACCATTAGAGTTTGAATTATATCTTCACTAAAAGGGAATGGAACATGAGGCAGCGAAGATGGTTGGAATTGATCAAAGATTACGACCTTAGTGTTCAATACCTCCCCAGAAAGGCCAATGTGGTGGCAGACGCCTTGAGCAGAAAGGCTTGTTCTTTGAATGCTACTATTAAGGAAAGGCTGCCCACCTTGTATGAAGAACTTGAGAGCTTCGGCCTGGAACTTGTTGCACTAGGATACCTCGCTAACCTCAAAGCAATGCCTACCTTGATGGATGATATCAAGGAAGCCCAGAAGGGGCACGACAACATTGAAGGCATCAAGAGGAAGATCAAGGCGGGCAAGGCCCCAGGATTCTCGGTGGATGAACAAGGAGTTGTATGGTTCGAGAATCACATATGCGTAACCAACAAAGAGGAGCTCAAGAACCTGATCTTGCAAGAAGCTCATGACACTCCCTACTCCATCCATCCTGTAGGAACCAAGATGTATCAAGACCTCAAGGCAAGATTCTGGTGGCATGGCATGAAGCGGGACAGAGGCACGTTTTTTGCTAAGTGTGACATATGCTAGAGAGTTAAAGCTGAGCATCAGCGACCTGCTGGACTATTGGAACCTCTCAAAGTTCCTGAATGGAAGATGGATAAAGTTGGGATGGATTTCATCACCGGCTTACCGAGGTCAAACAAATGACATGACACCATCTAGGTCATTGTTGATCACCTGACCAAGGTAGCCCACTTCATACCTGTCAGAACCACCTATGATGGAAGCCCGCTCGTGAACCTCTACATCAATCACATTGTGAGTCTTCACAGAGTTCCAAAGGAGATTGTGTCCAATCGAGGAATGCAGTTCACCTCAAGATTCTAGAACAAGTTTCAAGAAGCTATGGGAATCAAGCTCTCCTTCGGCATTGCTTTTACCCCTCAGACCGGTGGGCAAATGGAATGAGTGAATCAGATACTCGAAGGTATGCTCCACGCTTGTGTTTTGGCATATGGAGCGAAGGGGGAAGATTGCCTATCATTTGCTGAGTTCTCATACAACAACAGCTATCAGTCAAGTCTTCAGATGGCACCATTTGAAGTGTTGTATGGATGCAAGTGCCGTACTCCCCTCAACCGGTCAGAGACCGGAAAAGTATTAACTTTTGGACCGGACATCCTCCACGAAGCCGAAGAGCAAGTTCAACTTGTCCGAGAGCGCCTTGAGACTGCCAAGTCAAGACAGAAGAGCCACGCCAACTCTCATCATTGAGAACTGAACCTCAACGTCGGAGATTATGTGTACCTCCATGTCACGCCTCTCAAAGGAACCAAGCGTTTCCATGTAAAAGGGAAGCTCGTACCCAGATACGTCGACCCCTTCAAGATCACCGCAAGACGAGGAGAAGTTGCCTATCAGCTAGAGTTACCTTCCGAGCTGTTAGAGGTGCACAACGTCTTTCATGTGTCATAGCTCCGGAAGTGTCTACAAGTTCCCAACTGCCCCGACCTTTACAAGGACATCGACCATAAAGCCATCGATCTTCAGCCAGAACTCACTTATCATGAGATACCAGTGCGCATTTTGGATGAAGCCGAGTGCTGCACCCGAAGCCGTACCATAAAGTACTTCAAGGTCCAGTGGAGCAACCACACTAAAGCAAAAGCAATCTGGGAGCGTGAAGATTATCTTAGATAGGAGTTCCCTTATCTTTTTAGAAGCTTAGCCTAGGAATCTCGAGGACGAGATGCTTGTAAAGGGGGAAGGTCTGTCACACCCTGTGTTTGTAGCATATTGTTATGTTTTGGTTTATAAAATTTGGAGCCAACTAAAACTTTTTCTATGTGCTTGACCTTGGTTGCTATGTTGTTTTCTTGCTAGTTGATTGTGTTTTATGGCACTCCTGGATTCTATTCCCCTTCATCCTCATCTTTCTTGTCTCAGACCTCTGGCCCAAAGATCATGCCATGTGAATTGTGCCAAAAAATTTTTTGTCAAATTTTGTTTTAACCAAAAATGACGTATTCATATTAGGTTTTCAAAACCCCCTAAAATGAGGTTTGCACTGCAAGTCCTCAAATCAGGTGGACCATTCTTTCCCAAAGGATTTACTTCAAACCTACTATATGTATGACTTCCCAAAACCACCAAATATTATTTTAAAGATTATTTTCATAATTTATTTGAAGTCTTTTTCTTAAGGCTAGAAATGTTTTTTCCTAGGGGAAAAATATTTAAATGCTTTGAAAATATTTGAGAAAATTTAGAGAAACTCAGTGGACATATATTTTCCATATATGTGACTTTCAACACAAGGGCATGATCATATAATAGGCAAAACCCCTCAAAACCCATTTTTGTTCATATCAAAATTTTGGAATATTTCTATAAGAAATATTCTCAATAAATTCCAGGAAAATTCTAGCTAGTCAACATTATCATGGGTGATGATCTTGCAAAGTTTCTTCTCAATCCAAGTTGGTTTGGTTCATCAAACCATCCCAAAACCATTTATGTCTAGAATCAACTTTGAGCAAATTTACATTGTCAAGTGTCCCCCTTGGCCTCAAACTTTGTGGGCATGCTATAAAGGACAAATAGTGATGATACTCTAAGTGGTGCATCAAGGGTTCAAGCCTAGCATCAATGGATCTACAGAAATCTGATTGTGCTAATTTCTAGGGTTCATCGAATCTCCATTGTCAACTTTTCCCACTTGAGCTAAAACTTGGTGAATCCTCTCATTTCTACCTAGCCTTTCACCCTGGTAAGTGTGTCAGTAAGGTGGTAAAGTTTCCTTGCCCAAATCAATACCAAACACCTTCTGGTGAATTGGTAAAACCATCTTTTCCCCACCTTATCCTTTTACCCTTGGCCCCAACTATTTACCCCAGGCCCTTTGAGTTACTAGCTACCTCTAGTAATTGTTCCTGGCCAAACCTCCATGGGTAAGTGAGGTAAAACCCTCATTTTACACCTCTTCATTGCAGTTTTATCCCTTTATCTTAGCTTCCCTTCTCTCCTAAGGCATCACCAGAGCATCACATGCCCTTTTCTCCATTGTTAACTCCTTCTAGATCCCCTAGGCATGAGAGGCCACGCACAAGTCGCTGTTGGCATGCCGTGGCATGCCAAACGCGCGCTCTGGAGCGTGCTACAGTGCCGATAGGCAATGTAGCCGTTGGCCACTGTATGGCCCCAAACACCTTGGGCTCCCCCCTCTCGCTAGATGGTTGGCCTCGGTGGCCGCGCCACGCCACCATGTCGGTCCCCTCATCTCTTCCCCTCCACTGGTCCTCCTCGCACGCGCCGCGGCCGCCTGAGCCGGCCAACGCGGGGCTCGCATGCGCGTGCTCCCCTGCCTCTCTCTCCTCCCCCCTCGTTCTAGACCAGTCCCATGAGCGCCCCTGACTTGCCCCCTCTCTCTCCCATGGCCTATGGCCTCGGCCACGAGCTCACGAGCGCACCCGAGCACAGTGGACCAAGGGCCACCTATTTAAAGGCTTCCCCCAATCTCTCTCCCCCTCTCTGCCCCCCTCTCCTCCTCCATTGACCGCCCGCAAAGCCCCCACTCCTCCCCGTGCTCGAAGTGCTCGGGATCGACAGGAGATCGTCGCGGCGTCACCATCGTCAATCTCTTGGTAACGGCATCCTCCGACCCTCTTTCTTCTCCGGCTAGTCCTCCCTCGCCACGCTGACGCATTTCCCACTCGTCCCCGTCTTCTTTGCATCTTGGAACGGCCCCGTCGACCTCCTTCCGAAGCCATCTCCGCCACGGGTTCTCGCCGCTGGCGATTCCAGCCACCTCCGGACTCCCTTCCACCTCCCATGGACCGGCGACTCAACATCGAGCCCATCCCTGCTCTCGCCTGCCTCCGTCGTGCCCTGTGCTGCCGCCGGTGAGCTCTCCCCCTTCCTATCCCGAGGTGGGAGAAGGACCCGATAGGTGTGGCCCACCTGTCGGCCTTTGTTCGTCTCTCCCGTGCTCTCTCTCTCCCCCCTCGTGACACTAGCAACCAGGCCCCGCGCGTCAAGTTTGAACCTGATCGTGCGCGAGGCCGGCTGGCTGGCCAGCTGGGCCGGCCCAGCCTCTGGCCCAGGTCCCAATGGCCTTTTTCCTTCTTTTCCTTATCTGTTTTTTGTGGATTTTGCAAAAATCCCACAAAAATAAATATTTACCCTATGACAATATTTCTTCCACAAAAAATCTTAGAATAATCTATAGAATTTAATAGTTCCATTTATAAAAATGTTTGAAAATATTTTTTGTATTGTTTAATTCTAACACCTATATTTGGCACCTTTTTGCCTCTGTTATTTTATTTCAAAAATATTTTTCACAACAAAACCCTAGGAAAATATTTTTAGTATGACACTTAGTATTTATAAGTGTAGGTTAACATTTTTGATAGTAGATTGAGTGCTCTATTTTGTGTGATTGCTTATTTTTATCGCTTTATTTCGCGACGATAGATTGCGCTGTTGTCGGGGAAGTTGGACCCGAAGACTTCGAAGACCCCGGCGACTTTGTTTTGCCAGGCAAGAATCCCTTTGACCATGATAATAAACAATTTTATTGCATGTCATATAGCACTTTACTTTCATCATAATTGATGTGGTGTTCCCCTTTTGGTGGGATGCCTCCATACCTTTCCATTAACACTTACATCGTGCATGACCCTACCACCTTATGAGGGTTGTGCGGGTGGGAGTAGTTAGGTTGCTAATAGATGCTACAAAAATGGGATGGGACTTATGCACGGTGATGGCAAGGAAATAATGATTTCAAATATTTTTCAAAAAACCCATCAGGTGCCACTAATGCCCGAGGGAGATGTTGATGAGTTGGGTAACCCCTTGAGAAACAAGTGGTATGCCGGAGCAAGTGAGTGTGTGTTTTAGAAAATGAAGAGTTCCAAGGTCTATTGACCCTCCCAACCTTACATGCGCAACCACGATACCCCTTATGGGATAGGGCTTTGTGTATTACTGTGGTTGGTACTAGCAAGGAGCGCGGATTACTAGTGGCAAGAGTGAAGTGGACACTCTTGAGATGGGGTGATCCCAAAGTGGAAGATCATGTGCTGTCTTTACAGGCACCGGACACACTGTTGCATTCCCTCATGGATGCTACGAGTGATGCTTATCATGAGGGATGGCACCAACGAGGGGACTCTTTGTTTAGTATCATCATGTGGAAGGCATTGTTCGAGTGCTTACCTCGGGTATGTTTTATACCACGAGTCGTAGATGACATGAAAGTTCCCCAAGTCTTGTGGGTGAAGTGTGGAACCTACGCAGAGTGTAAAACTATTCGAATAGCCGCATCCATGGTCATGGACAGTTGGAGGTCCTACTTAGACTATGTCCGGATGTTTTCGTGAACTTTGGTGTGAGTATGGGTGTGGTGGTGACAAGAGGTCACATGAGCTATGTCCGATGACTTAGCATCAGGATTGAAAAAAGTCCGATGGCTTAATGTGATGAATGAACATGAGATGTTTGACCCCTACTTATGTTGATATCTGTAACTTGTTTATATGGATATCTATTAATTGTTGATGCATGTTTACTAGTTACTTGATAATGTCATTTGCATACAAAATTAGCTTTCCGTAAATTTACCTACTTAGTGCTATATCATGCATCACTGTTACCTTCTTCCACAACTTGGGGTTCCTTGCGAGTACATTCAAAGTACTCATTGGCTTGCCACTGGTTATTTAATTAGTCAAGCATGGAAGAACATGAGTATGTTGAAGTGTTCGTTGGAGATGAACATGCAAACTAGGACGCTTCCCAGTCAGAATGCATGTAGATGGCATGGGTTCACGCTTTCGACCAAGATTTCCGCTGCTTGTTCTATTTAAGTGTTTGGCCCGAGTGTCCCTATCTATGTAAGACTAAGACCTTCGTGGTCATTATTTGTGTAGGATGTTAAGTGTGGATGTAAGACTCTTGTTATCCAGCTTCTGTGTGTTCAATGGGCATTGATCTCTAGGATCACTGTAGACGCGCATTCGGTGATCACGACTTATGAGTCGGGGTCCCCACAACATGGCAGCCCCCGAGCCCTGGGTGAGTTTGAAAAACTTACCTAGGGGTCAATCATGGATCATTATCCGAACTATATACGAAACTATATGGTTGGAATGTTCTAACAGCCCTTAAGAGATCCGGACATAAGATCAGATTGACAATAATTCAGAATATTTGAACCCATATAACCTTACAAGGATCTGTGTGTTAAAGGCTACGTCCTTGACGGTGGCTGTGAATGACGCCGAGCTGGATGAGCTGAATCGGAAGCTCAAAAGCTCCGAAGATGAGTTTGATGCTCTTAACAATAGATTCGACGAGGCGCAAGGTAAGCCTTACTCAATATCCAAAAGAAAGTGCTTATCCTACTGTCCATGAAGTATTCTTATTCTTGATGCTTACATAGCCTCAGCGAACGAAATGGAGAAGCTCAGGGCCGAGCTGCAAAACACAAAGCAGGAGGCTTCGGTTGAGAGGGCGGCGGCTACACAAGCGGCGGCCGTGTTGTCATCCCTAAGGGCCACAGGTGATAAGCACTAGGCTCGGGTGGAGTAGATCCAACAGGAGCTCAAGGACGCTGGCCACAAGTGCGAGGCCCTTGAGCTGAAAGGCAAGGAGCAGGCGGCCGAACTATCCACCAGGAAAACCGAACTCCAAAAGGAGCGGGTGAATAGGAAGTTTTTCGAAGAACAAGTTTGCCAGGTGAAGGGTATAACAGATGGTAAGCCGTACTTATTGCAGTGTGTCCTCGGGGATAGCAAGTTCGAGTTGCTTACCTGGGTGTGGCATTCCTTAGGCGCTTGCTTCAACCATCAGAAGAGCACGGAAGACGCGAATCAGCTCTATGATTCACGGGAAGAAGGAGACGAAGCCCATTTATTCTGGGCTCAATTTGAAGCCCCCGAGCATTCTCCTGTTCTTGTTGAGGAGCTCGAGCAGCTGATGGAGCTGCACCAGATGACGGAGCCATCCATGAAGGATCTCTGCATGCGGTTATGGCCCAATGAGCCACTGCCATGCAGCTAGTTCGGCCAGATGCAGAGGTTCACTGCCGCCTCGCCCTGCCTTGACACTCTGAAGAGCTCCTCCAGCATCGAGGGATTCTGGATGGCCTTTGCAAAGGCCAAGGTGCACTGGTCGGGGCTGGACCCAACAAATATAGCCTCCACCCCACCGCCTCCTAGAAAGGAAAATAGTCGCCTCAAGCTCTACATCTTAGGAGTAATGGACGGTGCTCAGGCGATAGGGTCTCAATGTTCAAAAGAGAACATGTACGATTAGATGTATTGTAATATGTCCTAAGACTTTTGAATGCTTGTATATTTGTTATGCATGGGTTATCATGTTTTTAACTGTTTGCATTCCTTTATAACTCCTTTGTGGCCGTTTAAACTGAAAGCTGCAAGTCGTTAGATTCAGCCCCCATGTAGATATAACGTGGGGTGTCTGCAATTACGCACTATAACCCTTAGCCCAACTTTCGGTACCCAAATGCGGTAGTGTGTGACAGACCAGGAAATTAGACCATACTGCTTTATTGCTTCACTTAACCGTAGGGGCGCGAAAAGGACTGTGGGACGCTGGTAACTAGCCCCTGGTGACTTGTGATAGCCGGACGATTCGCGGCTGAAGCCGATATCACATTGTTTGTACGAATAACAAAACCATTGTATGACACTAGATGACCTCTGTTGAGGTCGTGAGAATAACACTTAGGCTCGGATTCGTAGACCGGTTCTCGCATACCATGATAGTTAGTTTTTGGCTTTCTCCTTTGAGGTGCTTGACTAAACTAGCCGGAGAAGGTCCAGGTGATCCCCACCCCCAAGCCAGGAGAAAGGGTGGTCTTTCTTCCCCACTTCATCTGGGTATTGAGCTTCCCACTCCACCCCTTCGTCAGGGGGCTCATCTTCTTCTACAGCCTCGACTTCCACGACCTCCCGCTGAACTCGTTCATGCACATATCGGCCTTCATCCTCGTCTGCAAGGCTTTTCTGCAGGTCGAACCACACTTTGGTCTTTGGCTCAAGGTGGTTAACATCAAGCCGAAGTGCGTCACAGGCGAGCACACAGACTGTGGCGAGGCTGTCATAGGCAAGCTCACTTTCATCATATGGTCCTCCAACACCTTCATCGACACCATCAAATTATGGCAAAAGGAGTGGTTTTACATCACCGAGCCGAGGGAGCAAGGTCAAGCTGCCCCAACCAGATTCAGATCCGGTGCCCCCACCAGACTAACATCGTGGCTTCGGAAGGGCCTCAACTGCGGGTTGAGCAAGGACGTGAGCGGCCTGTAGAAGCACATCGTCTCCATGATCAAGAATGACATAGCGCTAACCAACACGGTCCAGGTCATGCTCCGACGTTGCTTCCTCCCCAATCAGCGCCGAGATAATCCCCTGTGGGCTCATCCAGTCGACGACGAGCCCACGATTCAACACCTCTTCTACACTAGTCAAGAGAAGTTGTGGAAGGCCCTCTTCAAGTCCCAGAAGGACTGGCTAGCCAAAGAGGAGGATCGGGTTCTACACGCCGCCAAGCTTACCTCCAAGGTATAACATAGCTCTGTTTGATCGGCTCAATTTCTTGTCAAGAAGTTTCTAAAACATCCTTCCGATCATTCTTTGCAAAAATGGTTGAGCAAAGCCACGGGCATCGACTGCCCGGCGCCTGAGCCCGAAGACAATAGGTTTGGGCTGTTAGCGGAGATGCTCGTCGAGGCACCTTACAAGGCGCGAGTGAAGAAAGAGAAGAAGAAGAAGAAACCAAGCCGAGAAGACCTTCCCATTAGGGACAAGCCAAATGTTGTGTCCAAAGAAACCCATGCCTCCTTGAATCAAGAGGAGCATGTGGACGAGGATGAAGGTGAGGGGGAGGGTGATTCCCCCTCTCAAGAGAGAGAGCGGCGCCATTGAATGCCACAGAGGAGGTACCCCCTCCCGCCGCAGAGAAAGCGCGTCGGACACATGTAATCCTGCCTGACAACAGTTCGGACTCGGATACTGAGTCCCATGACTTCGAGAGGGTTGCACGAAGGAGAATGAGGGTCAAGCCCCAGCTCAAAGGTCAGGATCCGAACATTCCCTCGGCTGTTATTGATAGGCTTTGAGGGTTATTAACATGTGAGCATTTGCTCATTATGCAACCCACCGCACGTCCTCTCCACCGACCAGATTTTGGACGGGGATACCTCGCCCGCCGACCTAGCGGAGAGTGGGAATGCGTCGCATCTGACTACTCCGGTCGCCATGAAGGACAACGTGGAGGTCTCAGCCCAGCATGCTCCTATGGAGCTGGGCACTAGCGGCAAGGGAGAAGACATCATGGCTGAGTCTAACGTCTTGGTCACCAAAGACCGGGGGCGGTACCCCACCCGGATACTGTGGAGGCCCGACAAGCGGACGCTCAGTCTCCTCCGAGGACTTCTTCCGAGCGTACCATGCCTCCGGAGGTACTGGTTCATTCCCCGGTTGATGATCGGGTTATCTGACCACCACCGGGGCCTATGACCAATGGGTGGCCAGTCATGGGGGAGGCTCTATCGAGTGCCCCCATCTCCAAGGAGCATTGCACCATTATGGGTACGATGTTGCAGAGCATTCAGTCCGTCGACAAAGTACTAAAGGAGGCCTTCAAGGGTCTCCTGTCGGGCTTTCAGGTAAGCCAAGCAACACTCTATTTGAAAAACTTACCTAGGGGTCAATCATGGATCATTATCCGAACTATATATGAAACTATATGGTAGGAATGTTCTAACAGCCCTTAAGAGGTTCGGACAAAAGATCAGATTGACAATAATTCGGAATATTTGAATTCGTACAACCTTACACGGATCTATGTGTTACAGGCTTCGTCATCGGCGGCGGCTATGAATGACACCGAGCTGAACGCGTTTAATCGGAAGCTCAAAAGCTCCGAAGACGAGCTTGATGCTCTCAACAAGAGATTCGACGAGGCGCAAGGTAAGCCTAACTCGATATCCAAAAAATGGTGGTTATCCTACTGTCGATGTAGTATTCTTATTCTTGATGCTTACACAGCCTCGGTGAAGGAAATGGAGAAGCTCAGGGCCGAGCTAAAAAATGCAAAGAAGGAGGCTTCGGTTGAGAGGGTGGCGACCGCACAAGTGGCTTCCGTGTTGTCAGCCCTAAGGGCATTCAGCGACAAGAACGAGGCTCGGGTGGACTACATCTAAAAGGAGCTCAAGGACGCCGGCCACAAGTGCGAGGCCCTTGAGCTGAAAAGCAAGGAGCAGGCTGCCGAACTATCCACCATGAAAACCGAACTCCAAAAGGAGCGAGCGGATAGGAGGTTTTTCAAAGAACAAGTTTGCTAGATGAAGGCTATAACAGATGGTAAGTCGTACTTATTGCAGTGTGTCTGTGGGGATAGCAAGGTCGAGTTGCCTACCCGGGTGTGGCATTCCTTAGACGCCTGCTCCGACCTTCAGAAGAGCGCAGAAGACGCGAATCAGCTCTATACTTTGCGGGAAGAAGGAGAGGAAGCCCATTTATTCTGGGCTCAGTTTGAAGGCCCCGAGCATTCTCCTCTTCCTGTCGAGGAGCTGAAGCAGCTGATGAAGCTATACCAGATGGGGGAGCCAGCCATGAATGATGTATGCATGCGGTTATGGCCCGCCTTGACGCTCTAAAGCGCTCCTCCTGCATCGAGGGATTCCGGATGGCCTTTGGAAAGGCCAAGGTGCACTGGCTGGGGCTGGACCCAAAGAATATAGCCACCGCCCTCTTGCCTCCTGTAAAGGAACATAGTCACCCCAAGCTCTACTTCTCAGTAGTAATGGATGGTGCTGAGGTGATAGTGTCGCAATATTCTAAAGAGAACATGTACGATTAGATGCATTGTAATATGTCCGAATACTTTTGAATGCTTGTATATTTCTTATGCATGGGTTATCATGTTTTTAATTCTTTGCAAGTCACCGGATTCAGCTCGCATGTAGATACTATGTGGGGTGTCTGCAATTACGCACTATAAACCTTAGCCGAACTATCGTTACCCGAACACGGTAGTGTGTGACAAACTAGGCAATTAGACCATAGTGCTTTATTGCTTCACTTAGCCATAGGGGCGCGAAAAGGACTACGGGGCGCTGGTGACTAGCCCCTGGTGACTTGTGATAGTTAGACGATCCGCGGCTAAAGTCGATATCACATCGTTTGTACGAATAACTAACCCATCGTATGACACGGGATGACCTCTGACGAGGTCGTGAGAATAACACTTAGGCTTGGATTCGCAGACCGGTTCTCGCATACCATGATAGACAATTTTAGGCTTTCTCCACTTTGGTGCTTGACCATACTAGTGTAAACATAATCGTAGAGGTTCTCCCTTTGGCCCTTTAGCTGAATTAGCGGAACTAAAAGGGCAATCACAGGAGTGGGGCAACCCAACTATTTACCCAAGACATAGTTCGGTACAAATGCATATAAAGCGAATTCCAAGACACCGAACGTATAAGCAAGTATTTGTAAGGAGATTTTATTTTTAAACTCGAGCCTTTGGTCTATTAGCTGGTTGCATCGCAACATACCAAACTATTTCACAAGAAGAGGGAGAAAGAAAATATGTGCCAACAAGGGCGATGAGACAAGCATGTATAATGATGCTATATTTTTCTAGACAACTATTATTGCTAGGCCGAAGCAATTGCTTACAGGTATGTGAAAGAGGAAGAAATTATATAGGAGTGGTTGTACCAAGGGTCTTTGATTGGTGACCTTACGTCCTCGATGTGCCCTGCCGCTTGTTTACTCCTCCGCCTTGGTGCACCTCAATGGGTGGTACTGTTCGGTGAACGGATCATCCAAACAAGGCCTTGAGAAAACGCCGAAGTGTGGATGAGCTTTACGCCTTGGCCCAGCCCTTTGATAGTTCATGCATTGTGTCGGAAGATAGTGTAATGGTATTAGTTTGGTCCAGCTGAACACTTACCCTTTGTCGGGACCCCGATCCTAAGTCATATGATTCCATACTGTAACAAGCCACATCACTTTGCGGCCTCACGCACGGTACCCCACGGCTGCAGCCTTACCTTGGCCGGGACCGTTTGCGTCCTTTGGCTCACGTATGTGAACATGTCGCTGGCAATCACACAACAAAGAACCCGGGCCGACATAACTAGTCATAGAACCCAAGTGGCACATCCATACGGAAACATGCATACATAACCCAGCAATGCAGGTGTCGGTCTCAAGCGTGTGTAGACGAGTCATAGCAAGCTACAGGGACTCCATTACACTGCGAGACATTTCCCCAAAGGGACAGACACAGCAGCAAAGAAGGATACATGCCGGTCAATCAATGTGTCCGAAGCAGTAGCAAGCTACCAAGGCTCGGTGGAAGCACAAAGAGACAGTTTCCCGTAAGGAGTACTGCTAAAGGCACACAACTAGGTGTCGGATCCCATACATACCGTTGCACGTCACACGTACGCACGACATGCCCGATATGCATAGATACAACTATGGCATCACAACATAACCATACAACAACATGACTTTTATTTAAAAGGCCCAGAGGAGCCTTGCATGATATGTTCATACAGATAGGGGTCACATGACCCGGCACTCAAGTCATACAAACAAGTTCATTCAAGCCAGCGGAAACTTATAACTATCCGAGTACGGACAGTGAAATGAAAAGAGGGCACATGGCCTGACTATCTACAACACGCCACATGGCACAGGGTCGTAGCTGGGACACCAGCTATTCGGCATCGTCAACGTCTAGATAGAACCCACCTGATGGGTCCTGGTTTTCCTCTGCAACATTAATTAAGCAAGGATGAGTACAATCGTACTCAGCAAGTCTTTAAAACAGACCTAGTCTAGTTATGCTCATGTATCAACAAAGGGGTGGAGGAGTTTATGCAGAAAGCCAGCTTTGACTCATGGCTAACCTACACTACTCAGTTTTACACTCTTTGTTACAATTTTACTTATCGCACACGAGTCCACTAACTCCATCTCAATACCCCACCATGGACTCACCTTCCCCTCCCGGAAGAGTGCCATCCACGGTACTCACACTTGTCTTGAGATTTTTAGAAGTATCCATTTGATTATCTATGAACATCATAAGTTCTCCAAGTAGTCCATATCCGCAGACGCGGCTATTCGAATAGTTTCATTACCCTGCAGGGGTGTACTTCTTCACACACGCTCTCACCACTTATCGCTGTGTGCCATAAACCATGCACCTCGGCAACCTTCAAGCGGATGCCCAGCGAGGGAGTCGGCCACGACCGTCAATCGCATAAGACCTTTAGTCCAGGCTACCGCCTATTTGAGACTGACCCGCATGGAAGTCCGGCCGAAGTTTCCACTACGGTCCCAAACGATGTGCGCAGGGTTCCCAAGCCCACCATTCGGGTGACCCTTGGTACACCGTGCCACTTCCTACCGCGTCGTAACCCACCCTGAGGGTCAGCGCTACGCATGGCCTCCAGCAAGCTATAAACACCAGAAACTACTTGCAATACCTGGACCAAAGACTAAGCGACTGATAAGTCGAGCGGGGTCATATTTCAGGGCCCAACATGTGGTAGTATCTCGTCTTGGATCTCAAACACGGAACCCAGTTCCTAAGAACGGTCTCAATGAGACAACCCACTATGTACTCCTACATAGCCTCTCATCGCCACCTTTTACCGAAACGGGTTCGTTATGAGCTCAACACATCAGAACATCACAGTTTCACTCTAACTCATCACCCAGATGGATCAGACCTGACACAACTCTAAGCATAGCAGCATGGCATGAAGGTAAGCTAAGCACATCATGGCACAAGCATCTACCAGGTATGCTAGGTTGCAAGGTGTAGCTATTTACTGTGACAAGATCAGGTCATGCATAAGAATAGAATCATCTACCGGGTATGACTGACATGTGATCGTTTGTCCTAATGCAATAATGAGAGAAGGAGCGAGAGAATGGGATGTTATCGGAATGATCAATGGGGTGGCTTGCCTTGCTGGGTTGCGGAGAAGTTCTCTCCTTCGTCGGGGTACGGAGGGGTATCTTCCGGATTAGGGCCTACCGCAATGCAGATAAAAACAATCAATACACGCAAATGCGACAATATGATGCATGAACATGGCATGACAGTATGCATGGATGAGCTAATGTATCTAGTGTTCATGTCAATTTGAAATGTATTTGAATATAGGTTCAAAGTTGTTCTCATTTCAAATTCCATATATTGACCTAATGTTAAAATGTCCATGTTCACCTATTTAGGTTGCTCTAACATGCATGAGAATACCACCATTGGATTCATTGGATTTTTCTGATAAATTTTGATATATAAAGTATTTTCATCTGAGTTACACATTAATTTATATGATTTTTCAAAGTTTTTAACTATTTCTGGAGTTATTCTAAAACAGAAAATAGATTTACTGCGTCAGCCATGCGTCAGCATGACATCAGCCTGGTCAACTGACCGATCTAGGTCAAAATGACACGCGGGACCCACATGTCATAGACACAGGGGCTAATCCCGCGCTGACTGGGCGTTGACCCCGCTACGGGGCCCACTTTCAGTGGCTGGAGGGGGATTAATTAGCGCGGGGGTTAGCCTAATCACCCTGCCGCGTCAACGGCGCCGGAGACTCGCCGGCGACGACCAAAACGACGGCGGCAACTCGCCGGAATCGCGTAGGCATGGCGGCAGGGCGTGCGGAGACCACCTGGAGGTAGCCCGCGCACGTCCGCATCCATCTAGGGGGTCAGGAGGGGCTGGGGTGGCCGGAGTTGATGGCCACGTCCATTTTGGCGACGGCCGGAGCTCGGGCGAGCTCGGGGATGGCAGCTAAGGGCGAAGAGGGCCACGGAGAGAGAGGGGAAAGTACGAGGAGCTCACAGCAAGTCGATCTGGTTGGTCAGCGGGCTCGGGGACGACCGGGGATGGCAGGAACGGCGACGAGCTCCGACGGGTCCCGAGGTTGAAGACGGACGCGGCGGCGGCCTCGAGGGCTCTCGGGTCCTTCTGACGCCATGGAGAGGACGAGGGCGTCGTAGCGAGTATATTGGTGGGCTCGGAGGGGAGAGGGGGTGGCTAGAACAGCGGCTACGGCGAGCGGCGTCGACGGCGAAAATCGGCAAAGAAAGGGGAAAAGAGAAACGAGGGAGAGAGCGGCGACCGTGAGGGGGAGAGGGAGAAGACCTCGACGACGGCGAGCTGGCGCGCCCTGGGGCCTCCAGGCGGGCGACCAGGCAGGGAGGAGGTGGAGGCCTCCCGGCGCCGCGCGGCACTTCGCCTCTGCCTACTGGCAGAGGATGAAGATGACCGCTTGGCCCTGTTGGGCTGGGCCATCTCCTTCCTGGGCCAGGTAAGCCCCTTCTGGCTTTTTTTTTTAATTTCTGTTTTCTGTTTTCTAATATTTATTTATTTCCTTTGCAGGTCCAATGACTTTTATAAAATGACCCACATATTTTCTAAATTGTAGTTTGAATATTCCAAACTTATAATAATAGTTTCAGATTATTTTGGAAACAGTGATAATGATATTTGCTTTATTTGTCATTTTCCAGGGATGTAAACCATTAATTCAAATTATTTTAAATGTTCAAATAATACAAATGTCCCCTGGTATATCCATGTCCCTATTTATCAGACATAGGGGACATTTTTTATGGGCATTTTGGATTTGTTGAAATTTCATTTATCTAGAAATCCTATAATTCATTAGGTGGGTGGGGTTTTCTTCTTCTCCCCATTTCATATTGATGCATAGATGATGATGATGATGCAAACACATTACTAGCCTATGACTCTTACTAGGGTTGTGACAACTCACCCCCACTCAAAAGAATCTCGTCCCGAGATTTGAAGTCATCGGAAGAGCGCGGGGTACTCTAGTCGGAGACGATCTTCTCTTTCCCATGTCGCCTCTTTGTCCGAATGATGTGACCACTGAACTTTAAGAAACATGATGTTCCGGCGTCGAGTGGTACGTTCAGCTTGATCAAGAATACGAACAGGGTATTCCTGATATGAAAGGTTATCTTGGAGATCAAGCGTTTCGTGGTCCACTTCTCGGACAGGGTCCGAAAAGCAACGCCTGAGTTGAGAGACGTGGAAGACATCATGAACTTTGGAAAGATGCGGTGGAAGTTCCAATTGGTAGGCAACCTCTCCTCGTTTAGCAAGAATGCGAAAAGGTCCAATGTAACGAGGAGCCAACTTGCCTTTGATACCGAATCGATGGGTACCCTTCAGAGGTGTAACCCGAAGGTAAGCCTTCTCGTCAACTTCGTAAGTCACAGAATTATGATGACGATCATATTGACTCTTTTGACGGGATTGGGCTGTTTTCAACTTTTCACGAATAATGTGAACTTGCTCCTCTGCATCCTGGATCATATCCAGACCAAAGAGTTGCCTCTCTCCGGCTTCTGACCAGTTAAGAGGTGTTCGGCATTTTCGTCCATAGAGAACTTCAAAATGGGCTTTGCCCAAGCTTGATTGATAACTGTTGTTATAGGCGAATTCAGCAAATGGAAGGCATTTCTCCCAATTCATACCGAAAGATATAACACAAGCTCGAAGCATTTCCTCAAGAATTTGATTGACTCGCTCAACTTGACCACTTGATTGAGGATGGAAAGCGGTACTAAAAGATAGATGAGTCCCCATGGCAGTTTGAAAACTTTCCCAAAATCGAGAGGTAAAGATACTTCCACGGTCTGAGTTAATCTCCAAGGCGACACCATGAAGAGAAACTATTCGAGAAACATATAACTCCGCTAGCTGACTAGCAGTAATGCTTTCTCGAACAGGAAGAAAATGAGCCACTTTGGAAAGGCGGTCAATGACAACGAATATAGCATTGTTCCCTGTCTTGGTCCTAGGAAAACCCGTGATGAAATCCATACCGACCTTATCCCATTGCCATTCAGGAATAGCTAAGGGTTGAAGGATGCCAGCAGGCCTTTGATGCTCTGCCTTCACACGACGACAAACGTCGCAGTTAGCAACATACTGAGCAATTTCTCTCTTCATCCTAGTCCACCAGAACCCCTGACGTAGGTCCTGATACATTTTGGTACTACCCGGATGAATTGTGAGAGGAGAATCATGAGCCTCCTTAAGAATCAGCTGCCTGAGATGTTGGCTTTTAGGAACCACTAAACGGCCCTGAAAGAGCACTACACCTTGATCATCTGTAGAGAAGTCCTTAGCGAGACCGCTAACAAGGTTCTCCTTGATCCGGGAAATTCCCTTATCACGCTTTTGGCCAGCTATGATTTGATCCTTAAGAGTAGGTTTCGCCACCAAGTTGGATAGGAATCCTTGAGAAACAATGTGGAGATTCAACTTCTGAAATTCCTCATGAAGAAGTGGTTGACCTTGTTGTAACATCAAGTTGTTACAATAGGACTTACGACTCAGTGCATCAGCCATGACATTGGCTTTTCCCGGGGTGTAAGTTATACCTAAGTCATAGTCCGAGATCAACTCTACCCACCGTCTTTGCCTGAGATTCAAATCCGGCTGGGTGAAGATATATTTTAGACTTTGGTGATCAGTGTATATCTCGCAACGATTACCCAGAAGATAATGTCGCCATGTTTTTAGTGCATGGACTACAGCTGCAAGCTCAAGATCATGTGTGGGATAATTATCCTCATGTGGACGCAACTGTCGAGATGCGTAAGCAATCACATGACGATCTTGCATGAGAATGCAACCTAATCCTTGTCGCGAGGCGTCGCAATAGATAATAAAGTCCTTAGATAAATCTGGTGGCACCAGAACGGGAGCAGAGGTCAGTCGTCTTTTCAACTCCTGAAAACTATGCTCGCATTGTGGAGTCCACTCGAACCTTTTATCTTTCTTGAGAAGTTCAGTTAGAGGTTTCGCAACCTTGGAGAAATTCTCAACAAAGCGGCGACAATAGCTCGCTAAGCCAAGGAAACTCCTTACTTGCTTAACTGATTCAGGTTGAGTCCAATCAAGGACGGCCTGAACTCTCTCAGGATTGACAGCAATACCTTTGCCAGAGATTACGTGACCCAGATAAGTCACTTCCGGCAACACGAATTCACACTTGGAGAATTTGGCATATAGACGATGCTCTCGAAGTTTCATCAATACCAACCTTAGATGCTTGGCATGTTCTTGTTCGTTCTTCGAGTAAATGAGTATGTCATAAGGATAAACCACGATGAATTTATCCAAATACTCCATGAATATCGAATTCATCAGTCGAGAGAAGGTGGCTGGGGCATTAGTTAATCCGAAGGACATAACAGTGTACTCGTATTGGCCATAACAAGTGACAAAAGCCGTTTTTGGAATGTCCCCGTTTCTAATTCTGATTTGATGGTATCCCAACCTCATATCCATTTTGGAAAAGATAGAGGATCCAGCGAGCTGATCATACAAATCGTTGATCCTGGGGAGCGGATACTTGTTCTTGATAGTGACCAAGTTCACTGGTCGGTAATCCACAACCATCCGTTCCGAGCCATCCTTCTTCTTAACAAAAAGGACGGGGCAAGCCCAAGGAGAAGAACTAGGACGAACGAACCCTTTCTTCAAAGCTTCATCGAGTTGGGTTTTTAGCTCGGCTAGTTCTAAGGGTGCCATCTTATAGGGTCTTCTGGCTATTGGAACTGTCCCTGGAATAAGTTCTATTACAAACTCGACATCCCTGACAGGTGGAATACCTGGCAGTTCTTCTGGAAAGACATCCGGAAAATCACGGACTACCGGAATATCTTCTAGCTCAGGGAGAGGGCTAGCATTTAGAGAATAGAGTTGGCGCTTGGTTGTTCGAGTAGAGACATTAACTATCTCTCCCGAGGGATGTGTAAGTTGAACATTCCTAAAATGAGTATCAATCTTGGCATAGTGGGTTTTCATCCAATCCATACCTAGAATGATATTTATGTCCGAAGACTTAAGAGCTATCAAGGACGCTAGGAATACTAGTCTATCCACCAGAATTTCATTGTCATGGCTCACTCTAGAAGTTTGCCATTTTGATCCAGTAGTCTGAACTACTAAAGGTGTGGGCATGTCACAGAAAGACATGTTATACAACTGTGCATTACTTTCTGAGATGAATGAATGAGATGCCCCGGTATCAAATAGAACAGATGCTGGATGGCTATTACCAAGAAGCGTACCTAGAATGACATCAGGGTCTTCAAGAGCTTCTTCAGCAGACACATAATTAACTCGCCCACGGGCAGGAGTTGGCTTCACATAGAAGGCTTTCCCTGGTTTTCCGCGTCCAGCGGGCTTGGCATTGTTCTGGGGACATTCACGAGAATAATGTCCCGGTTCTCCACACTTATAGCATACCACTGTAGCACGAGGGGCAACATTTACTTGTGGTCCTCCAAATGGTCTAGGTGGAGGGTTGGACTGAACTGGACGAGGTGCCTGGAAGGATGGTCTCGCAGTGTACCTTGCCGGCATAGCTGCATTGGGTACCCATATTCGCCGCTTGTTGGGTCCTGAACCCGATGCAGGGTTGAAGTCACGGTTATGCCTCCTTGTGGCCTCGTAGTCACTCTGTCCGGACTCAGCATTGATCGCCTTATTGACGAGAGCTTGAAAGGTGGCGCACTCATGCAGACGAAGATCTCGACGAAGCTCAGCATTTAGTCCCTTGCGGAACCTAGCCTGCTTCTTGGCATTGGTTGAGACCTCCTCTGGAGCATAGCGAGCAAGGTTTCCAAACTCGCGGTTGTATGCATCCACTGTCAATCTGCCCTGGGTGAAGGCACAGAATTCCTCTCTCTTGCGGTCCATCAGCCCTTCCGGGATGTGATGGAGACGAAATGCGGCGCTAAACTCTGCCCAGGTTGGCGCGGGTCCCTGAGGACACATAGCTTCATAGCTTTCCCACCACAGGTTGGCGGGTCCCTCTAGGAAGTATGTTGCAAAGGTCACCTTGTTGGCCTCTGAAACATTTGCAGCTCGAATCTTGCGTGACATGCTGGTTAGCCAATCATCCGCATCGAGGGGCTCGATCGAGTGATGGTACTTAGGCGGACACAGCTTAATGAAGTCACCAAGTGACACTCCATCATGGTGATCATTGCGGGGAGCACGAGCGGTGTTCTATTCAATCCTCTCCAACAGCCTATTGGTCTCCCTCTTATTCCTTTCGGCTGCTAGCATCACCTCTGCTAGAGATGGTGCTCGTGGCAGCTCTTCTTGCCTTGGCTGGCTACTCTCGCCTTGCTCATGAGCATGCACAGGGTTGTTCCTGGTTGACACCATCCTGGGGAAATCAATCCATATCTTAGACATAGCAAGCAACAACTCTAGGACAAGAATTAGGAAATGCTCTGATCAGCATGGTATGTAGAATAAACACCAATCAACATGGTAAAACAACTACCATATGAACATTAGGTTTCATACACACCATGACTTAGTTCAGTACAAACCAAACTGAAAACAACTACGGAGAGATGACACAACTCATCGGAGGCATCACAAGCATCCTATACATTATCTATCTACACCTCCGGAACTCAACTCTCAACCTTGATCATACCCCACAAGACACACAGGACTGTGGCGATACGTCTACTAGCTTACTAGGTCTAGCATCCTCACACTCAAACATCACTGTAGAATGCTTCGTACAGGTTACCCCCATGACCTGGAAGCTGAACCTGCGGATCTGGAAACACTCTAGCATGGAATCCCTGGAAACCATAAGGGCACGGGTGTGGCCTTGGTCCCCTTGTCGGTGGCAACAGCGGTCCTCGAAGAGGGGTGATGCCTCCAACATCAGGCCAGTCTACGTGTGCTGGCAAATGAGTCCGTGATGGAGTCAACATCTCCATATCTCCATAACCTGTTTGCACAACAGGTGCTAGCTGCGTCAAAGCTGTCCAAAGACGGGCACGGGTAGCATAGAGCTCCATGCGTAGGGCACGTGCATCACGGTCCCTAGTTTCCAACATCTGCGCGGTTACCTGCAGTCTAGGGTCTTCATGGGAATGATCAGAATAGGCTGCACTGAGATATCCATCCTCTCCTCCAATGGAAGCAGGAACATAGCAGAACTCCGTGTTCTGAAGCAGATCATGGTGAAACCTCATAATAGTCAGCATAGTATAGGCGGCTTCCTGAACTGCCATATCTATGGTAACTCCCAATCCATGAGTCCAGTGAAGCGGCTCTGCAGCTCCAGGATATGAAGGGGATATCCTCACAGTACACAGATACTGACTCTGGTTGAAATCTCGGTACTGCTCCTCCACGGTGTACTCCGGGTACCAACGATATCCCGCCTCCATCATCACTCTAACCAACATGGCCGTGTGACCCGGCACATCGATGCACCTGGTCAGACGGACCACCTGACGGAAAGGACGAGACGGCATCTGAAACAGAGAATGATGCAAAGACATTAGAGATCCTAACGGAAATCGAGCAGCATAACGGCTGTAATTACTCAACAAAAATTTTGAGACAATTTAAAGGAGATTGGAAAGGCATGACCACTCGACTATCTAGACTCAAATCTCTTCTCCATCTGTTTGTCACATCAACAACACTAAAATAACCACACTTACTCACAAACAAGCTAGTTATTGGTCCATGGCTAGTAACTCGTCATCCTAGGCAATAGATGAGAATCCTAGTACCTATCCTCGTAGATAAGATGAGAATGACCCAGCATAGAATAACTTGGGAAGAGGAGTAAAAAGAGTCTTACGTTCCCTTCCACAATCAATTCCCCTACTTATCTATAGTGTTTCTAGACTCAACTTCGACCGGTTTGGCTTGATAGTCCTACAGTCAGTCAGGCTCTGATACCAACGCTGTCGGGACCCCGATCCTAAGTCATATGATTCCATACTGTAACAAGCCACATCACTTTGCGGCCTCACGCACGGTACCCCACGGCTGCAGCCTTACCTTGGCCGGGACCGTTTGCGTCTTTTGGCTCACGTATGTGAACATGTCGCTGGCAATCACACAACAAAGAACCCGGGCCGACATAACTAGTCATAGAACCCAAGTGGCACATCCGTACGGAAACAGGCATACATAACCCAGCAATGTAGGTGTCGGTCTCAAGCGTGTGTAGACGAGTCGTAGCAAGGTACAGGGACTCCATTACACTGCGAGACATTTCCCCAAAGGGACAGACACAGCAGCAAAGAAGGATACATGCCGGTCAATCAATGTGTCCGGAGCAGTAGCAAGCTACCAAGGCTCGGTGGAAGCACAAAGAGATAGTTTCCCGTAAGGAGTACTGCTAAAGGCACACAACTAGGTGTCGGATCCCATACATACCGTTGCACGTCACACGTACGCACGACATGCCCGATATGCATAGATACAACTATGGCATCACAACATAACCATACAATAACATGACTTTTATTTAAAAGGCCCAGAGGAGCCTTGCATGATATGTTCATACAGATAGGGGTCACATGACCCGGCACTCAAGTCATACAAACAAGTTCATTCTAGCCAGCGGAAACTTATAACTATCCGAGTACGGACAGTGAAATGAAAAGAGGGCACATGGCCTGACTATCTACAACACGCCACACGGCACAGGGTCGTAGCTGGGACACCAGCTATTCGGCATCGTCAACGTCTAGATAGAACCCACCTGATGGGTCCTGGTTTTCCTCTGCAACATTAATTAAGCAAGGATGAGTACAATCGTACTCAGCAAGTATTTAAAACAGACCTAGTCTAGTTATGCTCATGTATCAACAAAGGGGTGGAGGAGTTTATGCAGAAAGCCAGCTTTGACTCATGGCTAACCTACACTACTCAGTTTTACACTCTTTGTTACAATTTTACTTATCGCACACGAGTCCACTAACTCCATCTCAATACCCCACCAGGGACTCACCTTCCCCTCCCGGAAGAGTGCCATCCACGGTACTCACACTTTTCTTGAGATTTTTAGAAGTATCCATTTGATTATCTATGAACATCATAAGTTCTCCAAGTAGTCCATATCCGCGGACGCGACTATTCGAATAGTTTCATAACCCTGTAGGGGCGTACTTCTTCACACACGCTCTCGCCACTTATCGCTGTGTGCCATAAACCATGCACCTCGGCAACCTTCAAGCGGATGCCCAGCGAGGGAGTCGGCCACGACCGTCTATCGCATAAGACCTCTAGTCCAGGCTACCGCCTATTTGAGACTGACCCGCATGGAAGTCCGGCCGAAGTTTCCACTACGGTCCCAAACGATGTGCGCAGGGTTCCCAAGCCCACCATTCCGGTGACCCTTGGTACACCGTGCCACTGCCTACCGCGTCGTAACCCACCCCGAGGGTCAGCGCTACGCACGGCCTCCAGCAAGCTATAAACACCAGAAACTACTTGCAATACCTGGACCAAAGACTAAGCGACTGATAAGTCGAGCGGGGTCATATTTCAGGGCCCAGCATGTGGTAGTATCTCGTCTTGGATCTCAAACACGGAACCCAGTTCCTAAGAACGGTCTCAATGAGACAACCCGCTATTTACTCCTACATAGCCTCTCATCGCCACCTTTTACCAAAACAGATTCGTTATGAGCTCAACACATCAGAACATCACAGTTTCACTCTAACTC
The DNA here is from genome assembly GCA_022496015.1 of Hordeum marinum. Classification (NCBI taxonomy): domain Eukaryota; kingdom Viridiplantae; phylum Streptophyta; class Magnoliopsida; order Poales; family Poaceae; genus Hordeum; species Hordeum marinum. Next base: position 174,381,361 of record CM039674.1, on the reverse strand, counting down.
ATCACCCAGATGGATCAGACCTGACACAACTCTAAGCATAGCAGCATGGCATGAAGGTAAGCTAAGCACATCATGGCACAAGCATCAACCAGGTATGCTAGGTTGCAAGGTGTAGCTATTTACTTTGACAAGATCAGGTCATGCATAAGAATAGGATCATCTACCGGGTATGACTGACATGTGATCGTTTGTCCTAATGCAATAATGAGAGCAGGAGCGAGAGAATGGGATGTTATTGGAATGATCAATGGGGTTGCTTGCCTTGTTGGGTTGCGGAGGAGTTCTCTCCTTCGTCGGGGTATGGAGGGGTATCTTCCGGATTAGGGCCTACCGCAACGCAGATAAAAACAATCAATACAAGCAAATGCAACAATATGATGCATGAACATGGCATGACAGTATGCATGGATGAGCTAATGTATCTAGTGTTAATGTCAATTTGAAATGTATTTGAATATAGGTTCAAAGTTGTTCTCATTTCAAATTCCATATATTGACCTAATGTTAAAATGTCCATGTTCACCTATTTAGGTTGCTCTAACATGCATGAGAATAGCACCAGTGGATTCATTGGATTTTTCTGATAAATTCTCACATATAAAGTATTTTCATCTGAGTTACACATTAATTTATATGATTTTTCAAAGTTTTTAACTATTTCTGGAGTTATTCTAAAACAGAAAATAGATTTACTGCGTCAGCCATGCGTCAGCATGACATCAGCCTGGTCAACTGACTGATCTAGGTCAAAATGACACGCGGGACCCACATGTCATAGACACAGGGGCTAATCCCGCGCTGACTGGGCGTTGACCCCGCTACGGGGCCCACTATCAGTGGCTGGAGGGGGATTAATTAGCGCGGGGGTTAGCCTAATCACCCTGCCGCGTCAACGGCGCCGGAGACTCGCCGGCGACGACCAAAACGACGGCGGCAACTCGCCGGAATCGCGTAGGCATGGCGGCAGGGCGTGCGGAGACCACCTGGAGGTAGCCCGCGCACGTCCGCATCCATCTAGGGGGTCAGGAGGGGCTGGGGTGGCCGGAGTTGATGGCCACGTCCATTTTGGCGGCGGCCGGAGATCGGGCGAGCTCGGGGATGGCAGCTAAGGGCGAAGAGGGCCACGGAGAGAGAGGGGAAAGTACGGGGAGCTCACACCGAGTCGATCTGGTTGGTCAGCGGGCTCGGGGACGACCGGGGATGGCAGGAACGGCGACGAGCTCCGACGGGTCCCGAGGTTGAAGACGGACGCGGCGGCGGCCTCGAGGGCTCTCGGGTCCTTCTGACGCCACGGAGAGGACGAGGGCGTCGCGGCGAGTATATTGGTGGGCTCGGAGGGGAGAGGGGGTGGCCAGAACGGCGGCTACGGCAAGCGGCGTCGGCGACGGCGAGTTGGCAGGCGGGCGACCAGGCAGGGAGGAGGTGGAGGCCTCCCGGCGCCGCGCGGCACTTCGCCTCTGCCTACTGGCAGAGGTTGAAGATGACCGCTTGGCCCTGGTGGGCTGGGCTATCTCCTTCCTGGGCCAGGTAAGCCCCTTCTGGCTTTTTTTTTTAATTTCTATTTTCTGTTTTCTAATATTTATTTATTTCCTTTGCAGGTCCAATGACTTTTATAAAATGACCCACATATTTTCTAAATTGTAGTTTGAATATTCCAAACTTATAATAATAGTTTCAGATTATTTTGGAAACAGTGATAATGATATTTGCTTTATTTGACATTTTCCAGGGATGTAAACCATTAATTCAAATTATTTTAAATGTTCAAATAATACAAATGTCCCCTGGTATATCCATGTCCCTATTTATCAGACATAGGGGACATTTTTGATGGGCATTTTGGATTTTTTGAAATTTCATTTATCTAGAAATCCTATAATTCATTAGGTGGGTGGGGTTTTCTTCTTCTCCCCATTTCATATTGATGCATAGATGATGATGATGATGCAAACACATTACTAGCCTTTGACTCTTACTAGGGTTGTGACACCCTTTTCCCCACAACCGCCCATGGAACTTTATGTGGGGAGTTTTGCTTCCTTGGCACGTACTTTGCTGGTCCTAGAGTTGCGCGATGGGGGGCGAAGCCCTATTTATGGGAAGGGGAGGTTTTGAGAGTTTGGATTGAAACCGTGCTCGCTTCCCCACCTTGCGTGCCTTTACGGGAGATGTCAAAGTTTGCCGACCATCATTATAATTAAATTCGACCGCCAGGGCTAGCGCATGTTCCTAAGTTTGAGGGAGCGTTCTGTGTTTCCATTGATAGTAATATCCCCCTTGGGGCCGGGAATCTTGAGCTTGAAGTATGCATAGTGCGGTACAGCGTTGAAGCAAGCAAATGATGTTCGGCCGAGCAGGGCCTTATAGCCGCTGCGGATGGGAACAATGGCGAAGATCAAGTCTTCGCTTCTAAAGTTATCCGGCGAGCCAAACACTACTTCTAGGCTGACAGATCCCATACACCGAGCCTCGATGCCTAGAATCACTCCTTTGAAGTTAGTGTTGCTGGGTTTGATCCTTGACGTATCTATACCCATCTCTTTCACTCTGTGTGACTAAATCAAGTTAAGGCTACTTCCTATGTCCATTAGGACTTTTGTGCGGTGATACCCATCTATGATGGGGTCTAGGATGAGTGCGGCCAAACCACCATGACGGATACTAGTCGGGTGATCACGTCGATCAAAGGTGATCAGATATGCCGACCATGGGTTATACTTCGGGGCAACAGGCTCTACAGTGTATACCTCTCGAAGGGCGCGCTTCCTCTCCTTCTTGGGTATATGGGTGGTGTATATCATGTTTACTGTTTCGATATCTTGAGGGAATTTCTTTTGTCCGCCACCAATCGGACCTCGAGGCTCATCCTCATCCTTCCTACGAGGGCTCTTGCCTTCATCCTTGGGCGTGAGTTTGCTGTCCTGTTTGAACACCCAGCAATTGTGGTGCGTGTGGTTGGCGGGATTCTCTTGAGTGCCATAGATTTGGCAGGGCCTTTCCATGATCTTCTCTTGCGGGGTTGGTCCGTCACAATTGTGTTTAGGAAGCTTCTTCCACAACCCAGGTCAGGAATTGCGGAAGCCGGCGTTAACGGTCGTGTCATCGGCATCACTATTTTTGTGGCCATGCTTGTTCTTGTTGCGCTTTGATTTCCCGTTACCGTCCCAAATTTCGGAAGTTCCAGGTACATTGGAGTTGTGGTTACGTCTCGCTAGCCAATTATCCTCTCCCGCGCAAAAGTGGGTCATGAGTGATGTGAGGGTGGACATAGTCCGAGGTTTATCCTGGCCGAGTTGGTGAGCCAACCATTCATCCCAAATATTGTGTCGGAAGGAGGCTATTGCCTCAGTGTCTGGGCAATCAAAAATCTGGTTTTTCTTGGTCAAGAACAGATTCCAGAATTGCCGTGCTGATTCTCCTGACTTCTGAACAACATTGCTTAGGTCGGAGGAATCTAGCGGCCGAATATAGGTGCCCTAGAAGTTAGATCGAAATGCATTCTCTTAGTGTTCCCTGCATCCAATGGAGTTTTCGAGGAGGCTATTTAAGCAGTGTCAAGCTGGCCCCTTCAGTTTTAGGGATAGATATTTGTTGGCGTGGAGATCATCTCCTCACGCCATGTGGATGTGGAGGAGGAAGTCATCAACCATGCAGTTGGGCCACTTATCCCGTCATACTGCTCAATGTTCACGGGTTTAAACCGCTCTGGGAACTGATGCTGCATTACCTCATTTGTGAAGCATAGCGGGTTGGCGACGCCTCTAACCCAAGCTATGTCACGGCGGTATTAAGCGTCTATTATAGCCCGGTTGCGTTCCCGACCTCTATCATTGCGGTCGAGCCAGGGCCTGTGCCCGTCCCGTTTGTCGCGTGAGGATATTCTTGATACATAGATGGATCTTTTACGACCTGCTATATAGTCTAGGTCATCTTGTAGGTCGAACCTATTGTTGGGCGCACCTATGGGGTCATAGAGACCCCTCTCGGTTCTACGGGGGAAAGGCTCGCACAAAAAGTCGGTCTGATGAAAAGCACGCGAGGATCTTTACCCAGGTTTGGGCCGCACGGATGCGTAAAATCCTACTCCTGCTTGGTTGTATTGAGAGTGTTATTAGGGTTGTAGCTACAGGAGCGCTTTGAGCAGCCACCACGTACGTGAGCTAGAAAGTCCCAAAAGTCAAAAAGTCAAAAATTCCCGTACCATATCGCCATGGTCCTCCTTTTATACTCCGAATGGGATCCCAATAGTGGCATACATTGCATACACGGGGTGTACAGAGCTACAGTGCTATCATACCAAACACTGACGAAGTAGGACAAACGCATATAATGCACCATCAGGCATCTCTGTCTGTTAGTGGGACAGGATGGGAGCCCATCCCATTGGCACCTCTTAGCCACCTCCAACATTGACCCCACGACACGCATCCCTGTGGATTGACACTTGTCCTGTGCGCTGGCGGGGCCTTCCTAGGGATTCACCTTGCCGGGGCCTTGCCTTGCCGGGGTCTTGCTTTGCCTGGGGGTTCAATATCGCTCCCAACAAGACCTTGCCGGTGGTCTTGATTTTCCTGTGTTGCTATCTGGCAAGTCCCGGCTGGGACTTGCTACCACGGTGGCTACTATTGCCCGTGCACGAGTAAGGGGCACTTGGGAGCCCAAAACTCTAGTGCACCGACAGGAGCCCCCGGACCTGGGCTACACACGTTGCGAGATGTTGTTTGGCTAGGCCCAATCATTATATGGGAACACATGGTAGGGCCTTGCAGTTGTGATCATTGCTCTCGCTGCGCTTCCCCACGATGCCCATTGAATGCGGGATATGGGATACGTGCGCGTCGCAGCCGTTACAGCAGTGCGCCTGCGAAACATTTCAATGTTAACTTATTTTAGTAAAGAGACCGCCCCGCGCCTTTTCCATAAAATAGTATATTGCAGAGGCGCTCCTCATTTACCTCTTGTCTTTCCCAATCTAAAAACCGTTGTCTTCTTCTTCCGCGAGTCCGCGACAGAGCCCCTTCCTGCCATCCACGGCCCTGCTCTCTCTTTGTCCTCAGCCCCCGCGTTTGTCGCCACCATGCCGCCCAAAACTAGCAAGGGCAAGGAAGCAAAGGTCGTCTCAGAGAACAAGATCATGAGGATGCGGAAGGAGCACGTCGTCTTTCTGTTGGGGCTGAGCTTGGACGTCATAAAGGAGCAATACCGATGGATGTGGGCGACAAGGACGACGGTGCATCCCGCCACCTACGTGAGTCCAGGGCCCTCCGGGGACGACCCAGGCAAATACCCTTTCTTTGCCGATTACTTTTACTATGGGCTTTGTCCCCCTTTTTCGGACCTCTTCAACGACCTCATTTTCACCTACGACTTCCATCTCTTGGATTTCATGCCGAATGCCATGATGTCCATGGCAGTTTTCACCCATCTTTGCGAAAACTTTGCCGGAGTAGTCGCCAACACTGCTCTTTTCCACCACTACTTTTCCCCTCACATCCAACCAGGCGGAGCCCTTTCCGGTGCCGTCACTTGGATTCCATGGCCAGGAACCAAGGAGGCCTACCCTGATGGGGCCTACTGTGCTAGGTGGGACAAGTGGCGGGGCAGATGGTGCTCGATTCGGGAGGAGAAAGTCCTGGCCTTCTGCTTGCCACGACAATCCAAAATGGTGCGCGGCGAGGACTGGGTGCCGTTGACCCTGAGGACGGGAAACTAACAGTCGCGACCACTAGGATCCTCGCCTCAAGGACGCCGACCTTTCCATAGAGATGATAGGCGCTGATTTCCTTCGCCAGCGCATCGCTCCGTTGCAGAATAAGGGAAGGCCGGCTAGGGATTTCCGGAACGCGGTGGACATCATGAGATTGTGACCTAGGCTGAACCACAACATCACCATTATGCAGCACGGGGCCCTCTGCCAGAAGTTGTTCAAGAGCGCCTCGGTACCTAAGCTGGCGGCAGGCATAGTACCCCTATGCAACAATGCCACCTAAGCGAGGATTATTGCCATGATGCCGGTGTTCGATTCCCATAGCCTCGACATGCCTTAGATCGAGCCACCTGCCGAGCAGGTGCAAGAATTTTTCGATAATCTTCTAGAAAGGGCCATACGTGGGGAAGAGGGCCTCGTCCGCGACACCACCGAGGAGGAGTTGGCGTACATTGCTAGCAGGGCGAAGGAAGTGAATCTTGCTGCGAAGGCCAGTAGCGTCGGCATCTAGGAAGACGAAGCCGGTGAAGGGGAAACACTGCCGGATGAAGGCCTTGCTGGGCAGGGTGGGACCTCCGGGGAGCAAGGCGGTACGTCCGCCCGGGGATGTCCGCCCGAAGACGCAGCTAAGGGGGAGCAGTCCAAGGAGGTCCCATCCCTTGTGCAAGGGAAAAGGCGCGTCCTTCGAAGCGCTGCCTCTGGGCTCCTCATCCACCAAACTCCCTCGAGTAGTGCAGCTCCCGGTAAGGGGGCGACTGGCAAGGCCGCATGGTGGCAAGAAATCCATTAGCAACCCGCGCCCGTCGCGGCCAAGCGATCTAGGAGAACCCCTCCACCTACTTCCACGGGCACCACGGTAGAGGTGGCCTTCGACTTTTCTCCCCTCAGCTCAGGAGAAGAAGATGAGGAGTAAGGGTCCTGCCATATCTTTCACTTTTTCCAATTTTTGGTTTTTACTTTACTCACTTGGTTTGCTTTGGTTTGCTTCTACAGGGACGCGAAAACACTGGCACAATGGGTAGCGAAGAGGGCGAAGACCTCGATGGCCGAGTAGTCGTTGGCAAGCACCTTAGGTGCGCCAAGGACGACTGTCGTCAACCTGGATGCTAGCCCACGGCACAGCCCTCGACTCAATCCCCGCTGGAGCCCCGAGCATGAGACGATCAATCACTTCCCGCTGGAAAGTGTCGAGGTGTGCATGTTTACTCCTGACATCACCGAACGTGCAGGAGGAGGACGGCGACATCGAGAACCACCGGTGACCATCCTGAACATGCCACCCTTGTCATCTACGCCGCCCAGAGATGGGTCCCCCGCAAGGACCTCCTCTAGCACGCTTTACCGCAACGAGGGGAGCCAACAAGCACAGGCATCGGCAGGTCTTTGCCGATAACTATTGTCGGCGGAGGTATTCTTTGTTATTTCATCTCTCTCTCTCTCTTGTCCTCTTGAACTTCCACCTAAGCTCCATTTGGCTTGTTCCCTTGGCCTCCAGACGTTCCGTCGATGGAGGGTATGGACGTCGACATTGTCATTGAGGAGACCGTCAGGGACGCCGCCATCGAGGCCGACATGATTACTGCCGAGGAGTCCACCAAGAATGTTGCCGCTAAGGCGCCGAAGCCGCCAAGAACGCCGCCGCTGAGGCTGCCAGTGATGAGGCCACCAAGGTTGCGCGGAAAGAGGAGGACGCCAAGAAATCTGCTAAGAAGGTCGGTGAGGAGGCCAGTAGATGCACTGACGGCATCCCTGCCGCAGGAACGCCAGGTGCTACTCCAACCGCTGAGCCCCCAGCTACAAGGGAGGCAGTCCTCAAGGACCAGCCGCCTCCTTCTAAAGCCCCTTCATTGTATAGATACTTCAAGGTTGGTGACAACCTATTCGTCAGCATCCCCGACGTGGCAAGCACTTGGGTGCCACCTAAAGGGGGAGTACTTGGTGAGGAAGCCATCACTGCTGCCGGGCTTGACATTGTTGAAGAGCCAAGCTCCGATAGCTTTGGCGCTCCACCCTGCCAGGAAGGAGAAACTAGACTCCAGGGTAGCAGTCATGGAAGCGGTCAAGGCCAACTTTCACGAGCGCGTTGAGGAAACCCAGGCCTAGTTCGCCCAAGCTTGCCATGGTCTGAAGACTGGACACACACAGTTGAGCTAGGGCTGGCGCCAACTCTTCATGCAGCACTTCGATGACAAGCAGGCACAGGAAGAGGCCAAACAACGGGCCATTGCATAGGATGCTCGCTTGACGGAGTGTCATGTGTTGCTCGATGCCCATGAGGAGGACCTCACCGCTCGCAAGAAGGTGCTTGGAGAGAAGCTCCATGACAAGGAAGTGGTGCTCGAGGATCTTGTCGCACAGTAGACCCAGGAGCTGGAGCGGAAGTATAAGGAGGCGCTCGAGGCTCTAATAGCGGACCATGCTATCAAGATGAAAGGGTCCATCGACGTAGCTAAAGCTGCCGTGGAGGAGCGGGTGAAGAAACTGGAGGCCGATCTTGAGGATCTCGGCAAGGAGGTCTCTTTTCTTGAGGCTGAAAGGGACAAGGCCGTTGCCAGCTTGATGGAGACACAGGTCGCCATTTCCGATAGGACCAAGCAGCTCTCTTTGGCCAACAGGTCGATTAGAAACCTGAACCTAAAGTTGGCCACACTAACCGAGGACCTCGTGGCCGCCAGGACCCAAGAGAAAACTTTGGTCAAGGATCTCCTCACTGAGAGGGAGCGGGTCCAAAGCGCTGCCACTGCCCATAACGATTATGTGCATGAATTGGAGATCTAGAGGCTTGACGAGCAATTGACCGCCATGGGCCTAGAAGGCCCCACATATTCTCTCGACGACAGGGTGTCCACAAGTGCCAAGGTGACCATGTTCCTTGATAGCCTTCTTGGATCCTTGGAGCAGCTTCCCTCCAATCGGGCATCCCACTTGGCAAGCGAATCGTCTAAGCTCTACCAGGCCATCTGTCGCAAGGTGCTCATCAAGGTGGCGTATAAGAACCCCAACCTCAACCTCACCAATGTCCTCGACCACTTGCCGAAGGACACAGATGTCAAGGCACTCAAGGCACTCATCGCGCCCATCGTCAAGAGGGTAAGCCATGTCAAGCGGGTCGAAGGCGATCGCCGGGATTAGCTGCCTCACCCTTCGCTGCCGCATATGCCAAAAACAATTTTTTGTATGTTAGAAACTCGGCAAGGCCGATGTAATATTGCTCGTTATGCTCTCGACAACCGTTATTTAATCTCCCTTGCTTGATTTCTTTCTGTATGTGTTCACCCTACGCTCGATTGAAAACTTGTCGGCGCCCATATCTCTGCCACGAGCGCTAGGTGTGGGACTTTAGCAGCCTGCTGGCAAAATTGCTGCCGGCAAGATACCCTGGTGCTTCCAGTTTGGTCACCTAGGCTATTGAGCGGACTCGAAACAGAATAGGGGCGCAACAAATCGCAACAAGGTTCCTCCGCGTGTAGGTTTTCCATAGAGGAGTCGAGATCGCCCAAGGAAAATAACCTTACAGCAAGAATTTACTTGGGGTTTTTGCAACTTATCTTTTTGTTGTCGTGCTCGCTCCGAAAATATTTTTTTGGGACGTCACTCATAGGTATCCGTACCACCATTCCCCTCGGCAAAGCTACACGCCAAGGTGACAATCTGTCCTTTCAGAAAAAGAAAGAAGAGAAAATATGGATATGGAACCTTGGCGGTCCGTTAGCCCTTGTTGAGATTAAGTGCAATGCAACACTTCAGATAAACATGCACATAAGTAAACATGAGAATCAATCAGGATTGCAGAACAATTATCGTTATTTAACTACGCATAGGGTGTGAGCCTGGCTTTGTACTAAGGATTACGTGCTTCAGCGGCAAGACTTGTACAAAAGGTGGTTGCCGAGAGGCTCGGCAACCGCGCCTTATGGGTAGAACTTGCGAAGGTGTTCTATGTTCCAGGAGTTGCACACTCGGATGCCATCTTCGGTTTACAAGCAGACTGTGCCGGGCTTGGTGACTCATACTACCCGATAAGGGCCCTCCCACTTCGGCGTCAACTTGTTGGAATTCTTGGTGGACTGAACTCGCCGAAGAACATAGTCGCCTTCCTCAACACATCTGGCATTAACTTTGAGGCTATGGTAGAGGCGCAAAGCTTGATGGTAGCATGCAGCTCTCACAACAGCCTAACGATGGTCTTCCTGAAGGAGCATCACATCGTCTTGCCGCAACTGCTCTTGCTCTAGCTCATCATAAGCGAGCACTCGAGGTGACCTGTAAATGAGTTCCATAGAGAGAACTACCTCCGCCGCATAGACAAGGGAGAAGGGTGTCTGACCGGAGATCGATTTGGTGTCGTTATGATTGACCAAAGAACCACCGGCAACACATCAACCCAGATCCTTCCGCACTTGTGCATTCTGTCAGAAGTTCTTGTCTTGAGGCCTCGCAACACTTCAGCATTATCCCTCTCCGCTTGGCCGTTGCTCCTCGGGTGGTCAACGAAAGCAAGACAGATTCTGCTGCCAAGGTTTTGGACATACTACATGAAGGTGAGGCTTGTGAACAGTGTGTCGTTGTCGGTGATGATCCTGTTGGGGACACCAAAGCGGCAAACTAGTCCCTTGAAGAACTTTACGACCGAATGTGTTGTCACCTTCCTCACTGCTTCCACTTCCAGCCACTTTGTGAACTTGTCGATTGGAACGTACAACTACTCAAATCCCCCAGTAGCACGGCGAAAGGGGCTCAAGATGTAAAGCCTCCAGACTGAAAATGGCCAAGAGAGAGGGATCATTTGAAGTGCTTGAGTCAGTTGTTGTAATATTTTGAATGAAACTGGCATGCTTCACACTTGGTTACTAATGTTGCTGCATTCTGGAGGGCATTAGGCCAAAATAAGCCTTGCCGGAAGGCCTTTTCGGCAAGGGCTCTTGATACTATATGGGATCCACATATACCTCCATGTATCTTTGCCAAGAGCTCCAGTCCATCTTCCCGGGAAATACTTTTGAGTTTCACACAATTTAGCCTCTTTCTGTACAGGACGTTGTCCACGAACTGGTACATACTAGACCGACAGGCTACTTTCTCTACTTCCTCTTGTTCCCCAGGAACTTCTCCAGTCTAAACGAAACGGACAACATATTGTGCCCATGTTGGAGCGTGGGGCTCGACAACAAGGACTAAAGGCATGTCCTCTACGGGGGTAGCATTTGTCTCAACAGCAAGGACCTAGGGGGCTATCGGAGCCTATTACACCCTACCAAGTCTGGCGGGAGCGTGTGCTTCTACGGCAAGTGCCGGGGGCCTTGCCAGAGCATAGTTCTCACTGACAAGCCTATCGTTCTCTATGGCAACCTTCTCGCCGCCAGCTTCTGGGAGCACGGAGGGTTGATTTAATTGGAGCACAAAAGTTCCTGGTTCCACAGGCAACTTAATGGCAACACACTTTGACAGGCCATTGGCAACGCTGTTTTCTGGATGTGGAATATGCTCAATTTGCAGGCCGTCAAAATGTTCTTCCAACGTCCTCACTTCATCTACATAAACTTCCATCAACGAGCTCTGGTAATCTTTGTTCACCTGCCTAATGACAAGTTGAGAATCGCCCCCGACAATAAGTTTCTTGATCCCAAGGTCTGCCGCGATCCTAAGACTGACAAGCAACCCTTTTTCTCAGCAGTGTTGTTTGTTGATCTCTCCCGGGAAAAATGCAGCTAAACCACATATCTGAGGTGCTCTCTGGCCGGTGTAACAAGCAGCACTCTGGCACCGGCGCCTTGTAGCGAAAAAGCCCCATCAAAAACATGATCCACTCTTCATCGGTTTCCTTACCGGGGAGAGTTGAGTCTGGAACCTCTTCATCGGGCATTGGGATCCATTTTGCAATGAACTCCTCCAAGTCCCTGCTCCGAATGGTCGAAGTGCTTTCAAGCTTAAGACCAATGCTTGATAGTTCCAAAGCCCACTCCACAATCCTACCCGTAGCTTCTGGGTTCCGCAAGATCCATTGTAACAGGTAGCGGGTGATGACAGTGATCTCATGTGCTTGCAAGTAATGGCGTAGCTTCCTCGAGGCCATAAGAAGGCCGAAGAGCAATATTTGCACGCCAGAATAACTTGACCTAGCCCCCTGGAACAAGGAGCTGATCAAATAGTCTGGTCGCTGCACAACCTTCTTCTTCTGAATTGCCTCATTTAACTACGTAGATCCTTCTTTGCCGGCACCAGACCCTGCAGGGGAATGTCCTGGCTGGTCGCTTGGCGACCCTGTTGTAGCCACTGCGTCTTCATCAACTTCTCTTTCAGCCACTAGTGCAGTAATCGCCACATGATTTATTGCTGCCAGATATTGCAGCAATGGCTCTTCTGGCTTTGGCGCGACTAGAACTAGTGGATAAGAGAGGTACTTCTTCAAATCCTACAATGTCGCCTCTGCCTCCGGAGTCCATTTCATTGGACCCGCCTTCTTCAAGATTTTGAAAAGGGCAGGGTGTGCTCAGTAGATTTTGAGATGAACCTACTCAGAGAAGCAACATAGCTAGCAAGATGGTGCACATCTTTGACTCATCTTGGTGCCTCAGTTTGCTCAGGTGCTTTGATTTTGTCGGGATTTGCATTGATTCCTCGTTGAGATACAAAGAACCCGAGAAGCTTGCCAGATGGGACGCCGAAAACACACTTCTCAGGGTTGAGCTTCATGTTGATCTTTCGCAAGTTGGCAAACGTATCTTCTAGGTTTAATATGAGCGTAGCCTTGTCCTTGGTTTGGACCACTATGTCATCCATATAAGCCTCCATATTTCTATGTAGCTAGGGCTCAAAACCAACCTGGACAACTCATGTAGAAGTAGAACCAGCACTCTTCAACCCGAAAGGCATACGCAAAAAGCAATACGTACCACACGGGGTGATAAATGCGGTCTTCTCCTTGTCTTCCTTGGCCATGAAAATATGATGGTAACTGGAATAGGCGTCAAGGAAATATAACAGATCACAACCGGTGGTGGAGTCGATAATTTGGTCGATGCACGGCAAGGGAAAAGGATACTTGTGGTAGGCTTCGTTAATGTTTGTGAAATCAATGCACGGCCTCCATTTCCCATTCGCCTTGCGCACTACAACCAGGTTGGCCAACCATGTTGGATGGAGTACTCCTCTCATCAAGCCAGTTGCCTCTTGTTTCTTAATATCTTCGGCAATAAACTGTTGCCGCTCCAAAGCTTGCTTTCAGACCTTCTTCTTGAGGGGCCGCGTGTGTGGGCAGACGGCAAGGTGGTGCTTAATCACCTCCCTAGGAACACCGGGGATATCACATGGTTGGCATGCAAACACATCAACATTCGCCCATAGGAAGGCAACGAGCACGCTTTCCTATTTGTCGTCAAGGGTGGAACTTATGGTGAAAGTCCCCCCGTGCCATCCTCCTTGGCAGGCACCTTCTTGGTCTCTGCCGGAGCAGCCTTGGACACTCTGATCTAGCACGTGGAGCTCTCTAGCACATCGTCAATGGGAGCGTAACACTCCGAGGAGGTGCGCTTGCTAGAATGTGCACTAGAGGCATTGTCGGTCTTCTTCCCCCCGGGAGCTTTAGCGGCAGGAGCAAGTGCCTTGGCGGCAGGTGCTGCGACTTCACACTGGTAGAGTTGGTCGGCACAAATAAGTGCGCCTTTCTTGTCGGAGTTGACAACGATGACGCTCATTGGACCGGGCATCTTGAGCATGTTGTAAGCGAAGTGAGTGCCTGCCATGAACTAGGTCAGTGTGGGGCCACCAAGAATGCCGTTGTACGACAACGAGATCTTGGCGACGTCAAAAACAATCTTTGTCATTCTAAAATTGATATCGCTGCCAAACGTCACAGGCAGTGTGACCTTGCCCTTCAGCTGAGTTCTTCCTAAATTAAGCCCTTGGAAAGCGCTTGTCGGCTCGAGATATTCGTCAGGAATTTGCAGCCTCTGGATGACATCAAGTGAGATCAGGTTCAGGCTGGCCCCATTGTTGACTAACATCTTTGTCACCTTGAGGTTGCAGATTGTTGGCGAAACCAACAACGGAAAACACCCGACCACAGCTAAGTGATGAGGGTGATCCTCGGCATCGAAGATGATCGGAGTGTTAGACTATTTCTGAGGTCTCTGTGCACCGATAGAGGGCTGTGCTGTGTTAACCTCGCGTGCCCACTGTTTGAGTTGGTGGTGAGAGGAATGCGACAAGGCACCTCCCTCTATTCACATTATCTCTGTAGCCTTCTGAAACTCATGCTCATTGGACTGGTCGTCCTCTTCGACATCCTCATCATCTCCCTCTTGTTTGGCGCAGCCACAGGCAGGCCGGTCTCCTTGTTTCTTGCGTTTTCCGCCGCGATGCCCTCGGCCGAAACTCTTCTTGCCGGACCCCTTGGAATCATCCTAGATATTCTCCATGTCTCGCCTCTCGTGCTCGGCCTTCTTCTTCTCGGCAAGCTGCTCAACTTGCCGGGAGTCTTGGAGATTGTGGCCCTTGGTGCGATGAATCTTGCAATATTGCTTTGTAGAGTCTTCTAGCTTGCCGACAGCCGCCAGGGCATGGAAGGAGGTGCACCCGGCAACATATTTTCTGGGGTCATCAACCATGCCCTTCATGGCGACGCATGCATTGCCGGATCCCTCGACGGCAAGTAGGGTCTTGCCCTTGTGCTTCTTGTTCCGCTGCTGGCCCTTCTTTGTTGGGGTCGCAGTGTCTTCATCTTCAGAGTCAACCCCTATGCCGGCATCTTCGCCGGGGAGTCTCCTTCCTACTTCAGACTGAGCACATTTGTCTGCCAAAACATAAAGCTCGGCGACGTCCCTGACTCTACATCGCCAACTCTTCCCGCATCTTGCGGTTGTGCATGTTCTGATGGAATGCGTTGATAACAGCGGCAACATGAACGTTTGGGATGTTGTGATGCATGCGGCTGAACCTTTGGATGTTGTTGCATAAAGTTTCAGCCTCCTTCTAAGGGATGATGTGTACATCACTTTCCTGGCCAGGAGTTTGATGACCTCCTATGAAGGCGCCAACAAAATCGTAGCATAAGTCTTCCCAGGAGGCGATGGACCCCTTCGGCTAGATGTCATAGGATAGCATGTGTGTGCATCATATTTCAATTTTGCATAAACATGAAATGACGATTAAAAGAAACCCCAAGCTCACATTGAATATATCAGGGGCCATTTTAAATATTTGAACAACTATAGCAATTTAAAAATAAGTAATAAAGCCTCTGAAAATGCCAAAAAAAAGCATTATCATTACTTTATATCTCAAAATATCCTGAAACTTTTTATAGGAGTTTGAAATATTCAAACTTAATTATATAAAACTTTTGGGATATTTAATAATAACATTTGTTCCTGAAAAAGAAATAAAACAAATGTTAGAATTAGAAAACAGAGAGAAAAAGAAAGCAGGGAGAGGAAAGAGGCCCAGAGGGGAGCCGGCCCAGCTGGCCCATGCAAGTCGTCCCTGTCCTCTCGCCAGGAGGACAGAGGCACGCGCTTTCCGCGCGCCGGTTCCCCCCTGGGCCTCTCCTTTCTTTTTTTTCTTTCTGTTTTTTATTTCTGACATTTGTTTTATTTTGTTTTCAAGTACAATTGCTTTGATAAAATATCCCAATTATTTTATAATATCAAGTTTGAATATTTCAAACTCCAATAAAAAGTTTCACGATATTTTGAAATATAAAATAATGATAATGCTTTATTCGGCATTTTCAGAGGCTTTATCATTTAGTTTTAAATTGCTATAGTTGTCCAAATATTTAAAATGGCCCTTGTTATAATCATGTCCATATTTATCAGACATAGGGAACATTTTCTAAGGGCATTTTGGATTTGTTAAGTTTTCACAACTTTGAATTAATTTGATTCAAATATGAGATTGGGCTTTCTCTTAGTCCCCATTTCATGTTGATGCAAAATTGTAACATGATGCACACACAAATGTATCCTATGAAATCTAGCTAGGGATGTGACAACTCACCCCCACTCAAAAGAATCTCGTCCCGAGATTTTGAAGTCATCGGGAAGAGCGCGGGGTACTCTAGTCGAAGACGATCTTCTCTTTCCCATGTAGCCTCCTTTTCAGAATGGTGTGACCACTGAACCTTGAGAAACTTGATGTTCCATCGCCGAGTGGTACGCTCAGCTTGATCAAGAAGACAAACAGGGTATTCTCGATATGTAAGGGTATCTTGGAGATAAAGCGCTTCATGGTCTACTTCACGAACACGGTCCGAGAAGCAACGCCTGATTTGCGAGACGTGGAAGACATCACGAACCTTGGAAAGATGCGGCAGAAGTTCCAATTGGTAGGCAACCTCCCCTCATTTAGCAAGAATGTGAAAAGGTCCAATGTAACGAGGAGCCGACTTCCCCTTGATACCGAATTGATGGGTACCCTTCAGAGGCGTAACCTGAAGGTAAGCCTTCTCGTCAACTTCATAGGTCACAGCCTTATGATGGCTATCATATTGGCTCTTTTGACGAGACTGGGCTGTTTTTAACTTTTCACGAATAATGCGAACTTGCTCCTCTGCATCCTGGATCATATCCGGGCCAAGCAGTTGCCTCTCTCCGGTTTCTGACCAGTTAAGAGGTGTTCGACATCTTCGTCCATAGAGAACTTCAAAAGGAGCTTTGCCCAAGCTTGATTGATAATTACTGTTATAAGCAAATTCGGCAAATGCAAGACATTTCTCCCAATTCATACCGAAGGATATAACACAAGCTCGGAGAATGTCTTCGAGAATTTGATGGACTCGCTCAACTTGACCACTTGATTGCGGGTGGAAAGCGGTGCTAAAGGATAGATGAGTCCCATAGAGGTTTGGAAACTCTCCCAGAATCGGGAAGTAAAGATACTTCCACGGTCTGAGTTAATCTCCAACGGAACACCATGAAGAAAAACTATTCGAGAAACATATAACTCCGCTAGCTCACTAGCAGTTATACTCTCCCGAACAGGAAGAAAATGAGCCACTTTGGAAAGGCGGTCGATGACCACAAAGAGAGCATTATTCCCTCTCTTAGTCCTGGGAAATCTGGTAATGAAATCCATACCGACCTTATACCATTTCCATTCAGGAATAGCTAAAGGTTGGAGGGTTCCAACAGGCCTTTGATGTTCTGCTTTCACGTGACGACAAACATCACAATTAGCAACGAACTGGGCAATTTCTCTCTTCATCCTAGTCCACCTGAACCTCTGGCGTAGGTCCTGATACATCTTGGTACTACCCGGATGAATTGTGAGAGGAGAATCATGAGCCTCCTTCAGGATCAGCTATCTTAAGCATGTGCTCTTTGGAACCACCAACCGTTTCTGGAAGAACACAACACCCTCATCGTCCTTGGAGAAATCTTTAGTGTTTCCGCTAGCAATATTCCCCTTAATCCGGGATATACCCTTATCATACTTCTGGACAGCTACTATTTGATCCTTAAGATTAGGTTTCGCCACCAGGTTGGATAGGAATCCTTGAGGAACAATGTGGAGTTTTAACTTCCGAAATTCCTCATGGAGAACTGGTTGACCTTGTTGTAACATCAGGTTGTTACAATAAAACTTATGACTTAGTGCAACAGCCATAACATTGGATTTCCCCGGGGTGTAAGTAATCCCTAAGTCGTAATCTGTAATCAACTCAACCGACCATCTTTGCCTGAGATTCAAATCTGGCTGGGTGAAAATATATTTCAGACTTCGGTGATGAGTGTAAATTTCGCAATGTTTACCCAGAAGGTAATGTCACCAGGTTTTCAGTGCATGGACCACAGCTACAAGCTCAAGATCATGTGTTGGATAATTATCCTCATGTGGACACAACTATCGAGATGCGTATGCAATCACATGATGATATTGCATGAGAATGCAACCTAATCCTTGTCAAGAGGTGTCGCAATAGATAACAAAGTCCTTAGAGAAGTCTGGTGACACCAGAACGGGAGCAGAGTCCAGTCGTCTTTTCAACTCCTGAAAACAGTGCTCGCATTGTGGAGTCCACTCAAACTTTTTATCTTTCTTGAGGAGTTCAGTCACAGGGTTCGCAACCTTGGAGAAATTCTTGACAAAGCGACGACAATAGCTCGCTCAGCCAAGGAAACTCTCAACTTGCTTAACCGATTCAGGTTGAGTCCAATCAAGGACGGCCTGAACTCTCTCGGGATTGACAACAATACCCTTACTAGAGATCACGTGGTCCAGATAGGTCACTTCTGGCAACCAAAATTCACACTTGGAGAATTTGGTGTATAGACGGTGCTCTCGAAGTTTCATCAATACCAGCCTTAGATGCTCGGCAAGTTCCTGTTCGTTCTTCGAGTAGATGAGTATATCGTCAAGGTAAACCATGATGAATTTATCTAAATACTCCATGAAGATCGAATTCATCAAGCGAGAGAAGGTGGATGGAGCATTGGTTAAACCTAAGTACATAATGGTGTACTCGTATTGGCCATAACGAGTAACAAAAGCCGTTTTTGGAATATCCCCGTTTGTAATTCTGATTTGCTGGTATCCCAACCTCAAATCCATTTTGGAAAAGACAGAGGATCCAGTGAGTTGGTCATACAAATCGTTGATCCTGGGGAGCGAATACTTGTTCCTTATGGTGACTAGATTCACTGGCCGATAATCCACAACCATCCGATCCGATCCATCTTTCTTATTAACGAAGAGGACGGGACAAGCCCAAGGAGACGAACTAGGGCGAATGAAACCTTTCTTGAAAGCCTCATTGAGTTGGATCTTAAGTTCGGCTAGTTCTAAGGGTGCCATCTTATAGGGTCTTCTGGCTATTGGGACAGTCCCTGGAATGAGCTCTATTACAAACTCAACATCTCTAACAGGTGGAATTCCTGGCAGTTCTTCTGTAAAGACATCTGGAAAGTCACGGAAACCTGAGTATCTTCTAGCTCTGGAAGAGGGATAGCATTGAGGGAATAGAGTTAGTGCTTGGCTTCTCGAGTGGAGACATTAACTATCTCACCCGATGGATGTGTAAGCTGAACATTTCTAAAATGAGTATCAATCTTAGCATAGTGGGCTTTCATCCAATCCATGCCTAGAATGATATTGATGTCCGAAGACTTGAGGGCTATCAAAGATGCTAGGAAGACTAGCCTATCCACCAGAATCTCATTATCATGGCTTACTCTAGAAGTTTGCCACTTTGAACCAGGAGTCCAAACTACTAAAGGAGTAGGCATATCACAAAGAGACATGTTATGCAACTGTGCATAACTTTCTGAGATGAAAGAATGAGATGCCCCAGTATCAAATAGGACAGATGCTGGATGACTATTGACAAGGAGCATACCTAGGATAACATCAGGATCCTCGGAGGCTTCCTCAGCAGAGACATAATTCACTCGTCCACGAGTAGGAGCTGGCTTCACATAGAAGGCTTTTCCTGGCTTCCCACGTCCAGCGGGCTTAGCATTGTTCTGAGGACAATCATGAGACTAATGTCTTGGTTCCCACACCCGGCACGGGGAGCAACGTTGACATGCGGACCTCCAAATGCCCTAGGAAGAGGGTTGGGCTGAGCTGGGCGAGGCGCCTGGAAGGATGGCCTCGCGGCGTATCTTGGCGGCAGAGCTGCGTTGGGCACCCACACCCGGCATTTGTTGGATCCCAAGCCAAATGCGGGGCTGAAGTCACGGTTGTGCTTCCTCGTGGCCTCATAGTCGGTGTGTCCAGACTCGACATTGATAGCCTTGTTAACGAGAGCCTAGAAGGTTGTGCACTCATGCAGGCGCAGATCTCGACGGAGCTCAGGGTTAAGTCCCTTGCGGAACCTAGCTTGTTTCTTGGCATTGGTTGAAACTTCC
Source organism: Hordeum marinum (assembly GCA_022496015.1). Lineage (NCBI taxonomy): Eukaryota > Viridiplantae > Streptophyta > Magnoliopsida > Poales > Poaceae > Hordeum > Hordeum marinum. The sequence goes on along the minus strand of CM039674.1, from coordinate 174,361,807 downwards.
TCCGAAGCATAGCGAGCAAGATTGCCGAGCTCACGGCTATAGACATCCATGGACAGTCTGCCCTGGGAGAAAGGACAAAATTTCTCTCTCTTGCGATCCATCAGCCCTTCTGGGATGTGATGGGTACGGAATGTCGCGATGAATTCTGCCCAAGTTGGTGCGGGGCCTACGGGACGCATGCCTTCATAATTTTCCCACCACAGATTGGCGGGTCCTTCAAGAAAGTAGGTAGCAAAGGTCACCATGTTGGCCTCGAGTACATTGGCAGCCCGGATCTTGCGGAACATGTTGGTCAACCAGTCATCCGCGTTGAGTGGGTCGACAGAATGATGATACTTGGGTGGGCACAGCTTGACGAAATCACCGAGTGACACACCATCATTGTGATCATTGCAGGGAGCACGTGTTGTGTTTTGCTCAATTCGTTCCAACAGCCTGTTGGTCTCCCTTTTGTTTCGTTCAGATTCTAGCATAACTTCTGCCAAAGAAGGCGCATGTGGCAGGTCCTCTTGCCTTGGTTGGCTTCCCTCGCCCTGCTCGGGGGCAGGCACGGGGTTATTCCTAGTTGCCACCATCCTGGGAAAACAAACCCACAGCTTAAACATAGAGGACAACAACTCTAAGACATGAGATAAGGAATGTACTGGTCAATATGGCATCTAGGGTAAACACCCAAACAACATGGTAATAACAACTGCCATATGAACACCATGATTCATACACACCATGACATAGTTCGGTACAAGCCAAGCTGAAATACAAACGACGGAGAGATGACATAACTCATCGGAGGCATTACAAGCTTACTTGGCGGTAACAACGGTCCTTGAAGAGGGGTGATGCCTCCAACATCGGGCCAGTCTACATGTGCTGGTAGATGAGTCCGCGGTGGGGTCAGCATCTCCAAATCTCCATAGCCTGTCTGCACGACAGGTGCCAACTACGTCAGGGCTGTCCAAAGACGTGCATGGGGGGCATAAAGCTCCATGCGAAGGGCACGTGCATCATGATCCCTATTCTCCAACATCTGAGCGGTCACCTGCAGCCTGGGATCCTCATGGGAATGATCATAGTAGGCTGCACTAAGATAACCATCCTCTCCTCCCATGGAAGCAAGAACATAACAAAACTCTGTGTTCTGAAGCAGATCATGGTGAAACCTCATGATAGTCAGCATGGTGTAGGCGGCCTCCTGAAGTGCCATGTCTATGGTGACACCTAATCAATAGGTTCAGTGAAACGGCTCTACAGCTCCAGGATATGAAGGATATATCTTAACAGTACACAGATAATGACTCTGGTAGAAATCTCGATACTGTTCCTCCACTATGTACTCTGGGTACCGACGTTAACCAGCCTCCATCATAACTCTAACCAAACTGGCCGTGTGACCTGGTACATCGATGCACCTTGTCAGACGGACCACCTGACGGGAAGGATGAGGGGGCATCTGAAATAGAGAATGATACAAAGACATTAGAGATTCTAGAAGAAATTGGACAACATAACGGCTGTAATTGCTCAAAAAGGATTTTGAGACAACTGCAAAAGATTGGAAAAGCATAACCACTCGACTTTATAGACTCAAATCTCTTCTCCATCTGTTTGTCACACCCACAATACTCTAGTACCGACATTCACTTGCAAACAAGCTAGCTAGTGGTCCATGGTTAGTAACTCGTCATCCTAAGCAATAGATGAGAAGCCTAGTTCTTATCCCCTTAGAACATATGAGAAAGACTCAACATAGAATAACTTGGGAAGAGGAGTAAAAAGAGCCTTACATTCCCTTCCACAATCAATTCCCCCACTTTTCTATAGGGTTTCTAGACTCAACTTTGACTAGTTTGGCTTGGTAGTCCTACAGTCAGTCAGGCTCTAATACCAACACTGTCGGGACCCCGATCCTAAGTCATATGAATCCAGACTGTAACATATCACATCACTTTGCGGCCTCACGCACGGTAAGCTCCACGACTGCAGCCTTACCTTAGCCAGGACCGTTTGTATCTTTTGGCTCACGTATGTGAACATGTCGCTGGCAATCAATCGACAGAGAACCTGGGCCGACATGACTAGTCATAGAACCCAAGTGCACATCCATACGGAAACCGACATACGTAACCCAGTAATGCAGGTGTTGGCCTCAACCGCGTGTAGACGAGTCGTAGCAAGCTACAAGGACTCCATCATGTCGTGAGACATAAATGCCATCACTGCACGCAGATGAGTCATAGCAGGATACAGGGACTCCATTACACTGCGAGACATTTCCCCGAAGGGACATACACAACAGCAAAGAAGGATACATGTCGGTCAATCAATGTGTCCGGAGCAGTAGCAAGCTACCATGGCTCGATGGAAGCACAAAGAGGCAGTTTCCCGTAAAGAGTACTAACAAAGGCACATGACTAGGTGTCGGATTCCATACATACTGTTGCACGTCACACGTACGCACGACATGCCAGCGATGCACAGATACAACTATGGCATCACAACATAACCATACGACAACACAACTTTTATTTAAGAGTCTCCGTCGAGCCTTGCATAATATGTTCTTACAGATAGGGGTCACATGCCCCCACACTCAAGTCATACAAACATGTTCATACAAACCAAGCGGAATCATAAAGTTGTTTGAGTACAGATAGATGAAAGGGTAAAAAGGCACATGGCCTGACTATCTACAGCCCGCCACAAGGCATAGGTCATTGCTGGGCACCAGCTATTCGGCATCGTCGACATCTAGAAGAACCCACCTGATGGGTCTTGGGTCTCATCTACAACATTTATTAAGAAAATGTGAGTACAAACATACTCAGCAAGTCTTTAAAACAGACCTGGTCTATTCATGCTCATGTATCAACAAGGGGAGTGGTGGAGTTTATGCAGCAATGCCAGCTATGACTCATGGCTAACCTACACTACACCATTTTTAGCTCTTTGTTTAGATTTTAGCTATTGCACATGAGTCCACTAACTCCGTGACAATACACCCCAGTGATTCACTTCACTCTCCTGGGAGAGTGCCATCCACGGTACTCACACTTGTGTTGATATTTTTATGAGTATCCATTTGATTATCTATGAACAACATAAGTTATCCAAGTAGTCCATATCCAAGGACGCGACTATTCGAATAGTTTCATACACTAGAGGGGTGTACTTCTTCACACACCCTCTCGCCACTTATCGCTTTGTGCTCATAAAACCATGCACCTGAGCAACCTTCAAGTGGAAGCCCAGCAAGGGAGTCGGCCACGACCGTCAATCACATAACACCTCTAGTCCAGGCTATCGCCTATTTGAGGCTGAACCCGCACGGAAGTCCAGCCGAAGTTTCTACTACGGCCCCAAACGATGTGCGCAGGGTTCCCAAGCCCACCATTCAGGTGACCCTTGGTATACCGTGCCACTTCCTACCGCATCGTAACCCACCCCTAGGGTCAGCGCTACGCATGGCCTCCAGCATACTATAAACACTAGAAACTAGTTGCAACTCGTGGACCAAGGACTAAGCGATGGATAAGTCGAGAGGGTCCATTAAGTATCCCAACACGTGGTAGTAACTAGTCTTGGATCACTAACACGGAACTCAGTTCCTAAGAACGGTCCCAATGACACAACCCGCTATGAACACTGTCGGGACCCCGATTCTAAGTCATATGAATCCAGACTATAACATATCACATCACTTTGCGGCCTCACGCACGGTAAGCTCCACGACTGCAGCCTTACCTTAGCCAGGACAGTTTGCATATTTTGGCTCATGCATGTGAACATGTCACTGGCAATCAAACGACAGAGAACCCGGGCCGACATGACTAGTCATAGAACCCAAGTGGCACATACGTACGGAAATAGGCATACGTAACCCAACAATGTAGGTGTCGGCCTCAAGCGTGTGTAGATGAGTCGTAGCAAGCTACAGGGACTCCGTTACACTGCGAGATATTTCCTCAAAGGGACAAACACAACAACAAAGAAGGATACATGCCGGTCAATCAATGTGTCCGGAGCAGTAGCAAGCTACCATGGCTTAGTGGAAGCACAAAGAGGCAGTTTCCCGTAAAGAGTAGTACTAAAGGCACACAACTAGGTGTCGGATCCCATATATATCATTGCACGTCACACGTACGCACGACATGCCCGATATGCATAGATACAACCATGGTATCACAACATAACCATTCAACAACTTTTATTTAAGAGCCTGAGATGAGCCCCTGCATAATATGTTCTTACAGATAGGGGTCACGTGACCCGACACTCAAGTCATACAAACAAGTTCTTACAAACCAAGCAGAAGCATAAGATGTCTGAGTACAGACAGATGAAAGGAATACAAAGACACATGGCTTGACTATCTACAGCCCGCCACCGGGCATAGGTCGTAGCTGGGACACTAGCTATTCGGCATCGTCGAGATCTAGAAAGAACCCACCCAATGGGTTTTGTGTCTCATCTGCAATATTTAGTAAGCAAACTTGAGTACAAACGTACTCAGCATGTCTTTAAAGTAGACCTAGACTATTCATGCCCATGTATAAACAAGGGGGGTGGAGTTTATGCAACAATGCCAGCTTTGACTCATGGCTAACCTACACTATACAATTTTGACTCTCTGTTTAAAGTTTAGATATCGCACATGAGTCCACTAACTCCATGACAATACACCACCATGGATTCACTTCCCTTTCCTGGGAGAGTGCCATCCACAATACTCACACTAGTCTTGATATTTTTATGAGTATCCATTTGATTATCTATGAACAACATGAGTTTTCCATGTAGTCGATATCCGAGGACGCGGCTATTCGAATAGTTTCGTACCCTACAGGGGTGTACTTCTTCACACACCCTCTCACCACTTATCGCTGTGTGATCATAAAACCATGCACCTCGGCAACCTTCAAGCGGAAGCCCAATGAGGGAGTCAGCCACGACCGTCAATCACATAAAACCTCTAGTCCAGGCTATCGCCTATTTGAGACTGAACCCGCACGGATATCCGGCCGAAGTTTTTGCTACGACCCCGAACAACGTGCACAAGGTTCCCAAACCCACCATTCGGGTGACCCTTGGTACACCATGCCACTGCCTAATGTGTCGTAACCCATCCCTAAGGTCAGCGCTACGCACGGCCTCCAGCATACTATAAATACGACAAACAACTTGCAACTCCTGGACTAAGTACTAAGCGACTGATAAGTCGAGAGGCGTTGAGTTACCGGAACCCAATGTGTGGTAGTAACTAGTCTTGGATCACAAACACGGAACTCAGTTCATAAGAGCGGTCCTAATGAGACAACCCGATATGTACTCCTACATAGCCTCTCATCGCTACCTTTACCAAATCGGGTTCATCATAGGTTCATCACATCACAACATCATTGTTTCACTTAGTTCATCACCCAGATGAATCAGACCTGACACAACTCTAAGCATAGCAAGCATAGCAGGCAAAATAAGCTAAGCACATCATGGTACAAGCATCTACTAGGTGTGCTAGGTTGCAAGGTTTAGCTATTTACTAGACAATGACAGGTCATGCATAAGAATAGGTTCATCCATCGTGTATGATAGACAAGTGAACGTTTCTCCTAATGCAATAAACAAGAGCAGGAGCGAGAGAGTGGGATGTTATCGGAATGATCAAAGGGGTTGCTTGCCTTGCTGGGTAGCGGGAAGGTTCTCTCCTTCGCTGGAATCTCGGGGGTGTCCTAAGAAGCAGGGCCTATCGCAATGCAGATAAGAAGCAATCAATACACGCAAGTGCAACAATATGATGCATGATCATGGCATGGTAGCATGTTTGGATGAGCTGATGCAACTAATATTCAAGTTAAGTTGAAATGAGTTTGAACATAGGTTCAAAATCGTTCTTCCTTTCAAATTCCATATTTTAACCTATTAGCAAATGTCAATGTTCTTCTACATAGGTTGCTCTAACATGCATGATAATAGCGCCATTAGATTCATTGAATTTTTCGGATAAATTTTCATATATAAATTATTTTCATCTAATTTATAGATTAATTTATATGAATTTTTGAAGTTTTAAATAATTTTCGGAATTATTTTTAAACTGGAAAAGGATTAATGGCGTCAGCCTAATGTCATCATGACGTTAGCTGGTCGGCTGACCAGGCTAGGTCAAACCTGACGTGCGGGGCCCGCATGTCAATGACAGGGGCCTAAACTCCGCGCTGACCAGAGGTTTGACCCACTCTAGGGCCCACTGGTTAGTGGGAGGAGGCCCAAATAACCAGGGGGATTAGCCCCTGATGATGGCCACTTCGGCGCCCACCGAAGCGGGGTCGGCAGCGACCATCCGCACGGCGGTGACTCACCGGAATCGCGCCTCCGGCGACCATTTGGCGCGCGGAGGGCACCGGGAGATAGCCCGTGCATGCACGTGTCTAGAAGGGCAGCGGAGAGGGCTCGGGGCTGCCGGAGACGACGGCCACGTCGAGCTGAGCGGCGGCGACGGCTTGGGCAGGAACGACTACTATGCACAGGCCGCAGGAGGAGGAGCCGAGGGCCCCTATGAGCTCCTGGAGGCGCTACGAGCAAGAGCCCGTGGCCAGGAGCGAGCTTTGCCCGCTGTGGCCACGACTACGCCATGACCGGCGGTGAGCTCCGCTCGGCTCTGGCTACCGATGGGGCTAGAGAAGGGGAACGGCATCCGGACTAGGGGGAAATGGTCCGAGGCCTCACTGGAGGGGCTTTTGGCACGTAGCATGGTCAGGGACGCAGGGAGGGTGGTGAATCTCCGGTGTCTTCAGTCCAGCGAGAGGGGGAGCAGAGAAGAGGTAGAGGGGGAAATGGGCTCAGCGGCGGCTTGCGGAGGAGGAGGAGGTGGCCAGCGCATGGCCACCACTGGCTGCGGGGGCAGCACACAACTGCTTCTCCTCCTGGTAGGAGGAAGAAGACGCTGCTGCCCCTGTGGGCTGGGCATCTTCTTCAGGTAAGCCTAGGTGGGCTTTCTTCCCTTTTTTTATTTCAATTCTTTTCTAGCTTGTGACATTTGTTTTATTTTAATTTCAGGCACATATGCTATTTTAAAATATCCCAAATATTTTCATATTGAAGTTTGAATATTTCAAACTTATCCAAAAAGTTTCAGGATATTTTGAAAACTAAACTAATGATAATGCTTTATTTGATATTTTCAGTAGCTTTTTCATTTATTTTTAAATTGCTTCAGTTGTTCAAATATTTAAAATGACCCCTGTTATAACCATGTCCATATTTATTAGACATAGGGAACATTTTTAAAGGGCATTTTGGATTTGTTGAATTTTCACCAAGTTTGAATTATTTTGATTCAATGTGAGCTTGGGGTTTCTTTTAGTCCCCATTTCATGTTCATGCAAAATTGAAACATGATGCAAAACCCATGTTGTCCTATGACATCTAGCTAGGGATGTGACATACTCCTACATAGCCTCTCATCGCTACCTTTACCAAATCGGGTTCATCATAAGCTTACCACATCGGAACAACAATGTTTCACTCGAGTTCATCACCCAGATGAATCAGACCTGACACAACTCTAAGCAAGCAAGCATAGCAAGCAAAGTAAGCTAAACACATCATGGCACAAGCATCTACCAGTTATGCTAGGTTGCAAGGTTTAGCTATTTACTATGACAGTGAAGTAACAGGTCATGCAAAGGAGTAGGTTCATCTACCGTGTATGACAGACAAGTGAACGTTTGTCTTAATGCAATAAACAAGAGCAGGAGCGAGAGAGTGGGATTTTATCGGAATGATCAAGGGGGTTGCTTGCCTTGCTGGGTAGCGGGAAGGTTCTATCCTTCGTTGGAATACTCGGGGTATCCTCAGAAGCAGGGCCTACCGTAATGCAGATAAATAGCACTCAATACACGCAAGTGCAACAATATGATGCATGATCATGACATCGTAGCATGTATGGATTAACTAATGCAACGAGTGTCCAAGTTAATTTGAAGTGAGTTTGAATATAGGTTCAAAATCGTTCTTCATTTCAAATTCCATATGCCAACCTATTAATAAATGTCAAAGTTCATCTACATAGGTTGCTCTAACATGCATGATAATAGCACCATCAGATTCATTGGATTTTTCCAATAAATTTTCATATATGAATTATTTTCATCTTATTTAAAGATTAATTTATATGAATTTTTAAAGTTTTAAACAATTTCTCGAATTATTTTAAAACTAGAAAATGAAATATGACGTTAGCCTGACATCACTATGACGTTAGCTGGTCGGCTGACCAGGCCAGGTCAAACCTGACGTGCGGGACCCACATGTCAGTGACACGGGCCTAAATCCCACGCTGACTAGGGGTTTGATCCACCTCAGGGCCCACTGGTCAGTGATTGGGGCCTAACTAATCAGGGGGATTAGCCCCTGATGGTCGGCCACGTCGGCGCCCACCGGAGCGGCGCCGGCGGCGACCAACAGCATGGCGGCGACCCGCCGGAGTTACCCCTCTGGTGACTATTTTGCGCGTGGAGGGCACCGGGAGGTAGGCTATGCATGCATGCATCCAACGTAGCAACAGAGGGGGCTCGGGGGCCATAGGAGCTACGGCTGGCGACGACCCAAGCGACAGCGAGCTTCGGGCAGCAAGGGGAACGGTGCCTACGGCGAGGGACAGGCCGCTAGAGGAGGGGAAATGAAGCAGGGGCTCACGACGGGGTTGCTGGGGAAGACGGCGAGCTCGGGGACACGCAGACGACCTCGAATCCCTGGAGGGAAGCTTCAACGGCCGGCAGGGAAGAAACGGGGACGACGCGTCATGGAGGGCTCCCAGTGTCGACTGGCTTCACGGATTAGACAAGGAGGTCGGAGCGAGGCTTTTCACGGGCTTAGAAAGGCGCGGGGGTCGCTAGAATTATAGCGACGTGGCGGAGACGAGCTCGGCCATGGCGGAGCAGAGGAGGAAAGAGAGCGAGAGAGAGCGCGAGGGAGAGAGGGAGAGGAGAAGAAGACCACGGCAAGGAGCCTCGCGCTGGCGCTCTCCCAGCCCTCTAGGGCGACAGCCAGGCAGGGAGGAGGTGGCTGGCGTGTGCCCGCTCATGGCGAGCGCACGCCCCTGTCCTCCTAGCGAGAGGACAGGGATGACTGGCATGGGCCAGATGGGCCGGTTCCCCCCTAGGGCCTCTGCTTTCTTTTTTTCCTTTCTGTTTTCTATTTCTGACATTTGTTTTATTTTCTTTTCAGGTACAATTCCTTTGATAACATATCCCAATTATTTTATAATATCAAGTTTGAATATTTCAAACTCCAATAAAAAGTTTCAGGATATTTTGAAATATAAAATAATGATAATGCTTTATTTGGCACTTTGAGAGGCTTTATCATTTATTTTTAAATTGCTACAGTTGTCTAAGTATTTAAAATGGCCCTTGTTATAATCATGTCCATCTTTATCAAACATAGGGAATATTTTGTTAGGGCATTTTGGATTTGTTAAGTTTTCACAACTTTGAATTAATTTGATTCAAATATGAGCTTGGGGTTTCTTTTAGTCCCCATTTCATGTTGATGCAAAATTGTAACATGATGCACACACATGTTATCCTATGACATTTAGCTAGGGATGTGAAAAACTTGGACAATAGTTGCATTAGCTCATCCATACATGCTGCCATGTCATGATCATGCATCATATTGTTGCACTTGCGTGTATTGATTGCTATTTATCTGCATTGCGGTAGGCCCTGCTTCTGAGGATACCTCAGAGTATTCCAATGAAGGAGAGAACCTTCTCGCTACCCAGCAAGGCAAGCAAACCCCCTTGATCATTCCGATAACATCCCACTCTCTTGCTCCTGCTCTTGTTTATTGCATTAGGACAAACGTTGACTTCTCTATCATACACGGCAGATGAACCTAATCTTTTGCATGACCTGTTATTGTCACAGTAAATAGCTAAACCTTGCAACCTAGCATACCTGGTAGATTCTTGTGCCATGATGTGCTTAGCTTACTTTGCTTGCTATGCTTAGAGTTGTGTCAGGACTGATTCATCTGGTGATGAACTGGGGTGAAACAATGTTGTTCTGATGTGATAAGCTTATGATGAACCCGATTTGGTAAATGTAGCGATGAGAGGCTATGTAAGAGTACATAGCGGGTTGTCTTATTGGGACCGTTCCTAGGAACTGAGTTTCGTGTTTGTGATCCAAGACTAGATACTACCACATGCTGCGCCCTGAAATTTGACCCCACTTGACTTATCAGTCGCTTAGTCCTTAGTCTAGGAGTTGCAAGTAGTTTCTGGTGTTTATAGCATGCTGGAGGTCGTGTGTAGCGCTGACCCTAGGGGTGGGTTACGACGCGGTCGGCAGTGGCACGGTGTACAAAGGGTCACCCAAATGGTGGGCTTGGGAACCCTGCGCACATCGGTTGGGGCAGTAGTGGAAACTTCGGCCGGACCTTCGTGCGGGTTTAGTCTCAAATAGGCGATAGCCTGGACTAGAGGTCTTGTGTGATTGACGGTCGTGGCCATCTCCCTCACTGGGCTTCTGCTTGAAGGTTGCTGAGGTGCATGGTTTTATGAGCACACAGCGATAAGTGGCGAGAGCGTGTGTGAAGAAGTACACCCCTGCAGTGTATGAAACTATTCGAATAGCCGCGTCCTCGAATATGGACTACTTGGAAAGCTTATGCTGTTCATAGATAATCAAATGGATACTCATAAAAATATCAAGACAAGTGTGAGTATCGTGGATGCCACTCTCCCAGGAGAGGGAAGTGAATCCATGTTGGTGTATTGTCATGGAGATAGTGGACTCGTGTGCGATATATAAAATTTAAACAAAGAGTTAAAATTGTGTAGTGTAGGTTAGCCATGAGTCAAAGTTGGCATTGCTGCATAAACTCCACCACTCCTCTTGTTGATACATGAGGATGAATAGACTAGGTTTGTTCTAAAGACTTGCTGAGTATTTTTGTAGTCACGTTTGCTTAATAAATGTTGCAGATGAGACCCAGGACCCATTAGGTGGGTTCTATCTAGATGTTGACGATGCCGAAAAGCTGGTATCCCAGCTACGACCTTATGCCCTATGGCGGGCTATAGATAGTCAAGCCATGTGCCTTTTTACCCTTTCATCTGTCTGTACTCAGACAGCTTTATGCTTCCGCTTGGTTTGTATGACTTGAGTGTTGGGTCATGTGACCCCTATCTGTAAGAACATATTATGCAAGGCTCGCCTGAGCCTCTGAAATAAAAGTTGTGTTGTCGTATGGTTATATTGTGATGCCTTAGTTGTATCTATGCATATCGGGCATGTCGTGCATACGTGTGACGTGCAACGGTATGTATGGGATCTGACACCTAGTCGTGTGCCTTTAGTAGTACTCTTTACGGGAAACTGCTTCTTTGTGCTTCCATCGAGCCATGGTAGCTCGCTACTGCTCCGGACACATTGATTGACCGACATGTATCCTTCTTTGCTGTTGTGTCTGTCCCTTTGGGCAATGGCTCGCAGTGTAATGGAGTCCCTGTAGCCTGCTACGACTCGTCTACGTGCAGTGATGAAATTTATGTCCCACGGCGTAATGGAGTCCTCGTAGCTTTCTACGACTCGTCTACACGCGCTTGAGGCCGACACCTGCATTGTTGGGTTACATATGCCTGTTTCCGTATGGATGTGCCACTTGGGTTCTATGACTAGTCATGTCGGCCCGGGTTCTCTGTCATTTGATTGCCAGCGACATGTTCACATACATGACCCAAAAGACGCAAATGGTCCCGGCTAAGGTAAGGCTGCAGCCGTGGAGCTTACCGTGTGTGAGGCCGCAAAGTGATGTGATATGTTACAGTCTAGATTCATATGACTTAGGATCGGGTTCCCGACAATCAACCATGACCTGATCGTGGGCTTAAGCACCAATGGGAAGTAGTTGGCGAGTATCTTGTCGTCGCGACCCTCGACAGCTTGCATCGAAGCGGTGTAGATGCTCAGGAACTCCAACGGATGAGTCTTGTCGTCATACTTCTCCGGGACCTGTAGCTTGAACGTGCAAGAGTTGGACCACTAGACTTGCTGCAGCTCATGGTAAACGCTAGACAACCCACCTCATAAGGTAACTGATAGGATACCCTAGCGCAGTCTTGTCTACAGTGGCCCTGGTGTGCCTATCAGACTAGAGGCACGCTTCCCGCCACCCTCAATTGCAGTTCGAGCATCTTCTTTGCCAAGTTATCGAAGAACTTGATGTTGATCGCGGCGTGTCCGTGGGCCAGACCACGCTATCGAGTAACCATCATTAGCGTCGGTCCGTTGAGTCGGTGACCAGTGATACTGCTATGGAGGAGAGTGCGCCAAAGACGCGCCGCCTTCTGCCCTCTCACCACTCGCGTGAGACGGCTCGGTGGACCGAAACTTATCTACGAGGCTGAGGGGGCTCTGAATGGTGGCTCTCCATTCTTCGAGCTTCTCCGCAACAGGAGGGAAGTTTAGGAGTGGCTGCGCCTGCACCATCGCTTCCTCCAACATGGTCGATAATGAATGGCGCGAGGAACGCGAGGTGCTCTCACTCCTAACCGTGTTAGAAGGAGCACCCCCACGGTCCCACATCCGCATACCACTCCCCCTTGCATGTTGGTGAGCATGTTGGTTCCGTGCATCCTGGGAATGATGCGTAGGAGCTTTCCCATGGGGACATTGAGAACTGCGAGCGCTGTGGCACGGCTCTCCGCGCGCGTCCTGAGAAGGTTGCGGTGTAGGCGCCGACATGGTTGCCCTGAAAGATATCCTTCTGCCCCTGAAGGTCGCCGTACTACCCACAGGCGGTACCGCTCCGTCCCGAGACCAGGGGGCGCGGGGGTCCCCACCGCCGCCATGGGTGTCTCTACGGCGAGCGTCGCTGCTTGCTTGACCTTGGTCACCGGAGCATCGCAGAAGTTCTGAACCTCCGCCTCCTCCTCCTCCACCCATGTCGACGCCGTCTCTTGTCTGCGTAGATACAGGAACGGTGGACGTGGATGGGCCAACTACTGTCAAGACCTTCCTCTTGGGGGCCATGGCGATGATGAGCGCGAAGAAACTGGTGCACTTATTACCAGAACGGGTTCGCACGACCTAGCTCCCCCCTACCTGGCACGCCAAAGATGTCGTGGAAACGAACACCTATGGGATCATAGAGACCCCTCTCGGTTCGGCAGGGGAAAGGCTTGCACAAAGAGCCAGTCTGATGAACAGCACACGGCGATCTTTACCCAGGTTCGGGCCGCCCGGATGCATAAAACCATACTCCTTCTTGGTTGTATTGAGAGTGTTCCTAGGGTTCTAGCTACAGGAGCGTTATGAGTATCCGCCACGTACCTGAGTTAGAAAGTCCCAAAAGTCGAAAAGTCAAAAACTCCCCTACCGTATCGCTCGAGGCCTCCTTTTATACTCCGAAGGGGATCCCAACAGTGGTGTACAGTGCATACACGGGGTGTACAGAGCTACAATGCTATCATACCTAGCACTGATGGAGTAGGACAGGCACATTCAATGCACCATCAGGCATCTATGTCCGTCAATGGGACGGGATGGGAGCCCGTTCCATCAGCGTCTCTTAGCCTCCTCCAAAATCAATGCCACGACACGCATCCTGGTAGACTTATACCTGCCCTGTGCGCTAGTGGGGTCTTGTCCGGGCTTCGCCTTGCCGGGGCCTTTCCTTTCCGGGGTCTTGCTTTGCCTGGGTTTCAATAGCCCTCCCGGCAAACCTTGCGGGTGGTCTTGATTTTCCTGTTTTTGTATCTAGCAAGTCCCTGCTGGTACTTGTTACCAAGGTGGCTACTACTGCCCGTTCATGAGTAAGGGGCACTAGAGATCCCAAAACTCTAGTGCACCAACAACATAGCTATTCGAATAGTTTTACACACTGAAGAGGTTGCACACTTTACCCACAAGACTCGGGGAACTTCCGTGTGATCCACGACTCATTGTATATTACATTCCCGAGGTAAGCACCCGAACAATCCCTTTTCCATGGTGATACTAAACAAAGAGTCCTCTCATTGGTGCCATCCCTCATGATATACATCACACGTATCATCCATGAGGGCATGCAACGGTGTGCCCGGTGCCTGGAAAGACAGCACATTGCCTTCCCCTCTGGGACGACCGCGTCTCGAGAGTGACCACTTCACTCTTGCCACTTGTAATGCGGGCTCTCTGCTAGCACCAACCATGGTAATCAACATAGCCCCATGCCATATAGGGGTAGAGTGATCGCACATGTATGGTTGGTACGGTCCACAAATCTTAAATCTAATCCGTTTTCGAAAACACACACACTCACTTGTTCCGTTACACCACTTCTCTCTCAAGTGGCTACCCAACTCATCATCATCTCCCTCGGACATTAGTGGCACCCAACAGGGTTTACAAATAGTCTTTGAAAGCATTTGAGTTTTCATCACCATTCATAAACCAGATCCCACTTGCGTAGCATCTACTAGCAACCTAACTAATCCCACCTGCACAACCCTCATAAGGAGGTAGGGTCCCGCACGATGCAAGCATCAACAAGAAAGTATCGGGGTTTCCCACCAAAGTGGACACCACATCATCATGATCAATACAAACGAAATAAAGTGCTATATGATTTGCAATAAAAAGGGTTCATGGTCATGGTCAAAGGGCTGCTTGCCTAGCTTAGTAACGTCTTCGAGGTCTTCACACGATTCTTGTCCACTCCGAGCATTCCGTCCATTTCGTCAACTGTCGCCGGAAACAAACCCAATAAGCAACACAACAAGAAGAAAATAAAAGTGCTCTATAAATAGGAGTTTATTTTTCTTGGACATCTCTGGTCATAAGAAGAATAACCAAGGAGGTTTTGGTGGATGTGGGTCAATGGGAAGTCTTGAATGGTGGAAATGAAGGAAATGATGATCTTATAAGGTGTCCACAGAAAACATTTTTGTAAAAAGGAGTGGATGGTCCCAACAAATAAGAGGAAATAAATGGAAAAAGGGAGCATTTATTAGGTCAAGCAGAATAGGGGCATGGGAAAATGTTAACCATGCCTAGATAAATAGGGTATGATTTGATAGACATCTAGGAACTTGAATCATTCCATTTGAAGTTGATTTGAATCCCCTAGGAATTTACAAGTGGGGCCTTCCTTAGATCAAATTAAAATTTGAATTTAAACCCTACATAACATTTTGAGAAAAAACTGTGTGAACCACATTTTTGATTAGGTCATGATTTAAGGAATCTATAGGAGTTTGAATCACCAAATTTGGGCTTGAAATGATTTTTCTATGGATTTATGAGTCTTATCATAAAAAGAAAAAGGGAATACAATTATGGAAATTGCCCAAGGATTAAATGGCGCTGAGGGCGCGGAATGGCCACTAGGCTGGTCCATCTGTTCACCTGCGGAGGGGGGGTTAGGTGACGTCGAAGGCGCGCTAGGGGAGTGCGCTTTGCCCGGGCGAAGGCGTAACTCATCTGAGGCATCTCCACTTAAACTGTGGGCCCCAGCCGCTGTCCCCCTGATTGGGGGCCCCGCCTGTCGGGTCCTTCTTCTCCCTCCCTCTCGAGTAGTTGCGATAGAGGACGCAAGGCAGAGCGCCCACCGGTGCCGTTCCGGTGGCTCGAACCACCTTCGGCCAAGCTCCGGCTGCTAGCTAACCCACGGGAGAGGCCCGGACCCAACCGGGGGTCCGTTCCTGCCGGGAAGTGCCTGGGTGAGTGCGGCTTCCACCATGGCGGAAGAGGGCGTCGCCCAAGGTGGGCACAGCACCAAAGTCGCGAAGAGGAGAATATGAAGGCGTGTAGGGGCTTGGCAGGGATGAGGAGAGTGCATGGTCGTGGCTAGGGGTCGAGGGGAAACCCAGGCTGCGGGAATTTGAGTGGGGCCGAGGCGGCATTGGCGGCAGTACGGAGAAGGAAGAAGGGCATGGGAGAAGGTAGGGATAGACCGGGGTTGTCTATGGGAGACAAGGAAAGCGAGAGAGCTCGAGAGGGGCATGGGGGAGGCCTTATATGGCCGAGCCAAGGTCCACCATGGACTGACCTCTTGGATGGGGCTCGGGAGAGCTCTGTTGGGCCCAGAGGAGGGCAAGGGAGGAGGGGGCCGACCATCCGGCGTGCTAAGGACGTCGAGGAGACCTTGGGGGACATGACCCCCGCGCCCAAGGTTGTTGGGTGCCTCTGATTGGGCAAGCTAAAGTGTGTGGATGCACTGTAGCATGCTCCAGAGCACGAGCTCCGCATGCCATGGCGTTGTCCGCTTCCCTTTGGTATGTTCTCTAGCATTTAGGGTATCTAGGGGGGAATAAACAAGGTCTATGTGGCCTTGGATGCCCTGGGGGTTCAATAGATTAGAGAGGAAATGGTGAGAGAGGTCAAACCTTGCTGTCCAAGGGTGGTAAATGGGGTTTTACCATGCCAATAATTGGGTTGGGTCCATGCCAAGCTTACTGGACGTAAAATGCATGACCTGGAAGCTGTCGTAAAATTTTAGGCCTAAGGAGGGCAAGGGAAGGGCTCAAAACATCAGCTTCGGTTTTCTACCAGAAGGTGTTTGATGGAGTTTTGGGCCAACTAAGTTGCTATGATTGACATGAGAGTTAAAAGGATTGAGAAATAGGTATAAATGAGCTTGATCACAAGTTTTGACCACATTTAGAGAAAGTGGCCAATGTAAAAGTTTCAAACCCTAGAAATCGGAAGAAATGGAGTTGCTTAGATCTAGCTAAGAAAAACTATCATCCCTAATGCACCACTTTATGTGGTGGCATATTTTAGGGACTATAACATGCAAACAAAGTTTGGGGACCAACGGGGAAACTTGGCAATGTAATATTACCAAATTCTTGGAATCAACTGAACTTGTTTTGAGGGGATTTGGACAAGTGTATCTGCTCCCCTTGATGCACCACATGGTGTAACATAATTACTCGCGGATTAGAACATGTCCACAAGCTTTGAGAACAAAAGGAGAAACTTCACAATGTAAAGTTGCTCAAATTTGGTTCTGGACAGAAGGGGTTTTGGAATAATTTTGTGAAACAGAAGTATTGGGATTGAGATGAAACTTGGCTACATCATCACACAAGATATATGTGACTTGCTAGAATTTCTAATGATTTCATTGAGAAAATTTCTTATAGAAATATTTTAAATGCTGGAAATAGACAGAAATGGTTTTGAAGGGTTTTGACCAATATTTTGAATATGACCATGTGGTGAAACTCTTATATATGGACAATATATGTCCACTGAGTTTCCCTAAATTTTCTCAAATATTTTCAAAGCATATAAATTATTTTTTCCTATAAAAGATCATTTTTGTCCTTAAGAAAAAGCCTTTAAATAAAATAGCAAGTAATCTTTAAAATTAATATTTGGTGGTTTTGGAAAGTCTTATATATAGTAGGTTTTAAATAAAGCCTTTTTGGAAAAACATTCCACACAATTTAAGGACTTGTCGTACAAACCTCAATTTAGGGGTTATGAAAAACCTAATTTCAATCAATCCATTTTGGCCAAGATAAACTTTTATAATAATAGTTATATGTCCTATACACATGGAATGATCATTGGGAATGATTTGGAGCAAGGAGATGAGTTTGAGAGTAGTAGGGAGTTTTATGGATATAAAGCACCAACAAGCAATCAAATAGCATGCCAGTCAAACATTCATAGGCACTCAAAAAAAATTTAATTGGCCCTAATTTTTGAGCTATCTTAACTAAGTCAGGATAGGCAAAACATAGGGTGTGACACCTTCTTGCCTTTGTACCGTGTACGCGCCTTCCGACGGCTTGACGACTCGTTGCGTGACTTGTCACCGTCGTTATTGGACGTGTTCCCGCATTAGCGGCGGGAGTGTCCACCATGTAGGCATCATATGTGGAGGTGGGGCCCATCGCCCGGTGTTAACGGGGGTGGGAGCGCAATCCTCTTCATCCATAAATTTTGCCTACTCGGAGGCATAGTCCAACATGTTGGTTAAGTCTTTGACTGTGGCTATCAAGTGGGTGGTGGGTGGGTCAAAAAATTCGTCCCGACCCACTCTATAGACAATCTGAGCATAGATCCGGGTTGGGTCATCAGTAATATTCATCGACGAGACCCAATCTAGGTCCTCGTTCGATGTCGAGAGCTTGGTCGGGTCAACCTGCTCGAAACTTTTGGAGTCAATCTCCAATGTGTCTAGGCGAGTGGAGTGTTCGACAAGAACAAGTATCTGGTCCACTAGCACTATGGCTGGATCCAGACAAGAAGTCTCACCATTGCCGGGGTTAACCCATTGCCAGTGTCAAATCCGGCGGATCTCGGGTAGGGGTCCCGAGTAGTGAGACTAGAAGAAATGGTAACATGAGACGAAGGGACAAGGTTTTACCCAGGCTCGGGCCCTCCTATGGAGGTAATACCCTACGTCCTGCTTGATTGTATTGATCATATGGGGGTGTAGGACCGAAAGTATGTCTAGAGGGGGGGCGATTAGACTACTTGACCAAATAAAAGTTTTGCCTATACCAAGTTTTAGGGTTGACACTTTTTAGCATTTCATGGCAAGTCAAGTACACCCTACACATTCAAGTATAAGAGTATATAGCAGCAGAAAGTAACAACAAGCATGTATAGAAGGTATATGGTAGGAAGATCAAACGCAGTTGTAGACACGATAATTTTTCCCGTGGTTCCGATAGGTGGCTCTCTCGTACATCCACGTTTATGGAGTCTTCAACCCACGGAGGGTAACAGTCACGAGAGTCCATGGAGGGCTCCACCCAAAATGGTCCACGAAGTAGCAACCTTGACTATTCCATAACGGCTTCCGTCCATGAAGGACTAGCCTCACTATGGGTAGATCTTCATGAAGTAGGCGATCTCCTTGCCCTTCCAAACGTCTTGGTTCACTCCACAACACAAAGTAGGAGGCTCCCAATTGACACCTAACCAATCTAGGAGGCACCACCCTCCACAAGGTAATAGGCTCGATAATGACGATGAACTCCTTGCTCTTGTGCTTCGAGATGATAGACTCCTCAGCACCCAATCACTCTCTCACAGATTTGGCATGGTCGAAGAGATGGGATTGGTGGAAAGCTACTTGGGGAGGCTAGAGATCAAGATCCATATGATTGGAGTGGAATATTTGGACCTCAACACAAGGGTAGGTGGTTCTCTCTCAGAAAACTAGATGGGGAAAGTGTGGAATAGTTCTGAGTGCTTCTCTTTCGACTAGGTGGTGGTGAAGGGGTATATATAGGCATCGCTAAAAATCCAAATGTTACACACAAAATGACCAACTCGGTGACACCGATGTGTTAATCTTGGTGGTGCTGAAGTGACCAAAAGGTGGCAACTTTTGAATCTCGATGAGACCAATATAGGAAACTCGGTTGCACTGATAAGATGACCAACGGTCAGATTTCCAATCTCGGTGACGCGGATCCAACATTCTCGGTGGTACCGATAATGTGAATTTGTATAATAGAAAGTTGCCAACCAAAACTCGATGGCACCGGTATGGAATCGGTTGCACCGAAGTGGCTAGGGTTTGGCTGAGTCTGTCTAGGTTCTAGAATCGGTGGCACCGGTATGGTAAAGTTGGTTGCACCGATTTTGAGTATTAGGTATAGAACAGACTTTGGTGGGATAGTTTGTGGATGTTTTTGGCGACTATCAGTTGTGCACGTTCGACATTATTGTTCACCAACAAAACCTTACCCCCTTTTAATAGTATTGGCTTTCCTATGGACTCAAAGTGATTTCTCAAAAATAAAAAATGTAGACTCCTTTTGGTTGAAGCTTGGCTAACCTATTTCCTTGCATCTTGGGGTATCACCACAGTCTTCTTTTGCCAATCCTATCATTGAACATTTCCTGAAATATACTTGGTGGAACATTAGTTCAATGACTTATATGTTGTTATTAATTACCAAAACCACCAAGGGAGCAAATGTGCTTTCAATTTCCCCCCTTTTGGTAATTGATGACAACATATAGATCAAAGCTTCAACATATGATAAAATCAATGAATATAATCGTCGCTTTGAGAGGTATGTGATAAGAAAGAGCTCCCCCTAAATTTGTGCATTATTTTGAATTTGCGTTTGAATGCAAATGCACAATCGATTAGGTATATGGGGCCCTTCTTCCATGTCACATAGAACTTGGTGGTGTGCGAAACTAATTAGAATGAATAACAAAGCACAACACAATCAAGCAAAGGTGAATGATCATCTCATAAGCATTAAGATGATAGGAAATAGTAGCATGACACATAAAGCGTAAAATAGTAGCATAACACACATGATCATATGCTCAACACAAGCAACCAAAAGACCAAATGTTTTGAAAAGCAACAAACACCAAAATGCTCTCTTGCTCGAAGCCAAAAGATCTATATACACTTCTCCCCCTTTGGCAACAACTTACCAAAAAGTTCAAAGGCAACATCTAATCGTTCTTGGGTTGATCTCCTCCGGTTGTTGATGAAGGAGTCAAGAGAACAGCGTCGGTGAAGATCGCTGCAGATGTCGTGGATGGAGTTGGAGTGGCTGCTGGAGGAACTGGAACAAATGGAGTAGGAGCTGAGGTGACAGCAACATGAGCCGATGAAAAGGGCCTCAAGTCTGGAGCTGGCATTGTGGCTGATCTGGCCTAGGTATGAAACTGCATGCTTGTCTTGAGAGGTGATTGATCCTCATCCTCATCATCATATGAAGAAGTAGTCGGATGAAGAGGCACTGCCTCAACTTCCTTCTTGAGCTCATTGACTGTCTTAGTCAGCCCATTCACCTTATCATTAAGGGTCTTGATCCTGTTTTCAAAGATCCTCACAAGACGTTTCTGGTTGTCCAGAATCCCCTTAATGTCCTTCTGCATACCCTGAACCGATGATATCAACAGATCCGTTTCCTCATTTCTGGATCTAGGGACTTGAGCACTAGGGCTCTAACTGCCTCTGCCTCTGCCTGAGCTGTAGCAGCTATGGGATGTTCAACATCCAACACCACAACATTGTCCTCGAGATCTGGCTGTAGGGGTAAATGTGGATGATCTAGAACAAAAATGTGCTTCTCCAACTTTGAATTGATACGCATCTGGATGTAGGGTGGATGACAGCAAGAGCGCTTCTGGTCAGCAGCAACCCTCTTGATTTTCTCAACAATCAAATCCATGACTCTGATCCTGGTGTGTCTATCAAGGTGGATCAACATATTGATGGAGTGGCCTCGGGTCATCTTGTCATATCCTGACTTGGGCATCAAAGTGCCTCACAATGGTGTTCATTGTGCAGAGGCCAGCCTAAAGAAAGTAGATAGATCCTAGCCCGTGAAACTTCACATTGGCAGCAGGGATCTCCTTGTACATATTTGCCATAGCATTGTGGCTCGCCTTGGATTCTGAGTATACATCCAAGTCACCATACTGTGCTTCAGGAACTCCTAAGATAGCTGCCCATTCTTCAACAATAGATACATACCTTGCACCTTCAGTCATCCATACAATTCAACCATCTCCATAGAAATGTGAATTGGAGTAGAATTGCATGATCACCTCATCGTTCCAAGCAGTGAGTTCCCTAACAACAAACTCATCCAAACCTATTCAGTGGAAATTGTCTTGGACACTTGGAAAGTAGTCCTCATTCTCCTTAACGAATTTCCAATCAACATATTGCATATCACTCACAGCTGGACTCTTGTCAAAAAGCACAGTCTCATAGAAATCCTGTTGCTCTTTGGTATAAAATCTGTAGTCCACAGTTGTCTTTTTCCTCTGGGCATATGGATACATAGCTCTTCATCCTCTCAATCTTGAATCCTTCCTCTTCTTCATATCCTCAGCTAGTGGGTAGCTGGCATTGTGTAACGGACGGTGTGTTCTGAGCTTCACCAAAGTAGTCAAGTCATCATCATATTCAACTCTAGAAGCAGTCCCTTTGTTCTCCTCAGAAGTTGGAATCTGCCTGGACGTCCTTTTAGGCTTCTCAGCAGCAGCCTTCTTGGATGTGCTAGGATTTGTCATAGCATCATCCATAAGCTTCTTCTCCTTTTCCTTGGGAGGGGCCTTCTCAACATGCTCTTCCTCCTCAAAAGCGTCAGCATCCACAGCTTCTTCTAGATCCTCATACACGGAGGTTCTTCTGCGAATAACTTTAATAACCCTCTTTCTTGCTTTATTCTCTCCTGCCTTCTTAGGCATAGATTTCCTAGGGACCTCAACAGACATAGTTTCCCTGGCAGTCTCATGAGCTTTGAAGGTTGAAGCAGGTGCATAAACCTTGCTGACAACTCTCCTGGAAGAGTGGCTTCAGTAGCAGACTTCTTAGCAACCTTCTCTTGCTTCTTAGCGAGAATATCTTCTGGAACAAAAGTCTGAATCTTCTTCATTAGAATTCAGCTTCTTTCTGGTCCTTGTAGCAGCTTTGGGCAACCCATGGGAGCTGGGGATGCCTGGATCTGAAAATGAACTGGACTCTCGGCTTGTGCCTGAACTCATGTCAGCACCCTGCTCTGGCAAGTTCTGACTGTCCTCTACATCTGACATACTGACACTATGAATGGAATATAGATGAGAAGAAGTAGATGAGTCATCACACAATTATCAGCTGTTTTTTGAAATTTTGAACAAAAGATTTTCAAAGTTTTGCATTCTATCAGGAAACAAATCGGTAAGGCCGAAGCAAAACTTTTTTTGACACCAAGACTGACTGTCCCTTATAACAGAAAGTTGCCACACCGAGACAGTTCTCAGCAACACAGAAATGAAAATCGGTGGTACTGATTTTCTTGATTCGGTTATACCGAGTTGCATCGGGCGGAAGGCAAAACCCTAGAAAATCGATGGTTTGCTAGCCTATGGGATTTTGTGTGGATAGGAATACGTGCAATGAGTGGCTTATACATAAAATAAAATCCAATGCGCAAGAATCAGAAGGGAGCGCAAAGGAGGACGAATCGTACCCTAACTTGGTGCCGATCCACTAGGGCGGCGACGATGGAGCAGATTTCGTTGACGGCGGCGATTCGCAGCGGCGGAGGAGTGCAGGAAGACAAGGGCGACGACCAGGGGTCTCGAAGCGGCAGCTTAGGGTTCTGAGGCGCGACAGTTCTGAGGATGAATTTCAAAACGTCAGGGACCACAGTATATACCCTCCAGTGTCGATGATACCGATTTTATGTTTTCGGTGTCACCGAGTTCCACAACTGTCAGCTGACAGGGAAACTCGGTGTAATCGAGAATATGAAATCAGCAGTACCGAGATTGAAAAATAGATCAACCCTAGGCATTTGGTGAGATCGAGATTGTGGGGTTGGTTCCACCAAGATGTACTTGGGAGGTTTTAATGGTCAGTCCTTGTCGATACGGAATTCCGAGTGCTCCACACACAGAGGGATCGAAAAACACTTGTTCAAATTTTTTGATGCAGCATGAATGGAATATGAGGTGAGAAGTCATAGACAGCTAAAGAGTGATCCTAGGCATTCTTGTCCATCCAATTGGCAAAAGAGAAAATCAATAACCAAATAGCAACAATTGGATGTCCTCGAATGAGAAAATAAATACATACCAACATGCTCACACAATAAGATTTGAAAGGAAATCATGACAAACATGCACTACCACACTAGCATCTAACAAGCACTTGGGCGATGACGAAGTCATCTATATATGAGTATTTGACTTAGGAGCCAAGTAAGAGTACTTGATCATAGGTCATACTCATCGTTTAAGCACAAGTGGGGTTACCACTTTTACATAAGGCATTTAATGTTGTCACATACTAAGAGATGCTTTGACTCAAGTCTTAGATTAAAGCTCCCCCTTAATGTGACATCCCCCCATAAGAGGGATAAACTAACCTTGGGTTTGTCGATGAACATTTCATGTTGGTGACGTAGTTGTGGATGCTCATTGTTAATGAAGATCACCAAGAGTTGGGAGTATCCTTGTTGTTTCCTTGCTCCTCTCACCTACATATGTTAGCCCCAACACACAAGAGACAAATACAAAGATATCTATGGACATGGAGTGCAAAGCATATGTTATGATGTCAATTGATTAGTTGATTACCTTATCCCTTGCTTACCTTTGAGGGAATGTGTGATGCCTTGAACTATTGCATTGAGGTTATGTTGGGTGCAAAAGTCTTTGTCAATTATGAATGTGAGCGAATTTCATTGGCGGAGTCACCCCTCAAGAACTTACTAGTTCTTCTTCTTGGGGACCCACATCAAGTTGATGGGGATCCTTGGTGTTGAAGTAGCCTTTGTAGTACTTGAGCTTGAAGTAGACTTGGGAACCCACTCCACCAAAGCTAGGGGTTCATCTTCATATCAGCCAATGTCCTCTTGAAGCTTGTTCTTGCCCTTGAGCTTGTGGTCTTGTGGTGGAAGGTCATCTCGAGTGTTTGTCCCCTTGGGAAGAGCATTTTCATATTTCTCCTTTTGAGTAACAAACTTGGGCTTGGGATATTGACCTTCTTCCCACTCAACTCCATTAGCGTTGAAGTAGCCAACACCACGATTCTTTCAGTATCCTCCGTGCTTGCGTACAATTTCCTCAAATTGCTTACATTCGGCAAGACTCTTGTAGATATCTTTTTCTATAATTCCTTTCAATAAAGCATTTTCTTGCTCAAGTGTAACTTGTCTAAGAGAATCATCATTAATTGAATCAATAGAACTACTAGAAGCAACATCATTGGGTTTAGCATTTTTATTGTTGCTACTAGATGAAGAACCTTTCTTGCCTTTGTTACTAGATTCCTTAGTATTAACTTGAGGCCTGAAAGTAGACAAGAGTAGTCGTTTGGCTAGATAAGATGAAGTCTTCTTTCGGAGATCGTCATTGATAGCTTTGAGAAACTCATGCTCTTACTCCAAGTTGAGCTTATCGAAGCGTAGCTTCTCATGAGTTCTCACAAGCTCTTTATGATCTTCGAGAGTAGATTCATGAGCTAACTTAAGAGTGTTTAGTTCTTTAGTTAGTTTTTCTATTTTCATCTTATCATCATCAAATGACTCATCTTGACTAGCATGAGAATTATCAAGTTCATTTTGATCAACATCACTAGTTTTATCACAAAGCAAGCTATCATCAGAAACCAAATCATCTTCACAAAGAAAATCATCTTCGTCACTATCAAAATCAAGAAACTCGGGGTGTGATACCTTGGGGCCTTTAGCCATGAAGCAACTTCCACTCCGTTCGTTTGGTGAATCAAATAGATCGTAGGAGTTGGTAGTCAGTAGAGCAATTCCGGCAACACCATCATCTTGACTATAGTCGGAGTCGAAGTGATAGCTTCTCTCACAATTATTGTCGGAGTCGGAGCCGGAAACCCATTCACCAACATGAGCTTGATGTTTTCTTCTTGTGTAGCTCTTGGTGTACTTGTCCTTCTTCTCTGAATCTCTACTTCTCCTTGAGTGTCTTTGTTCATAAAGATCATCTCTACTCCTTCTCTCTCTTTGTGGTGATTCATTCCTTGAGCTTCGTCTTCGAGGTGACTCTAGTCCTCTTTTGTAGGGAGCCGTGCACTCATTTGAGTAGTGTCCGGGCTTCCCACAATTGTAGCAATTGCGGTCACGACTTCACGAACGCTTCTCATCATATCTTGAGTTGGAGTTTCTTTCTTTGCCTCTATTCTTGTAGAACTTGTTGAATTTCCTGACCATGAGGCTTATCTCTTCATTGGTGAAAAGGTTGTTGCTTGAAGTTGCAGGAGCATCACTTGTGGATTTGTAAGCACCACTAGACTTGTGATGAAGTTCTTCCTTGTCTTTGATTGTCATCTCATGAGCAACAATCCTTCCAATGACTTCCGTAGGCTTGAGATATTTGTAGTTTGGCATCATTTGGATCAATGTGCACATGGTGTCGTATCTCTCATCCAAAGCTCTAAGTATCTTCTTGATGATGAATTTGTCGGTCATTTCTTCGCTTCCTAAGCCAACAATCTCATTGGTGATGAGAGCTAGCCTAGAGTACATCTCCGCGACTCCTTCACCATCCTTCATCTTGAACTTGTCAAGCCAACCTTGAAGAACATCTAACTTGGATTCTCTCACGGACTCGTTTCCTTCGTGCATATCAACCAAAGTATCCCAAATCTCTTTTGCATACTCAAGGCGCCTGATTTTGTTGAATTCTTCGGGGCATAAGCAGTTGAAGAGAATGTCGCATGCTCGAGCATTGAGTTGCAACATCTTCAACTCATCCGCGGTCGCTTCACGATCCGGTTCCCATCCATCCGCAAAGAACTCACCTTGAAAGCCAACACGAACAACAGCCCAAACGACGGGGTTATGACCAATAATATGCTTTTTCATTTTGTGCTTCCAACTAGCAAAATTAGTGCCATCAAAGTACGAACCTCTACGGTGATAACTTCTTTCACTAGACGCCATACTCTCCTAGGTTGTGAGACCTAAGCAATGCAGACCAAAGCTCTGATATCACTTGTAGGACCGAAAGTATGTCTAGAGTATATAGCAGCGAAAAGTAACAACAAGCATGTATAGAAGGGATAGGGTAGGAAGATCAAACAAAGTTGTAGACACGATGATTTTTCCAGTGGTTCTGATAGGTGGCGCTAGCATACATCCACGTTTATGGAGTCTTCAACCCACGGAGGGTAACGGTAGCGAGAGTCCACGGAGGGATCCACCCAAACGGGTTCACGAAGTAGCAACCTTGACTATTCCATAACGGCTTCCGTCCATGAAGGACTAGCCTCACTATGGGTAAGTCTTCACGAAGTAGGCGATCTCCTTGCCCTTACAAACTTCTTCGTTCACTCCACAACACGAAGTCATAGGCTCGGTAATGACAATGAACTCCTTGCTCTTGTGCTTCAAGATGATACACTCCTCAGCACCCAATCACTCTCTCGCAGATTTGGCATGGTGGAAGAGATGGGATTGGTGGAAAGCTACTTGGGGAGGCTAGAGATCAAGATCCATATGATTGGAGTGGAATATCTTGACCTCAGCACAAGGGTAGGTGGTTCTCTCTCAGAAAACTAGATGGGGCAAGCGTGGAATAGTTCCGAGTCCTTCTCTTTCTAGTAGGTGTTGGTGAAGGGGTATATATAGGCATCCCCAAAAATCGAACCATTACACACAAAATGACCAACTCCGTGACACCCATGTTTTAATCTCGGTGGTACTGAAGTGACCAAAAGGTGGCAACTTTTGAATCTTGGTGAGACCAATGTAGGAAACTCGGTTGCACCGATAAGGTGACCAACGGTCAGATTTCCAATCTCGGTGATGCCGATCCAACATTCTCGGTGGTACCGATAATGTAAATTTGCGTAACATGAAGTTGGCAACCTAAACACTGGCATGGAATTGGTTGCACCGAAGTGGCTAGGGTTTGCCCGAGTCTGTCTAGGTTCTGGAATCGGTGGCACCTATATGGGAAAGTTAGTTGCACCGATTTTGAGTGTTAGGTATAGAACAGACTTTGGTGGGAGAGTTTGTGGATGTTTTTTACGACTATCACTTGTGCACGTTCGAGCATATTCTTCACCAAAAAAACCTTACCCCCTTTTAATAGTATTGGCTTTCCTATGGACTCAAAGTGATTTCTCACAAATATAAAATGTGGAGTCCTTCTGCTTGAAGCTTGGCCAACCTATTTCCTTGCATTTTGGGGTATCTCCACAGTCTCCTTTTGCCAATCCTATCATTGAAAATTTCCTGAAATATACTTGGTGGAAACATTAGTTCAATGACTTATATGTTGTTATTAATTACCAAAACCACCAAGGGAGCAAATGTTCTTTTAGGGGGTTACAGATTTGATCTAGCTCGAGATCGAATAGCTAACCCTAGACGAGTTGTCCTGTGTGTACAACGTAAAACCCTCCGGGCTATATAGATCCCAGGGGTAACTAGGGTTTACACATAGTTAGTTACATGTTGAAGAGATAAACACGCCTATCCATAGCTAACAGTCTTGGAGAACACGCCATAGCTCCTTGAAGCCTCCACCGGACAACGAGGCCCTTGATCACACAATGGTCACTTTGCGGCCCATATAGTCCGGCACGTGGGAAAAAGGTCGGTTGCCCGAGGATCCCTAAATCCAGGACTCCCTCACTAGCCCCCAGACTAGTCTTCAACGTTGATGTATATCCGGATGATCTTCATAATCTTCTGCTTGCAAGGCGAGTCTCGTACTCTTTTTATTTGACAACCGACCAGTTATCGGTGAAATCCCAAGCATCACGGGCTCTCCAAGTCCATTATAAAAACCGCCAGCATTCCTAGATTCTCATGTATCTTTGGGAGGCGAGCGGTTCAACAATTTTTATGGTGCAGCCCTTCCGTAATAGAGGCTACACCCATTCAAGTAAACAGGATCGTGGTTTAGACCACATCCTCCTTCTCCCCAGCAGAAAAACTCGTAGCGGAAGATCCACAAAAAAGATCACAAGCACCCCCAGCTCTTCCCTACGTCTCATGTCCCGGGGACGTGACCAGCTGCTCCATATCGGTTCTGTGGCTGTAGAATCTAGAGACCGAGGTGTATCTCCCATCATCGAATCTGGAAGTGACCTATGCATGTTTAACTTCCTACAACAATGAGGTTTTCGCGAAGCATTTGCCCAGTCCTCAAAGAGGGGAACACGTATGCTTCGTTCCCTTCCTCCTGCGGGCCTCGAGTTTCCCATCCACACATTCCTGAGGGCATTGTTGGAATTCTATGGGATCCAACTCCACCACCTCACCCCGGGGTCAATTCTGCACATCTCGGGCTTTGTATCCATCTACGAGATGTTCCTAGGGTGCGAGGCACATTTCGAGCTACGGACAAAGTACTTCTGTCTTGTCCCTCGAAATCGGGACAAGGCAATCTTGGAGGTCGGCGGAGCCGAAGTATGCCGAATAGCGGGAGCGGGGTATTCGGTGGGTACGCCGAAGAAATCCAAAGAATGGACTTCGGAGTGGTTTTATATTGAAGATGTCCCCCTATTCGAGCCAGCTCATAGAGGTCTGCCCGAATACTCTGACGCCCCTTTGAAGAAGAGGTACAATTGGCGGCCGAAGAGTTCATCCCAAGAGGACAACGTTGAAGTATAACATTTGGCGACCTAGGTGCGGATGCTTACCCACCATAGCCTGACCATGACTGATGTCATGGCCGCCTCCATCACTCGATGCATGTGTCCTTTCCAACAGAAGATACATCCCCTATGGCGCTACAACGGTACAAGCGACACTACTCGCTCCCGGAGATTGGGACCCGCCAATCAGACGGCGGTGGCTGCCGCCCTTGCCGATCTATATAAGGAAGAGCACGAAGATTTTATTCATCGGACAACCAAGTAAGGGTATTGAAGCCACAATCCCATCGAATGGGCAAGAATTTCACCTCTACGAACATACTTCGGGATTTCCATTCCGTTGTTTATTTGATCGAGGTCTTTCAATATTGCATGAATAAGAATGGAGGAGCTTTATCGAGGTAGTCGACTGTTCGGCTCCCTAGCCCGAAACCTATTCGCATGATGATCCAGGTTTTCACGAAGACTCAGATCTTCTATTTGAATTTGAAGATAGGGTCTTCTATCAAGAGAGCCTCAACCGATCACAGGTGGCTATCATAATCGATTACCCGGGATCATTCTCTATTCCTGCAACAAACAGGAAGAAGAAGAGCTCGTACCGCAAGAGGCAAGCATCCAACAGCGCCCCAAATGCATCGGCTCCTACTCTCAAGCACTGTCAATCCGCGTGCCATACACCAATGACCAAATCAGCATCCGAATCGGAAGCCAATAGGGGAACAACCAATAGGTTGGCCGCAAGGACGAATTCGCCTACTCACTCAACCCAAAGGTATTTGGTTCGGTTGTCTGCTTACTTACACAATTAATAGAATCTAACGGCAGTTTACATCAAATCACTTAGGCGAAAAGCCCAAGCTTCCCCTACCGAAGAGGTCACCAAGGTGTCCGGTAGTGCTCAAAATTCAAGAGCTTCGGCTCATGCCGACCCTGCTGTGGAGGCCCCTATAGCCAATCGGGCTCCCGCCGATTCCGGCGATGGTGTGTTTGTCACTAAATCGGAAGTAGGAAGCGCCATGAATCACGAGAGGAGTCCCTGTGTCACCTAGTGTTTTCCGAACAAGAGTTCGGCGCCCTACTCACAGCGGACGAACACATCGGCGCAGCCCGAGCAGGGTTCAGCAAGGCCATGGAGATGATATCGACCAGTTTGCAGGTAAGTAATCAGCTTGAAAGAGTCCGGACACTCGTGTGAACCCAGTAGCCCCAAGCCTTAAATTGGTTTGGAACAACCGAATTAAGTGTGTTTATGTTGTTATACTACTAACGCGGGCGTCGAAGCAACAGAATGAGACAATGGCCAAGGAGCTAAAGGACAGCCAATCACAGGTACAATCTGTGAAGGTAGAGCTGGAGCAAGTGAAGAGCTTGCCCCGGGAGGCCCATGGTGACTATGCTAGTGCTGCTAATTTCTAGCAAATGTCCATGGTGACGCAAGGATTCTATTTAGCAGTTGAATCCATAGGCATATGCAAAAGGAGATGGATGAAGCCCGAGAAACTCAGCGGTACGCCGAGCCCTAGCACGAGGCCGGCTGTCATGTTGTGAGCCACCTCCACGAAAGAAAAAGAGACAGGCCAAAAAAATTGAGAATTTGAAAGCTCAATTGGTTTAGGCCCACGGAAAACCAGAAGCTTCATTAGGGCATGTTTGGTGAGTCTGATTCTGATGTTTAGTAAGTACTTCCTATAAAGGACGTTAAATAAGCATCCATTTGCCTCATATGTAGGCCTCCTATCCGGGCACCTTGAAGAAGAGATCTGGTCCTTCTGGGGGGAATCTGTTAAAAGAGCTTTCTACTCTTCACGAGTATGCCTGCAAAGCGATGAAAAGCATGGTAAAGGTGTTATGGCATGCCGAACAGCCTCCAGAAGGAATGACCAAAATAGTCGATCGATGCAAGGTGGGCCGAAGTAGGTTCGAACTATGGAAGACATTGTCCTATCGGGAGGGAGCAAGGGAAGCATGGTCAATGATCAAGACCCATTACTCTAGACTTAATCCCGAGCGTATGGCTCGGGTTGGTGCGGTGGGATCGGATGGGCAAGAAGTGCCACTCCACCTCGTGTATGACCAGGTGATGCCTGCTGTCCATCTGTCACAAGAAGATTATTCCCTAGATGCAATAATCAACAATCTTGACTAGCAACCGAATGTGTATTTTTGTATTCTTATGTGTGAACAATCAAGTTGTTACTCTATCTGTGTTGTAAACTTCGTCTTAACCGGCCATCGGCTTGTCCATCCTGTGTGAAGAGCTTGGGAGTGTTCCTCGTAATTTGTCACCCTAAAGGGGCGAATTCTGTTCTAGGATCCAGGCAATCCGTCCATGTGGTGCGAACAAACAGAAAGCACACGAAGAGGTATGTTATATTACTGCTTAGTGTAAGAAACATATTTCAAGGAAAATAGTATCCCCATCGATACCTTTCCTTGGGGTTCTACGAAGATCGTAGGTAGGGTCCGCATAGTACTTGTATGCGGCTAAGGGCATTTAAGAAGAAGGAAGCCCAAACAGTGTTGATGGTTACCATCACCGTATTAATTGTTTCCGTCACAGCCGACCAATTGTCTACATAAGATAACTAGCTTTCGTCTTCACCCGTCTGAGGTACGTATCTGAATGACCCTGTCGTAACAATCGCAGAGGTGCTCCCTTTACCCTCTAGCCGAACAATCGAGAACGTAGAGGGTAAACACATGAGCGAGGCAACCCAGCTTGGCAAAGTCTTAGTTCAAATTGATGCATATGATTGCTTGAAAGTGACAAAGGAGACGAGTATGCACGATAAGTGTAAATAAAATCTTATAATATAAAAGCGGTGGCTTTGGGAACAAGCACCGAGGTGCTGTGTTCGGATTTAACACTTAATTGTGTAATCTGATAACCTTAGTACAAGATCGGTCAAACCGAACAAGGGAAGAAAAGGAAAAAATTAAATCCTACGAAACAACACAGTGGGAGGGGAAAGGAAAATAGAAGGAAAAAGGAAAAAGGAAAAATTGATGAAATATTTAGATGACACCGGTTTATCTGTAGAAGCGCCGAAGACGAGCTACGTTCCATCGGTTCGGTTCAAGGCAGTTGTCTGACGGGGTCCAAAGACGGTAGGGTCCTCCTGTGAATACTTCGTTGATTATGAAGGGGACCTCCCATTTGGGGTTGAGTTTATGCTTTTGTTCTCCGGGAGTCCTAATACAAGTTCACCTACATTCTATGCTTTTGCCCTGACCTCCCTACTCTGGCAACTTTGGGCTTGCTATTGGTAAAAAGTAGAGCGAGCCCGCGCTATGTCGTGCTCTCCTTCTAACGCGTCCATGTCGTCCTGCCAATCTAACTCGGCTTCCTTTTCCTCATACATGCGCACCCTTGGTGCATCGTGAATAATGTCACAGGGGAGGACTGCCTCTACCCCATAGACCATGAAGAACAGTGTATATCTCGTTTATTTGTTCGGGGTGGTGCACAGGCCCCACAAAACGGAGTCGAGCTCCTCCACCCAATGATAGTCGGACTCATGAAGAGATCGGACAAAACATGGCTTAATGCTGCTCATAATGAGGTCGTTTGCTCATTTGACTTCTCCATTGGTCTGCGGATGATAGACTGATGCATAATCGAGCTTTATGCCCATTTTTGCACATGAGTCCTTGACCTCTTGCACCGTGCAATCCAATCCATTATCTGTTATTATATTGTGTGGGACACCATAAAGGTGTACCATGCCAGAGATAAAGTCGCTCACTGGTCCAGACTTGGCAGATTTGATGGGCTTTGCCCCTATCCATTTGGTGAACTTGTCGACCATAACCAGTAGGTATTTATTTTTCTTGGTCCCCCTTTAAGGGGTCCGACCATGTACAACCCCCAGACGGTGAAAGGCCAGGTGATCAAAATAGTCCGAAGAGCTATTGGGGGCATGTGACTTTGATTTGCAAAGAGTTGACACTCCACGCAATGTTTAACAGGAGACTGGGCGTCCGTCCGGGCTGTAGGCCAGAAGAAACTAGCTTGGAAGGCCTCGATAACTAAGGCTCTTGCCGCGGCATGGTGGACGCCAATGACTGCGTGGACTTCGGTTAGGAGCTCCCATCCTTCCTGAGATATGCATCGATGTAATATTCCGGTGGTGCTTTTCTTGTATAACTCACCCTCGTGTAGTTTCTAGGCCTTGGATTGCCGAACTATGCGTCATGCCTCTGTCTATTCGTCGGGTGCACTTGAAACTTGATGGTTTCCTCTGTTAGTTTGAAGGACTATAAGTGCATCTAGTGCCCCTTAGTGATTTTGGTGTATTGAAGACTTATAGGTTAAGGAAATAATGTGTTTGTGAGTGTATAAAGGCTCTATAAGTCAATGAGGAGTTTGATATATTCGGAGATTATCGACCCCTGAAAATATGTAATCAACTGAAGACTTTGGTGAAGACTTTGCTGATGACTTTGGTATTCCCTGAAGACTTTGAATATGAAGAAGTTAGTTTGACCTTGAAGATATAAACGAGGACTATGAGGCGTGAAGGCTTTTGTTTTTGTAGTTTCATTTCCTTTCTTTTAGTCGTAGGAAACACCTTACTGTTAAAGGGGGCCAAGGTAATACTAAGGAAAATTATCAACTGATGCTCACCTAAAAAGACTCAATCTATCCAATCATTCGAGTGAAGCCTTTGGAAATCTCGTATAGTTTAGTCAAGTTCTTCAATGACAGAGACGAAGTTCTTCATGTCTCTGAGGAAATTGATCTGACTGAGGAGTTAGGATTTTATCAGTGCGAATTGCCTACAAGTGAGGAACATGATAAGCCTGAGGACATTCATAGTTCGAAAATTCCAACAGTTGTTGTGCTTGAGGCCAGCTGTCCCCAATCATCTTATCCACATAACATTCATATCATTGGGGGCATTTATGTCTTACCATGTCAGGTTGCACCCTGGCTATAAATACCCACCCCCGACAACCACTAGTTGGTTGGCTGGTCCGAGAGAGAACTGACAATTGACATTTGAGAGCAACCCATCCTCCAAAGACTTTGGTAGAAAATCACCAGTGAGGAAAAACTGAAATCCAAACCACCAAACCCAAAGTGATTGACCATCACTGAAGAGATTATTTCTGTGTCTAACCGACGCTTGTTACCTTTGAAGACTGTGTATCTTCTAGACGGTTAGGCGTCATGGTCTAGTTCATCCTGCAGTCAATTGGGGATGACGGAGTGACCTTGGCCTAGAGCATCCAACAGTCAATTGTGGATCATCGGATGACCAGTTTGTGAGGGTTTTGGAAGTCTACCCTAAATACTTACCACGAGTGTTGGGCAAGGACTTTGTGAACTTACCTCAAGGAGAATACGGTAAGGATTGTGTGTCCTGGGACTATGTGTCCTCTAGTTTAAATACCAGGCCGCTCCTAACCAGACGTACGACTGTCATAGCAGTTGCAACTGGGTCATCAAGCCATTATCTTCATCGAGCTACCTGGTTCTATTTCCTCAACCCTTCTATTTCCTTGTATACTAGTTGATGAAATTGATCGTTATGGTTTGAAGAATTTGACTTAAGACTTTCACAATTTCCTCACCTCAAATTCTTCAAGTTACCTTGTTCTTCACCTGCTTATCCTGTATCACGCTACCTGTAATCTGTGCATGCTTTATTTCATCATGATGATTATGCTATTGCTGTGTTTATCATGCACTTGATTACTCACCCTAATGCTAGTTATTCATCACATTTAAAATTCCTCACGTGATGAATTTGTAAAAATCACCTATTCACCCCCTCTAGTCGATATAATGCACGTTCAATTGCTATCAGAGCAAGGTACTCCCTTGTTCTATGTGATTTTGGTTTAACCGCCTGGAGTTCTAGTTATGTCGATGCAGGTATGATCAAGGTTTCCACAGGTTGTCCTACCTTCGATGGGTCAGACTATCCCTACTAGAAGAACAAGATGCGCATGCATCTTGAGGCAATTGACAACGATCTCTGGTATGTTATGGAAAATGGTGTTCCCTCTATTACTCCCACGGTCGCTGCTGTTGATGTGAACAGATTCAAGCAACTCGATTCTCAAGCGAAGAATATCATCTGTGGCCATTCAAGCAAAGGTTAGTATGGTAGAGTGAGTGATTTGGAGTCTGCTAAGCTTATCTGGGATAGGCTGTCCAATGTCAACAAGCGTGTTTCCACTCAACGTGACTCTCGTGTTGATGTTCTTCGCAATCTCTTCAACCGCTTCGAAAGACTTGACAATGAGAATGTTCAACAAACTTTTGATCATCTCACTGATATCTCCAACGAGCTTCAAGCAGTGGGCTCCACTAACAGCACCGACCACGAAGTGGTGAAGAAACTCCTCAGATCTCTTGATTCCTCATTCGATACACTGGCCTTGATGATTCAAGAGCATGGAGACTACAAGTCACTTGATCCTGCTGATATTCTTGAGAGACTCAATACTCATGAATTCCAACAAGCTGAGAAGAGAAACCTCTACGGGCCAAGCTATGGAAGATCTCATGCTCTAAAGGAAAAAGCAATTTCCTCATCCGAAGGCGAAGATTCTGATAGTAGCCTTGGTGATCCTAAAGAACTGAGTCAGAAGCTGGCAATGCTCGTGAGGAAATTCCAGAAGTTCTCAAGGAGAGGCGGATTTGGAAAGTCATAAAAAACTGGCTTGAGGAAGTCAGCCTCCTCAGGTGACTACAAGAACAGAACTTGTCACAAATGCAAGAAATCAGGTCACTTCAACTCTAACTGTGCTCTCTGAGAAAACAATAAAAGAAGAAGAAGAAGTATAAGGACGATAGTTCAGATGACTTGAAGAAAAGAAGAAATCTTCCAAATCCTCATCTGTAAAGTCCTCAACGCACAAGAACAATGGTTCCAGAAAGGCTCGGGCTTACATTGGCAAGGAAATGGACTTAGAAGAAGAATCTGAAGAATATGAAGAAGAGGAAGAATCTAAGGTGGAATCACAATCTGGTGTTGCTAGCCTTGCTCTCGCCACTGATTTCATCAACAAGTCCATCTTCAACGATGAAGAAAATGACTACACCAACGAATCTGACGTCACCAATGATGATTATGCTCCCACCTATTGCTTCATGGCTAAAGGTTCCAAGGTACATAAGCATCACTACTCCTCTAAATCAAGTGATGGTGAATCTGATTAATATATGAAACCTAGCTATGCCAAACTTGCTAATATTGCCACTAGGCAACAAAGTGCATTTAAAAAGCTTCAGAAACTGCTAGACAAAAGCGATGATCTTTTGAATGTGGAAGTGGATCGGAGTCAAACTCTATTTGACGATCTGAAAAGTCTTCAGACAAAGTATGATAACCTTCAGAGTCATCATATGTCACATCCCTAGCTAGATGTCATAGGATAGCATGTGTGTGCCTCAGGTTTCAATTTTACATCAACATGAAATGGGGATTAAAAGAAACCCCAAGCTCACATTGAATCAAAATAATTCAAGTTGGTGAAAATTCAACAAATCCAAAATGCCCTACCAAAATGTTCCCTATGTCTCATTAATATGGACATGATTATAATATGGGCCATTTTAAATATTTGAACAACTGAAGCAATTTAAAAATAAATATTAAAGCTTCTGAAAATATCAAATAATGCATTATAATTATTTTAGTTTTCCAAATATCCTAAAACTTTTTAGATAAGTTTGAAATATTCAAACCTCAATATATAAAATATTTGGGATATTTTAAAATAGAATATGTGCCTTAAAATAAAACAAAACAAATGTCAGAAATTAGGAAAGAAATAAAATAAAGAAAATGGGGGAAGAAAAGCCCACCTGGGCTTACCTGAAGAAGAGGCCCAGCCCATGGGGGCAGCAGCGTCTTCTTCCTCCTGCCAGGAGGAGAAGCAGCTGTGTGCCACCCCCGCGGCCGGCCGTGGCCGTGCGTTGGCCACCTCCTCCCAGCCTGCCTGGCCGCCCGAGCCCATTTCCCCCTCACCATTCCTCTCTTCCTCCTCTGCTCTGTTGTTCCTCGATGGACTGAAAATGCCGCCGATTCGCCATGTCCCACGCGTCCCCGACCACGCCAAGGCACCAAAAGACCTTCCGGTGAGGCCCCGGTCCGTTTCCCCTGGTCCCGATGCCGTTCCCCTCCTCTAGCCTCGTCTGTAGCTAGAGCCGAGCGGAGCTCGCCGCCGGCCATGGTGTAGCCATGGCCACAGCAGCCAAATCTCGCTCCCGACCACGGACTCATGCTCGTAGAGCTCCCAGGAGCCCGTAGCCACCCTTAGCTCCGCCTCGCGCAACCCATAGCGCCGTATCCGTTGCCGCCGCTCAGCTTGACGTGGTCGTCGTCTCTGGTGGCCCCCGAGCCCCCTCTGCTACCCTGCTAGACGCGTGCGTGCACGGGCTATCTCCCGTTGCCCTCCGCTCCCGCGTGCTGCGCGGATGGTCGCCGTCATCCCCGCTCCGATGGGCGCCGATGTAGTCAACATTAGGGGCTAATCCCCCTGATTAATTAGGCCTCCTACCACTGACTAGTGGGCCCTAGGGTGGGTCAAACCATTGGTCAGCATGGAGTTTAGGGCCGTGTCACGGACGTGCGGGCCCCGCACGTCAGGTTTGACATGGCCTGGTCAGCCGACCAGCTGACGTCGTGGTGACGTCAGGCTGACGCCATTAATCCTTTTCCAGTTTAAAAATAATTCCAGAAATTATTTAAAACTTTAAATTCATATAAATTAATATGTAAATCAGATGAAAATAATTTATATATGAAAATTTATCGGAAAAATCCAATGAATCCAATGGTGCTATTATCATGCATGTTAGAGCAACCTATGTAGAAGAACATTGACATTTTCTAATAAGATAAAATATGGAAATTGAAATGAAGAACGATTTTGAACCTATATTCAAACTTACTTCAAATTAACTTGGACAATAGCTGCGTTAGCTGATTCGTACATGCTGCCATGCCATGATCATTCATCATAATGTTGCACTTGCGTGTATTGATTGCTACTTATCTGCATTGCGGTAGGCCCTACTTCTGAGGATACCCCAGAGTATTCCAACAAAGGAGAGAACTTTTCCGCTACCTAGCAAGACAAGCAACCCCCCCTTGATAATTTCGATAACAGCCCACTCTCTCGCTCCTGCTATTGTTTATTGCGTTAGGACAAATGTTCACTTGTCTATCATACATGGTAGATGAACCTATTCTTATGCATGACCTATCATTGTCACAGTAAATAGCTAAACCTTGCAACCTATCATACTTGGTAGATGCTTGTGCCACGATGTGCTTAGCTTACTTTGCCTACTATGCTTGCTATGCTTTGAGTTGTGTCAGGTCTGATTCATCTGGGTGATGAACTGGAGTGAAACATTGTTGTTCCAATGTGATAAGCTTATGATGAACCTGATTTGGTAAAGGTAGTGATGAGAGGCTATGTAGAAGTACATAGCAGGTTGTCTCATTGGGACCGTTCTTAGAAACTGAGTTCCGCGTTTGTGATCCAAGACTAGTTGCTACCACACATTGGGTTTCGGTAACTCGACCCCTCTCGACATATCAGTCGCTTAGTCCATAGTCCAAGAGTTGCAAGTAGTGTCTAGTGTTTATAGCATGCTGGAGGCCATGCGTAGCGCTGACCCTAGGGGTCGGTTACGACACGGTAGTCAGTGGCACGGTGTACCAAGGGTCACCCGAATGGTAGGCTTGGGAACACTGCGCACATCATTTGGGGCCGTAGCAAAAACTTTGACCGGACTTCCATGCGGGTTCAGTCTCAATTATGTGATAGTATGGACTATAGGTGTTATGTGATTCACGATCATGGCCGACTCCCTTGCTGGGCTTCTGCTTGAAGGTTGCCGAGGTGCATGGTTTTATGAGCACACAATGATAAGTGGCGAGAGCATGTGTGAAGAAGTACACCTCTGCAGGGTATGAAACTATTCGAATAGCCGCATCCTTGGATATGGACTACTTGGAAAACTTATGCTGTTCATAGATAATCATATGGATACTCCTAAAAATATCAACCCAAGTCTGAGTACCGTAGATGGCACTCTCCCAGGAGAGGGAAGTGAATCCATGGTGGTGTATTGTCATGGAGTTAGTGGACTCGTGTGCGATATCTAAAATTTTAAAAAAGAGTTAAAATTGTGTAGTATAGGATAGCCATGAGTCAAAGCTGGCATTGCTGCATAAACTCCACCACGCCCCCTTGTTGATACATGAGCATGAATAGACTAGGTCTGCTTTAAAGACTTGCTAACTACGTTTGTACTCATGTTTGCTTAACAAATGTTGCAGATGAGACCTAGGACCCATCAGGTGGGTTCTTTCTAGATGTCGACGATGCCGAATAGCTGGTGTCCTAGCTACGACCTCTGCCCTGTGGCGGACTGTAGATAGTCAGGCCATGCGCCATTTTACCCTTTCATCTGTCTGTACTCACACAGCTTTATACTTCCGCTTGGTTTGTATGAACTTGTTTGTATGACTTGAGTGTCGGGTCTTGTGACCCCTATGTATAAGAACATATTATGCGAGGCTCGTCTAAGCCTCTTAAGTAAAAGTTGTTGTATGGTTATGTTGTGATGCCATGGTTGTATCTATGCATATCGGGCATGTCGTGCGTACGTGTGACGTGCAACGGTATGTATGGGATCCGACACCTATTTGTGTTCCTTTAGTAGTTCTCTTTATGGGAAACTGCCTCTTTGTGCTTCCACTGAGCCATGGTAGCTTGGTACTGCTCCGGACAAATTGATTGACCAGCATGTATCCTTCTTTGCTATTGTGTCTGTCCCTTCAGGGAAATGTCTCGTAGTGGAATGGAGTCCCTATAGCCTGCTACAAGTCATCTACGTGCAGTGATGGCATTTATGTCTCACGGCGTAATGGAGTCCTTGTAGCTTGCTATGACTCGTCTACACACGCTTGAGGCCAACACCTGCAATGCTGGGTTACGTATGCTTGTTCCCATACAGATGTGCCACTTGGGTTCTATGACTAGTCATGTCGGCCGGGTTCTCTGTCGTTTGAGTGCTAGCAACATGTTCACATACGTGAGACATAAGACGCAAACGGTCCCGACTAAGGTAAGGCTGCAGCCGTGGAGCTTACCGTGCGTGAGGCCGCAAAGTGATGTGATATGTTATAGTCTAGATACGTATGACTTAGGATCGGGATCCCGACATCATAATGCACTCTTAGACGATCATGAGAATCTTTCTTATGAATTTCTTCAAAGTAAGCAAGATCATGAGAAACTAGGAGTGTCTCATGATGATCTACAAAGGGAAAAAGGTTCCTTACTCGCTCAACAGATCAATACCGCTCAAGAAGAATTTGTTCCACCTTGTTTGAAATGCATCGAACTTGAAACTGCTAATTCTTCACCTGAATGTTCAAATGCTTCTACTGCTGCAATGTATTCAGCTTTTCCTGTGGTCACAACTTCCTCTTATGAGGATACCACGAGTATCATTGACGAAAATGCAGGGTTGAAGGGATTGTATGTGATAGGCATGTACAATAGTCTCAAAGGGCATCAAACCATTTGCGATGTCCTCAAAAAGCAAATTCTGAACAGGAACCCTAGGAAAGAGGGTATTGTCTTTGAGAGGAAACACAATGTTGATGGATCCTACTGGACATCTGAGCAGTACCCCAAAACCTCATGGGTTGTACCGAAAGTACCTCCTGTTGATCCATCCACTGTATTTGGATTTATTTTTGAAACTTCATATTCCTCTGATGAGTCACTGGACTCCAACTAGAAATTCTTCAAAAGTCAGAATGGTGAAGTCTTTGCCACATTTGTTGGGACTAACTGCAGGAATGGTTCTCCTATGAAGAATATCTGGGTTCCCAAGAGCTGGTTACAAAATCTTCAAGTGAATGTCCTCAGGACACCACTCATGAAGAAAAGGAACCCCAGATCAAATTCCTCAGATGGGCCAAAGTCTTCACTTGGACCAAATTCCTCAAATGGTCAAAAATATCATTCTTGTGCTAATGCATCTGTTTTGCAGGGAGAAAATAAGAGTTCTGGATATGTGCATTATTGTTAACATCACTATGTTGATAAGTCCTCAAAGAATTTCTATGATTATTGATATGCGTACTCTAACCCTCGTCCTGTGAAACAAAGCGCACTAGCTTCAATGCCTCCCTTCTCATATGGTGCTCAAAGAATGATGAACTCTTTCCCACCCCTCCAGATGTGGGTGGTGAAGAAATTGAACGAATCTCTTATGCAGGGTTAGATCTCCAAATGAACTTGAACATATGATGAATTTGCTGGAGACCCGAGGAAATGCTTGAAAGGACGCAAGCTAATCATGTAGAAATGAATTCCTCATTTCTCATGTCCTCACACTGCTTTAGTTACCATATTGTGTGATGAAATTATGCCTGATGAATTTGATGTCATATTCTTCACTCTAAAGCATGAGTTCATAAGTTGTACCTATTAATCTGCAGGATGAACCTCCAAAATCTACTGAGTGGGTCCTCAACAGTGGATGCACATACCACATGACTGGTGACAAGAATCTACTGATGAATTTGCCACTTGCCCCATCTCATCTGGAGCATCTGACCTACGCTAACAAAGGAAAAAGCAAGGTATTGGTTCTAGGTAAGGTTGCAATCTCAAAGGACCGACACATGGATAAGGTCGTGCTTGTCCAATCCCTTGGGTTCAACCTTGTGTCTATCTCAATGCTTTGTGATCTTGATATGGTTGTCGTCTTTGGAAAATATCACTGTGTTTTCATCATGGAATGTGACAATTTCGAATCTTCGAATGCTTTAGGAAAGGAGACATGTATATTGTTGATTTCTCTACAGGTTCTCAACCTTCCATGTGCCTCCTTGCAAAGTCCTCAGAAGGTTCGTTGTGGCATCAATGCTGGTATGAGGAACTTGCACACGCTTGTGAAGAAAAAGCACGTCATTGGCATTGAAGGTGTCAAATTCCTCAAGGCTCACCTCTATGGTGCATGTGAGTCTTGGAAGATGACCAGATCCAAGCATCCCTCGAAGACAATCATGTGTCACATTTCTAGCTAGTTGTCTTAGGACAACATATATGGGCGTCATATTTCAATTGTTGCATCAATTTGAAATGGCGATCAAAAGAAACCCCAAACAATTCATTTGAATCAAACCAACTTAATGAATGTGAAAAAACCAACAAATTCAAAATGCCCATCTAAAATGTCCCTTATGTCTGATAAATATGGACATGAATATATTAGGGGCCATATTAAATATTTGAACATTTATAGCATTTTAAAAATAAATAATAAAGCTTCTGAAAATGCCAAATAAAGCATTATCATTATCTTAGATTTCAAAATATCCTGAAACTCTTCATAGGAGTTTGAAATATTCAAACTTAATTCTACAAATATTTGGGATATTTAATACTAGCATTTGTACCTGAAAAACAAGTAAAAAATATGTCAGAATTAGAAAACAGAAAGTAAAAGAAATAAAAAAAGGGAAAGAGGCCCACGAGGATCCGGCCCAACTGGCCCATGCAAGTCATCCCTGTCCTCTCGCCAGGAGGACAAGGGCACGCACTCGCCACGCGTGGGCACGCGCCTGACCACCTCCTGTGTGGCTGCTCCCCTGGAGGCCTCCGGAAGCGCCAGCGCGAGGCCCCCTTGCCGTGGCTCTCTTCTCCTCTCCCTCTCTCCCCTGTCGCACTCTCTCTTGCTTTCTCTCCCCTCTGCCGCCATGGCCGAACCCATCGCCGCCGTAGCACCGTCGCTCTAGCAGCCCCCTCGCCTCGCAGAGTAGCCTCCGAGCTCCACCGCGACCCCCTCGTCTTCCCCGTGAAGCTAGAAGATGCTGGGAGCCCTCTACGCTGTGCCATCGCCATTGTTCCCTGCCTCCGGCCGCCTCTCCCCATCGTTGATTCGCTGGCTGCCGGTCGTCCCAGAGCCCGCTGAGCTACCCCTGCTGCCCCCTGTGAGCCCCCGTTGCTCCCCCTTCCCCCCCCCCGGTCTTCTCGTGCCCTCTGGTGCCATAGCCGTACCTTCCCGAGTTGCCGCTGCCGTTGAGCTCGTCGTGGCCGTCGTCTTCGGCGACCGCGAGCCCCCAGACCAGCCCCACTCGACGCAGTCGAGCACGGGCTCCCTCCCAGCGCTTTTGGCGCATGATTCCAAGCCCTCTAGCACGGTTCCAACCAATTGTGGCAACCCTCTGCCGCGGGTTTGGTTGTCACCTACCCCACTCCAGTGGGCGTCGACGTGGCCGGCCCATTAGTGCTAATCAGCCTAGCCGATTAAGCCATTAGCCCCTGACCAGTGGGCCCTGAAGTGGGTCAAACCTCTGGTCAGCGTGGGGAATTAGCCCCTGAAACTAACATGAGGGCGCCACCCTGTCAGGTTTGACTTGGCCGGGTCAGTTGCCCTGCTGACGTCACAGTGACGTCGGGCTGACGTATTAAATGAGTTTTTAGTATAAAAACGAATCAGGAAATTCCAGAAAATGTTTAAAACATCTAAATTAATATAAATTAATCTGTAAATCAGATGAAAATAATTTATATACGAAAATTTATCAGAAAAATCCAATGAACCTAATGGTACTATTGTCATGCATGTCAGAGAAACCTATGTAGCTGAAAATTGACATTTACTAATAGGTTAATATATAGAATATGAATTGGAGAATGAGTTTGAACCTACATTGAAACTCACTTCAAATTAACTTGGACAATAGTTGCATTAGCTCATCCATACATGCTGCCATGTCATGATCATGCATCATATTGATGCACTTGCGTGTATTGATTGCTATTTATCTGCATTGCGGTAGGCCCTCCTTCTGAGGATACCTCCGAGTATTCCAACGAAGGAGGAAACCTTTCTGCTACCCAGCAAGGCAAGCAACCCCTTTGATCATTCCCATAACATCCCACTCTCTCGCTCTAGCTCTTGATTATTGCATTAGGACAAATGTACACTTTTCTGTCATACACGGTAGATGAACCTATTCTCTTGCATGACGTGTCATTGTCACAGTAAATAGCTAAACCTTGCAACCTAGGATAGTTGGTAGATGCTTTTTCCATGATGTGCTTCGCATACTTTGCCTGCTATGCTTGCTACACTTGGAGTTGTGTCAGGTCTGATTCATCTGGGTGATGAACTGGAGTGAAAAAATATTGTTCTGATGTGATAAGCTTATGATGAACCCGATTTGGTAAAGGTAGCGATGAGAGGCTATGTAGGAGTACATAGTGGGTTGTCTCATTGGGACCGTTCTTAGGAACTAATTTCCGTTTTTGTAATCGAAGACTAGATACTACCACATGTTGGGCCCTGAAATATGACCCGCTCGACTTATCAATCGCTTAGTCCTTAGTCCAGGAGTTGCAAGTAGTTTTTGGTGTTGATAGCATGCTGGAAGCCGTGCGTAGCGCCGACCCTAGGGGTGGGTTACAACGCGGTAGGCAGTGGCACGGTGTACCAAGGGTCACTTGAATGGTGGGCTTGGGAACCCTGCGCACATCGTTTGGGGCTGTAGCGGAAACTTCGGCCGGACTTCCGTGCGTGTTCAGTCTCAAATAGGCAATAGCCTGGACTAGAGGTCTTATTTGGTTGACGGTCGTGGCCGACTCCCTTGCTGGGCTTCCGCTTGAAGGTTGCCGAGGTGCATGGTTTTATGAGCATATAGAAATAAGTGGCGAGAGCATGTGTGAAGAAGTACACCCCTGCAGGGTATGAAACTATTCGAATAGCCGCGTCCTCGGGTATGGACTACTTGTAGAGCTTATGTTGTTCATAGATAATTAAATGGATACTCATAAAAATATCAAGACAAGTGTGAGTACCATGGATGGCACTCT
Source organism: Hordeum marinum (assembly GCA_022496015.1). Classification (NCBI taxonomy): domain Eukaryota; kingdom Viridiplantae; phylum Streptophyta; class Magnoliopsida; order Poales; family Poaceae; genus Hordeum; species Hordeum marinum. The sequence continues at coordinate 174,316,867 of CM039674.1, read as the reverse complement.
CCTACGAGAGGGAAGTGAATCCATGGTGGTGTATTGTTATGAAGTTAGTGGACTCTTGTGCGATATCTAAAATCTAAACAAAGAGTTAAAATTGTATAGTGCAGGTTAGCCATGTGTCAAAGATGGCATCGCTGCATAAACTCCACCACTCCCCTTGTTGATACATGAGCATTAATAGTCTAGGTCTACTTTAAAGACTTGATGAGTACGTTTGTACTCATGTTTTCTTAATAATTTTTGCAGATGAGACTCAGGACTCATTATGTGGGTTCTTTCTAGATGTCGACGACACGGAATAGCTGGTGTCCCAACTATGACCTTTTTACCCTTTCATCTGTCTATACTCAGACAGCTTTATGCTTCCGCTTGGTCTATGTGAACTTGTCTGTATGACTTGAGTGTCGCGTCATGTGACACCTACCTGTAAGAACATATTATGCAAGGCTCGTCTGGGCTTCTTAAATAAAAGTTGTGTTGTTGTATGTTTATGTTGTGATGCTATAGTTGTATATATGCATATCGGGCATGTCATGCATACGTGTGATGTGCAACGGTATGTATGGGATCCGACACCTAGTCATGTGCCTTTAGTAGTACTCTTTATGCGAAACTGCCTCTGTGTGCTTCCATCTAGCCTTGGTAGCTAGCTACTGCTCCGGACACATTGATTGACCGACATGTATCCTTCTTTGTTGTTGTGTCTGTCCCTTCGGGGAAATGTCTCATAGTGTAATGGAGTCCCAATAGCCTACTAGGACTCCTCTATGTGCAGTGATGACATTTATGTCCCACAGCATAATGGGGTCTTTGTAGCTTTCTATGACTCGTCTACACATGCTTGAGACCGACACCTGCATTGCTGGGTTACGTATGCTTGTTTCCATAAGAATGTGCCACTTGGGTTCTATGACTAGTCATGTCAGCCCGGGTTCTCTATCGTTTGATTGCCAGCGACATGTTCACATACGTGAGCCAAAAGACACAAACGGTCCCAGCTAAGGTAAGGTTGTAGCCGTGGAGCTTACCATGCGTGAGGCCACAAAGTGATGTGATATGTTACAGTCTGGATTCATATGACTTAGGATCGGGGTCCCGACAGCGTTGGTATCAGAGCCTGACTGACTGTCAGACTACCAAGCCAAACCGGTCGAAGTTGAGTCTAGAAACACTATAGAAAAGTAGGGGAATTGATTGTGGAAGGGAATGTAAGGCTCTTTTACTCCTCTTCCCAAGTTATTCTATTCTGAGTCATTATCATCTTTTCTACGGGGATAAGAACTAGGCTTCTCATCTATTGCTTAGGATGACGAGTTACTAACCATGGACTATTAGCTTGCTTGTATGCAAGTGAATGTCGGTATTTTAGTATTGTTGGTGTGACAAACAGATGGAGAAGACATTTGAGTCTAGATAGTCGAGTGGTTATGCTTTTCCAATCTTTTGTAGTTGTCTCAAAATCCTTTTTGAGCATCTACAGCCGTTATGCTGTCCAATTTCTGCTAGAGTCTCTAATGTCCTTGCATCATTCTATGTTTTAGATGCCCCCTCATCCCTCGCGTCAGGTGGCCCGTCTGACCAGGTGCATCGATGTACTGGGTCACATGGCCATGACGGTTAGAGTTATGATGGAGGCTGGTTACCGTTGGTACCCAGGGTACTCAATGGAGGAACAGTATCGAGACCTCAACCAGAGCCAGTATCTGCATACTGTTAAGATATATCCTTCATATCCTGGAGCTGCAGAGCCGCTTCAGTGGACTTATGGATTAGGTGTCAGAATAGACATGGCAGTTCGGGAGGCCACCTACACCATGCTGACTATCATGAGATTTCACCATGGTCTGCTCGAGAACATAGAGTTCTGTTATGTTCCTGCTTCTCTGGGAGGAGAGGATAGCTATCTTAGTGCAGCCTACTATGATCATTCTCATGAGGACCCTAGACTGCAGGTGACCGCTCAGATGTTCGAGAACAGGGATCATGATGCACGTGCCCTTTGCATGGACCTTTATGCTACCCGTGCACGTCTTTGGACAGCCCTGACGCAGCTAGCACCTCTCATGCAAACAGGCTATGGAGATTTGGAGATGCTGAACCCATCACAGACTCATCTGCCAGCACACGTAGACTGGCCCGATGTTGGAGGCATCACTCCTCTTCAAGGACCGCTGTTTCCACCAACAAGGGGACCAAGGCCACATATGTGCCCATACGGTTTCTAGGGATCACAGGCTAGAGTGTTTTGAGATCCTCAGGTTCAGTTCCCGAGCCACGGGGGTAACCTATATGAGGCATTCTACGGCGATGCTTGAGTATGTGGATGTTAGCACTAGTATGGTAGTAGTCATATCACCACAGTCCTGCGTGTATTGTGGGATGTGATTGAGGTTGAGAGTTGAGTTCCAGAGGTGTAGATAGATAATGTATAGGAAGCTTGCAATGCCTCCGATGAGTTGTGTCATCTCTCCGTAGTTTGTATTTCAGCTTGGGCTTGTACTGAACCTTGTCATGGTGTGTAGGAATCATGGTGTTCATATGGCAGTTGTTATTACCATGTTGTTTGGGTGTTCACCCTGCAAGCCATGTTGTCTAGTACATTCCTTATCACATGTCTTAGAGTTGATGACCTCTATGTCTAAGCTGTGGGTTTGTTTTCCTAGGATGGTGGCAACTAGGAATAACCACGTGCCTGCCCCCGAGCAGGGCAAGGGAAGCCATCCAAGGCAAGAGAACATGCCACGCGTGCCCTCTCTGACAGAAGTGATGCTTGAAGCTGAACGGAACAAAAGGGAGAACAACAGGCTATTGGGACGAATTGAGCAGAACACAGCGTGTGCACCCCACAATGATCACAATGATGGCGTGTCTCTCGGTGATTTCATCAAGCTGTGCCCACCCAAGTATCATCATTCGGTCGACCCGCTCGATGCGGATGATTGGCTGACCAACATGTCCTGCAAAATCCGGGCTGCCAATGTATCTGAGGCCAACAAGGTGACCTTTGCTACTTACTTTATGGAAGGACCTGCCAATCTGTGGTGGGAAAATTGTGATGCCATGCATCCCGCAGGCCCCGCACTAACTTGGTCGGGATTCAACGTGACATTCCGTACCCATCACATCCCCGAAGGGCTGATGGATCATAAGAGAGAGGTGTTTTGTGTTTTCACCCAGGGCAAACTGACCACTGTCAGTTTGGCAATCTTGCTCACTATGCTCCGAAGGATCCTTCAACTGATGCCAAGAAACAGGCTAGATTCCGCAAGGAACTTAGTCCTGAGCTCCGTCGAGATCTGCGCCTGCTTGAGTGCACAACCTTCCAGGCTCTCGTCAACAAGGCTATCAATGCCAAGACTGGACAGGCTGACTACGAGGCAACTAGGAGGCACAACCGTGACTTCAGCCCCGCATTTGGCTCAGACTCCAACAAACGCCGGGTGTGGGTGCCCAACGCAGCTCTGCCGTCAAGATACACCGTGAAGCCATCCTTCCAGGCGCCTCAACCAGCTCAGCCCAACCCTTGAGCCAAGTCATTTCGAGGTCCTCCTACAAATGTTTCACCCCTTGCCACCGTTCTCTGCTATAAATGTGGGGAACCAGGACATTACTCCCATGAGTGTCCTCAGAACAATGCTAAGCCAGCTGGACGTGGGAAGCCAGGAAAATCCTTCTATGTGAAGCCAACTCCTGCTCGTGGACGAGTGAACTATGTTTCTGTTGAGGAAGCCCTTGAGGATCCTGATGTTATCCTAGGTACGCTCCTTGTCAATAGCCATCTAGCATCTGTTCTATTTGATACTGGGGCATCTCATTCTTTCATCTCAAAAAGTTATGCACAGTTGCATAACATGTCTTTTTGTGATATGCCTACTCCTTTAGTAGTTCAGACTCCTGGTTCGAAATGGCAAACTTCTAGAGTGAGCCATGACAATGAGATTCTTGTGGATAGGTTAGTATTCCTAGCATGCTTGATAACCCTGAAGTCTTCGGACATCAATATCATCTTAGGCATGGACTGGATGAAAGCTCACTATGCTAAGATCGATACTCCGGTAGACCGTGACTTTCTGGATGTCTTTCCAGAAGAACTGCCAGAAATTGCACCTGTCAGAGATGTTGAGTTTGTGATAGAGCTCATTCCAAGGACTATCCCAATAGCCAGAAGACCCTATAAGATGCCACCCTTAGAACTAGCCGAACTTAAGATTCAACTCGATGAGGCTTTGAAGAAAGGTTTCATCCGTCCTAGTTCTTCTCCTTGGGCCTGCCTTGTCCTCTTCGTTAAGAAGGATGGATCGGATCGGATGGTTGTGGATTATCGGCCAGTGAATCTGGTCACCATAACGAACAAGTATCCGCTCCCCAGGATCAACAATTTGTATGATCAACACGCTGGATCCTCTATCTTTTCCAAAATGGATTTTAGGTTGGGATAGCATTAAATCAGAATTAGAAACGGGGACATTCCAAAAACGGCTTTTGTTACTCGTTATGGCCACTATGAGTACACCGTTATGTCCTTCGGTTTCACCAATGCCCCAGCCACTTTCTGTCGCTTGATGAATTCAATCTTCATGGAGTATTTGGATAAATTTGTCATGGTTTACCTCAACGATATACTCATCTACTCGAAGAACAAACAAGAACATGCCAAGCATCTAAGGCTGGTATTGATGAAACTTCGAGAGCATCGTCTGTATGCCAAATTCTCCAAGTGTGAATTTTGGTTGCCAGAAGTGACCTATCTAGGCCACATGATCTCTGGAAATGGTATTGCTGTCAATCCCGAGAGAGTTTAGGCCATCCCTTATTGGACTCGACCTGAATCGGCTAAGCAAGTTCGGAGTTTCCTTGGCTTGGCGAGCTATTGTCGCTGCTTTGTCAAGAATTTCCCCAATGTTGCAAAACCTCTGACTGAACTCCTCAAGAAAGATAAAAAGATCCAGTGGACTCCACAATGTGAGCACAATTTTCAGGAGTTGAAAAGACGACTAACCTCTGCTCCCGTTCTGGTGCCACTAGATTTCTCTAAGGACTTTGTTATCTATTGCAACGCCTCGCGACAAGGATTAGGTTAAATTATCATGCAAGATCATCATGTGATTGCATACGCATCTTGATAGTTGCATCCACATGAGGATAATTATCCAACACATGATCTTGAGGTTGTAGTTGTGGTCCATCCACTGAAAACCTGGCGACATTATCTCCTTGGTAATCGTTGCGAAATTTACACTGATCACCAAAGTCTGAAATATATTTTCACCCAGCCGTATTTGAATCTCAGGCAAAGACGGTGGGTTGAGTTGATTGCAGATTACAACTTAGGGATAACTTACACCCTGGGGAAAGCAAATGTCATGGCTGATGCACTAAGGCGTAAGTCTTATTGTAACAACCTGATGTTATGACAAGGTCAACCACTTCTTTATGAGGAATTTCGGAAGTTGAACCTCCACATTGTTCCGCAAGGATTCCTTTCCAACCTGGTGGCGAAACCTACTCTTAAGGATCAAATAGTAGTCGTTCAGAGGTATGATAAGGGTATTTCCCGGAACAAAGAGAACCTCGTTAGCGGTACCTCTAAGGATTTCTCTATTGATGATCAAGGTGTGGTGGTTTTCCAGAACCGGTTGGTGGTTCCCAAGAGCACACGCTTAAGACAGCTGATTCTTAAGGAGGCTCATGATTCCCCTCTCACAATTCATTTGGATAGTACCAAGATGTATCAGGACCTACGCTAGAGGTTCTGGTGGACTAGGATGAAGAGAGAAATTGCTTAGTTCATTGCTAACTGCGACATTTGTCATCGCGTGAAAGCAGAACATCAAAGGCCTGCTGGCACCCTTCAACCTTTAGCTATTCCTAAATGGAAATGGGATAAGGTCGGTATGTATTTCATTACCGGATTTCCTAGGACTAAGAAAGGGAATAATGCTATCTTTGTGGTCATCGACCGCCTTTCCAAAGTGGCTCATTTTCTTCCTGTTCGGGAGAGTATAACTGCTAGCCAGCTAGCAGAGTTATATGTTTCTCGGATAGTTTCTCTTCATGGTGTTCCATTAGATATTAACTCAGATCGCGGAAGTATCGTTACTTCCCAATTTTGGGAAAGTTGCCAAACCACTATGGGGATTCATCTATCCTTTAACACTACTTTCCACCCCCAATCAAGTGGTCAAGTTGAGCGAGTCAATCAAATCCTCAAAGACATTCTCCGAGCTTGTGTTATATCCTTCGGTATGAATAGGGGGAAATGTCTCCCATTTTCCGAATTTGCTTATAACAATAGTTATCAATCAAGCTTGGTCAAAGCCCATTTTGAAGTTCTCTATGGACGAAGGTGTCGAACACCTCTTAACTGGTCAGAAACTGGAGAGAGGCAACTCTTTGGCCCGGATATGATCCAGGATGCAAAGGAGCAATCTCGCATTATTCGTGTAATGTTGAAAACAGCCCAATCTCGTCAAAAGAGCCAATATGATCGTCATCATAAGGCTGTGACCTATGAAGTTGACGAGAAGGCTTATCTTCGGGTTACACCTCTCAAGGGTACCCATCGATTCGGTATCAAGGGCAACTTGGCTCCTCGCTACATTGGACCTTTTCGCATTCTTGCTACACAAGGAGAGGTTGCCTACAAATTGGAACTTCTGCCGCATCTTTCCAAGGTTCATGATGTCTTCCACGTCTCACAACTCAGGCGTTGCTTCTCGGACCCTATCCGTGAAGTAGACCACGAAGCGCTTGATCTCCAAGATAACCTTACATATCGAGAATACCCTGTTCGTATTCTTGATCAAGCTGAGCGTACCACTCGGCGTCGGAACATCATGTTTCTCAAGGTTCAGTGGTCACACCATTTTGAAAAGGAGGCCACATGGGAAAGAGAAGAACGTCTTCGACTAGAGTACCCCGCACTCTTCAAAATCTCGGGACGAGATTCTTTTGAGTGGGGGTGAGTTGTCTCATCCCTAGCTAGTTGTCTTATGATAGCATGTGTGTGCATCATATTTCAATTGTTGCATAATTTTGAAATGGGGATCAAAAGAAACCCCAAACAATTCATTTGAATCAAACCAACTTAATGAATGTGAATAAACCAACAAATTCAAAATGCCCATCTAAAATGTTCCCTATGTCTGATAAATATGGATATGAATATATGAGGGGCCATCTGAAATATTTGAACATTTATAGCATTTAAAAATAAATAATAAAGCTTCTGAAAATGCCAAATAAAGCATTATCATTATTTTAGATTTCAAAATATCCTCAAACTTTTCATAGGAGTATGAAATATTCAAACTTAATTCTATAAATATTTGGGATATTTAATACTAGCATTTGTACCTGAAAAACAAATAAAACAAATGTCAGAATTAGAAAACAGAAAGTAAAAGAAATAAAAAAAGGGAAAGAGGCCCAGGAGGAGCCGGCCCAACTGGCCCATGCCAATCATCCCTGTCCTCGCGCCAGGAGGATAGGGGCACGCGCTCGCCGCGCGCAAGCACGCGCCCGGCCACCTCCTGCCTGGTTGTTGCCCTAGAGGCCTCCGGAAGCGCCAGCGTGAGGCTCCCTCGTATTGTCTCTCTTCTCCTGTCCCTCTCTCCCCTGCCGTGCTCTCTCTCGCTTTCCCCCTCTGCCGCCATGGCCGAACCCATCGTTGCCATAGCACCGTCGCTCCAGCCGCCCCCTCGCCTCTCAGAGTAGCCTCCGAGCTCAGTCGCGACCCCTCGTCCTCCCCGTGAAGCTAGAAGATGCCGGGAGCCCTCTACGCTAGGCCATCACTGTTCTTCCCCACCTTCGGCCGCCTCTCCCTGCCGTCGATTCGCTGGCTGCCGGTCGTCCCCGAGCCTGCTGAGCCTCCCCTGCTGCCCCTATGAGCCCCCGTTGCTCCCCCATCTCCTCCCCGGTCTTCCTGTGCCCTCTAGCGCCGTAGCCAGACCTTCCCGAGCCACCGCCGCCGCCGAGCTCGTCGTGGCCATCGTCTCCGGTGACCCTGTGTCAGGACCCCGATCCTAAGTCATATGAATCCAAACTGTAACATATCATATTACTTTGTGGCCTCATGCATGGTAAGCTCCACGACTGCAGCCTTACCTTAGCAGGGACCGTTTGCATCTTTCGGCTCACGTATGTGAACATGTCGCTGGCGATCAAACGATATAGAACCCGGGCCGACATGACTAGTCATAGGACCAAAGTGGCACATCCATACGGAAACAGGCATACGTAACCCAGCAATGCAGGTGTCAGCCTCGAGCGTGTGTAGACGCGTCATAGCAAGCTACAAGGACTCCATTACACCGTGAGAAATAAATACCATCACCACACCTAGACGAGTCGTAGCAGGCTACAGGGACTCCATTACAATGCGAGACATTTCCCCAAAGGGACAGACATAGCAGCAAAGAAGGATACATACCGGTCAATCAATTTGTCCGGAGCAGTAGCAAGCTACCATGGCTCGGTGGAAGCACAAAGAGGCAGTTTCCCGTAAAGAGTACTACTAAAGGCACATGACTAGGTGTCAGATCCCATACATACCGTTGCACGTCACACGTACGCATGACATGCCCGATATGCATAGATACAACCATGGCATCACAACATAACCATACAACAACTTTTATTTAAGGGGCTCAGATGAGCCTTGCATAACAAGTTCTTACAGATAGGGTCACATGACCCGACACTCATGTCATACAAACAAGTTCATACAATCCAAGCGGAAGCATAAGCTGTCTGAGTACAGACAGATGAAAGGGTAAAAAGGCACATGGCCTGACTATCTACAGCCCGCCACAGGGCATAGGTCATAGCTGGGACACCAGCTATTCACCATCGTCGACATCTAGAAAGAACCCAACTGATGGGTCCTGGGTCTCATCTGCAAGATTTATTAAGCAAACATGAGTACAAACGTACTCTACAAGTCTTTAAAAACAGACCTAGTCTATCCATGCTCATGTGTCAACAAGGGGAGTGGTGGAGTTTATGCAGCAATGGCAGCCTTAACTCATGGCTAACCTACACTACACAATTTTAACTTCTTGTTTAAATTTTAGATATTGCACACGAGTCCACTAACTCCATGACAATACACCACCATGGATTCACTTCCCTCTCATGGGAGAGTGCCATCCATGGTACTCACACTTGTCTTGATGTTTTTATGAGTATCCATTTGATTATCTATGAACATCATAAGTTATCCAAGTAGTCCATATCTGAGGACACGGCTATTCGAATAGTTTCATACCCTGCAGGGGTGTACTTCTTCACACACGCTCTTGCCACTTATCGCTATGTGCACATAAAACCATGCATCTCGGCAACCCTCAAGCGGAAGCCTAGCGAGGGAGTAGGCCGTGACCGTTAATCACATAAGACCTCTAGTCGAGGCTATCTCCTATTTGAGACTAAACCCGCACGGAAGTCCGGCTGAAGTTTCCGCTACGGCCCCAAACGATGTGCGCAGGGTTCCCAAGTTGGTACACAGTGCCACTGCCTACCGCGTCATAACCCACCACTAGGGTTAGTGCTACGCACAGCCTCCAGCATGCTATAAACACCAGAAACTACTTGCAGCTCTTTGACTAAGGACTAAGCGACTATTAAGTCGAGAGGGTTAATTAAGTATCCCAACGTGTGGTAGTATCTAGTCTTGGATCACAAACACGGAACTCAGTTCCTAACAACGGTCCTAATGAGATAACCCGCTATGTCCTCCTACATAGCCTCTCATCGCTACCTTTACCGAATCGAGCTCATCGTAAGCTTATCACATCAGAACAACATGGTTTCACTCCGGTTCATCACCCAGATGAAAGAGACCTAACACAACTCTGAGCATAGCAAGCAAAGCAGGCAAAGTAAGCTAAGCACATCATGGCACAAGCATCTACCAGGTATGCTAGGTTGCAAGGTTTAGTTGTTTACTGTGACAATGACAGGTCATCCAAAAGAATAGGTTCATCTACCATGTATGACGGACAAGTGAACGTTTGTCCTAATGCAATAAACAAGAGCAGGAGCGAGGGAGTGGGATATTATCGGAATGATCAAGGGTGTTGATTGCCTTGCTGGGTAGCGGAAAATTTCTCTCCTTCGTTGGAATACTCGGGGGTATCCTCAACAACAGGGCCTACCGTAAGGCATATAAATAGCAATGAATACATGCAAGTGCAACAATATGATGCATGATCATGACATGGCAGCATGTATGGATGATGTGATGCTGCTATTGTCCAAGTTAATTTGAAGTGAGTTTGAATATAGGTTCAAAATTGTTCTTCATTTCAAATTCCATATATTAACCTATTAGCAAATGTCATTGTTCTCCTACATAGGTTGCTCTAACATGCATGATAATAGCACCATTAGATTCATTGGATTTTTCTGATAAATTTTCATATATAAATTATTTTCATCTGAGTTACAGATTAATTAATATGAATTTTTGAAGTTTTAAACATTTTCTGGAATAATTTTAAAATTGGAAATTCCTTTTATTTCATCAGCCTGACGTCATCATGGCATCAGCAGGTCAGCTGACCAGGCCAGGTCAAACCTGACTGGTGGGACCCACTGGTCAGTGACCTAGTCACTAACAGGGTTAATCATTTAACTAATTACTAATTAGATTAGGGTAGGGCCCACTTGTCAGTGGGCCATTAACTTAATTATTTTAGTTAATTAAATTATTAACATAGATTTGACTAATAGGGCCCAACCCCACTTGCCAGTGACCCAGGGGTCAAACCCCTAGTGGTCAAACTGGTTGACTCGCCGGCGTTGAGCCACCGGCAATGTCAAGGACGGTGGAGGGGGTCGGGTTCCTCGTCCGGCGATGAAACAGACAGCGGAGGGCACCAATCTACTCTGCTCGCTCGCACGCGTCGAGCCCGACACCTCCCAGGGGCTGGGATGGCCGGAATCGGCACCGACAATGAGCACGACGGCTGCCGAAGCTTGGGCGAGCACGGGCTCGTTGAGCTGGAGCCCGAACGAGCCACCTGAGGGTTCCTATAGCTGTCTGGGATCATCCTAAGCACGACTACATGCTCAGGTGCGAGCTTGCGTTGCTGCAGCAACGACCACGTCCTCGCCGGTTGTGAGGACCACTCAGACCCGACAGGATCCGGCGCTAGAACGACCTATCGAAGGGGGGAAAGGGGGGAAAAGGACCATGGGCTCACGGGGGTTGCAGCGGTATCGAGAGCGGGCTCGGGGAAGGCCTAGAGCAGTTGCGAGCTTCACTACTATGCCGACGGCCGGAGTTTGAAGACGACGGCGATGCGGCGACGGGGAGCTCCCGGTGATGCGCGGCTTGGCGAGAACGAAGAGGGCGACGAGGCGGAGCTCTGGAGCTACCTATCGAGGCAGGTGCGCGGCTGGAGCAACGACGCTATGCGGTGGAGCTTCGGCGACCATGGAGATAGAGGGGAAGAGGAAGAGAGGCGAGCGAGAGCGAGAGGGAGAGGGTGATAGGGACGGCTCTCTGAGCTTATCCCCGTCGTGCTGGCGAGGGGAAGGCAGGCAGGCAGCTGCCGGCGTGGAGGCACGCTCGGGCACGCGCTCTGGCTACACGCCCGTCCTCCTGGCCGCCAGGAGGACGACGACCTCCCTGGGCCAGGTGGGACGGCCTGGCCTAGGCCTAGGTAGGTTTCCTTTCCCTTTTTTTCTTTTACTTTCCGTTTTCTAATTCTGACATTTGTTTTATTTTCTTTTCAGGTACAAATACTTTTATAAAATATCCCAAACATTTAGTAATATCAAGTTTGAATATTTCAAACTCCAATAAAAAGTTTCAGGATATTTTGAAATATAAAATAATGATAATGCTTTATTTGGCATTTTTAGAGGCTTTATCATTTATTTTCATATTGCTATAGTTGTTCAAATATTTTAAATGGCCCCAGTTATAATCATGTCCATAAATATTAGACATAGGGAACTTTTTGTAAGGGCATATTGAATTTGTTTAGTTTTCACAACTTTGAGTTAATTTGATTCAAATATGAGCTTGGGGTTTCTTTTAGCCCCCATTTCATGTTGATGCAAAATTGAAACATGATGCACACACATGCTATCCTATGACATCTAGCTAGGGATGTGACACCCCAAGCCCCCAGACCAGCCCCACTCGATGCGGTCGAGCACGGGCTCCCTCGCAGCGCTTTCGGCGCATGATTCCGAGCCCTCTAGCACGGTTCCAACCAACTCCGACGAATCTCCGCCGCGGGTTTGGTCACCGTCCGCCCCGCTCCGGTGTGTGCGAATGTGGCCAGCCCATTAGTGCTAATCAGCCCAGCTGATTAAGCCATTAGCCACTAACGAGTGGGCCCTGAAGTGGGTCAAACCTTTGGTCAGCGCGGGGAATTAGCCCCTGACGCTGACATGAGGGCCCCACCCTATCAGGTTTGACCTGGCCGGGTCTGTTGACCTGCTGACGTCACAGTCAGGCTGACGTATTAAATGAGTTTTTAGTATAAAAACAAATCAGGAAATTGCAGAAAATGTTTAAAACTTCTAAAATTAATATAAATTAATCTGTAAATCAGATGAAAATAACTTATATATGAAAATTAACAGAAAAATCCAGTGAACCCAATGGTTCTATTGTTATGCATGTTAGAGCAACCTATGTAGTTGAACATTGACATTTACTAATAGGTTAATATATGGAATATGAAATGGGAAATGACTTTGAACCTATATTCACACTCACTTCAAATTAACTTGGACAATAGTTGCATTAGCTCATCCATAGATGCTGCCATGTCATGATCATGCATCATAAGTTGCACTTGAGTGTATTGATTGCTATTTATCTGCATTGCGGTAGGCCCTCCTTCTGAGGATACCTCCGAGTATTCCAACGATGGAGAAAACCTTTCCGCTACCCAACAAGGCATGTAACCCCTTTGATCCTTCCGATAACATCCCACTCTCTTGATCTTGCTCTTGTTTATTGCATTAGGAAAAATGTTCACTTGTCTATCATACACGGTAGATGAACCTATTCTCTTGCATGACCTGTCATTGTCATAGTAAATAGCTAAACCTTGCAACCTAGCATACCTGGTAGATGCTTGTGCCATGATGTGCTTTGCTTCCTTTGCATGCTATGCTTGCTACGCTTAGACTTGTGTCAGGTCTGATTCATCTGGGTGATAAACTGGAGTGAAATAATGTTGTTGTGATGTGATAAGCTTATGATGAACCCGATTTGGTAAAGGTAGCGATGAGTTGCTATGTAGGAGTACATAGCGGGTTGTCTCATTGGGACCGTTCTTGGGAACTGAGTTCTGTGTTTGTAATCCAAGACTAGATACTAGCACATGCTGGGCCCTGAAATAAGACCCCGCTCGACTAATCAATAGCTTAGTCCTTAGTCCAGGAGTTGCAAGTAGTTTCTGCTGTTTATAGCATGCTGGAGGCCGTGCGTAGCGCTGACCCTCCGGATGGGTAATGACGCGGTAGGCAGTGGCACGGTGTACCAAGGGTCACCCGAACGGTGGGCTTCGGCACCCTACGCACATCATTTGGGGCCATAGCGGAAACTTTGGCCGGATTTCCGTGCGGGTTCAGTCTCAAATAGGCGATAGCCTGGACTAGAGGTCTTATGTCCTTGATGGTCGTGGCCGACTCCCTCGCTGGCGTCCGCTTGAAGGTTGCCGAGGTGCATGGTTTTATGAGCACATAGCGATAAGTGGTGAGAGCGTGTGTGAAGAAGTACACCCCTGCAACGTATGAAACTATCCGAATAGTCGCGTCCTCGGATATGGACTACTTGGAAAGCTTATGTTGTTCATAGATAATTAAATGGATACTCATAAAAATATCAAGACAAGTGTGAGTACCACGGATGGCACTCTCCTAGGAGAGGGAAGTGAATACATGGTGGTGTATTGTTATGGAGTTAGTGGACTTGTGTGCGATATCTAAAATCTAAACAAAGAGTTAAAATTGTGTAGTATAGGTTAGCCATGAGTCAAAGCTGGCATTGCTGCATAAACTCCACCACTCCCCTTGTTGATACATGAGCATGAATAGTCTAGGTCTGCTTTAAAGACTTGTTGAGTGTGTTTGTACTCACGTTTGCTTAATAACTATTGCATATGAGACTCAGGACCCATTAGGTGGTTTCTTTCTAGATGTCGATGATGCAGAATAGCTGGTGTCCCAACTACGACCTTTTGCCCTGTGGCGGGCTATAGGTACTCAGGCCATGTGCCTTTTTACCCTTCATCTGTCTGCACTCAGACAGCTTTATGCTTTCGCTTGATTTGTGTGAACTTGTTTGTATGACTTGAGTGTCGGGTCATGTGACCCCTACCTGTAAGAACATATTATGCAAGGCTCGTCTGAGCCTCTTAAATAAAAGTTGTGTTGTTGTATGGTTATGTTGTGATGCCATAGTTGTATCTATGCATATCGGGCATGTCGTGCGTACAGGTGACATGCAACGGTATGTATGGGATTCGACACCTAGTCATGTGCCTTTAGTAGTACTCTTTACGAGAAACAGCCTCTTTGTGCTTCCACCGAGCCTTGGTAGCTTGCTACTGCTCCGAACACATTGATTGACCGACATGTATCCTTCTTTGCTGCTGTGTATGTCCCTTCGGGGAAATGACTCGCAGTGTAATGGAGTCCCTGTAGCCTGCTACGACTCGGCTATGTGCAGTGATGACATTTATGTCCCATGACGTAATGGAGTCCTTATAGCTTGCTATGACTCGTCTACACACGCTTGAGACCGACGCCTGCATTGCTGGGTTACGTATGCCTGTTTACGTACGGATGTGCCACTTGGATTCTATGACTAGTCATGTCATCCCGGGTTCTCTGTTGTTTGATTGCCAGCCACATGTTCACATATGTGAGCCAAAAGACGCAAACGGTCCTGGTTAAGGTAAGGCTACAGCCGTGGAGCTTATCGTGCGTGAGGCCGCAAAGTGATGCGATATGTTATAGTATGGATTCATATGACTTAGGATCGGGGCCCTGAAATCATCACCACGACTCGACCCTTTGAATTGCTTCGCATGGAACTCTTTGGTCCCACTCATTATTCCACACTAACAAATTCTTCAAGTTTGTATGGCTTTGTCATCATTGATGATTACTCTTGTTACAATTGGGTGCATATTATTTTTTACATGTCTGAAGTGCAAGATGTCTTCAAACGATTTGCTTCAAGGGCCTCAACAAACTTCGGCGTCAAGATCAAGCATATCAGGAGTGATAATGGGACTGAGTTCAAGAACAGCAATCTTGATGAATATCTTGATTAACATGGTATTACTCATGAGCTATCTACCACCATATACTCCTCAGCAGGATGGTGTTGTGGAGCGCAGTAACAAGACTCTTGTTGAGATGGCTCGCACCATGCTTGATGAATACAAGACTCCTCGTCGGTTTAGGCCTGAGGCAATTGATACAGCATGCCACATCATCAACAGGGTATATCTTCACAAATTCTTCAAGAAGGATTCATATGAACTCATGACTGGCAAGAAACACAATAGAGCATCTACCTTCTGTGCTAGATGGAAAGTCTCCTGAAGAATCCATTAAGCTGAAGGCTACTGAATATGTCATACCCACTGACGAAGTCATTCCAATGAATGAAGATATTCATGTTGATACCCTGAAGAAAATGGTGCTTAAGAAAATACTCATCCACGTCAACCCGCTCATCCAAGAGTAGCAAATGAAGTGCAGCTTGATAAAATCATTGATGACATCAATGCACCAGGTCCCCTCACTCGCTCAAGAGCTTAACATTTGACTAACTTTTGTGGGCACTTTTCTTTTGTGTCTATCATAGAGCCCATCAAAGTTTATGAAGCATTCAAGGAGCCTGAGTGGATTCAAGCTATGTAAGAGGAATTGCATCAATTCAAACTCAACAACGTGTGGGAACTTGTCAAGCGGCTAGATCCTCGCAAGCACAACATCTTAGGTACCAAGTGGATCTACCACAATAAGAAAGATGAAAATGGCCTTGTGGTAAGGAATAAGGCTCGTCTTGTAGCACAAGGCTACACACAGGTTGAAGGAATTGACTTCGATGAAACTTTTGCAGCTGTTGCTAGACTTGAAGCTATTCACATAGTGCTTGCTTATGCTAACCATGATGATATCATCTTGTAAAAAATGGATGTGAAAAGTGCATTCCTCAATGGTAAGCTTGAGGAAGAAGTATATGTTCCTCAACCCCCAGGTTTTGAAGACCCTAGGCATCCTGACAAAGTCTTTAGACTCAACAAACCCTTCTATGGCCTCAAGCAGGACCCTCGGGCGTGGTACGACACTCTAAAGGAATTCCTCATGAAGAAAGGCTTCAAACCCGGTTTGCTCAACCCAACTCTCTTGACTAAATCCTATGAGAACGAACTGTTCATATGCCAAATATATGTAGACGATATTATATTTGGCTGTACTGTAACACCCCGTTACTCCTGGTGGGATCTAGACTAGCCCCACAGACCAATACTAGTCTTTACTGCGCACTTTGTCCTCACTCGTGCGCACCTGGGACCAACTTCCCGGTCGGTCACCCATCCTAGAATCTCTCCAAGCCAAGCATGCTTAACTTTAGAGTTCTTTTCGAGTGGGCTCCCGGAAAAGAAGGAATTCCTTGTTGATATCAGTAGTCTATCATTCCTATTAAGCCAGGCTCTCACATGTAGTGACAAACGTTACGGTGATGAATTTGCCTATATGATGAGTGAAGAATATCAAATGTCTATGATGGGAGAGTTGAAATTCTTCTTAGGTATTCAAGTTCGTCAGCAAGACAATGGCATATTCATCTCTCAAGAGAAATACCTCAAGGATGTTCTGAGGAAATTCGACATGCAAGATTGCAAAGGCGTCAAAACTCCAATGACTTCAAAAGGCCACCTCTGCACTGACGAAAATGTTAAAGATTTTGATCAGAAGGTATATCGGTCCATGATTGGCTCATTATTGTATCTATGTGCATCTAGGACTAATATTATGTTGACTGTTTGCCTGTGTGCCTGATTCCAAGCAACGCCAAAGGAATCACACCATAAGGCTGTGAAACATATTCTTCAATACATAGCTCACACACCAACGCTTGGATTATGGTATCCCAAGGGATCAAACCTTCACCTCGTAGGATACTCAGATGCTCACTATGCTGGAGATCGTGTGGATCGCAAGTCAACCTTAGGCACATGTCATTTCCTTGGACGATCATTAGTCTGCTGGCCCTCAAAGAAGCAGAACTGCGTGTCACTATCTACTGCTGAAGTTGAGTACATTGCTGCTGGTTCATGTTGTGCTCAGTTGTTGTGGATGAAGCAAGCCCTCAAGTACTATGTCATCAAGGTGAAGAATGTGCCTCTCTACTACGACAACAAGAGCACTATCAATATTGCTTACAACGGCAGCGTAAGTCTCAGCTAATGCCTCGAGGGTGAGCGCTGCCGTAGTTTTTTGGCCCGAAGGGCTATGTTCGGATCACTGGCAATTGTGTGATCACGTCCTAATAAGGCGTGCTAGCCGCTTGGGAAGGTCACAATGTGGAAGAGAAGTTCTTCAGATCGGTAGTTGTTGGGCGTATCAAACACCACGCCTAGGACGATACGTCTAGAACAACCTGCCTCTTTCCCTGGGATTATTCCTCGGAAAGTTGTATTGCCATGTTCGATGCGAGATCGGTCGAACTGCATTTTTCTGGGGTGCCTTCGTATATGAGGTTTAAACCACTCCCGCCATCCATTAGCACCTTATGTATCCTATAACCGTCAATCATGGGGTTCAAGACTAGTGCGACCGGTGAATGACCGGAAAGAATGGTTGGCTGGTCGATATCGACCGGAAAGAATGGTTTAAACCACTAGTTGCTGCCACATGGTAGACCTGTTCGAGTTCTCTAAGAGCTCTTTTCCTCCTTTTTTGACGGTAATGTTTCGTAGACCATCAGAACTTTGGCATTGTATTCGGGCGATGACGAATAGCCCATGTTCGACGGAAGTGTCTCAAGGATGGCCTCGCCACTCTTTGCTACCTGCCTGACGACCTAGCAAGCTCTAAGGATGTGAGTCAGGCTCGCGTTTAGAAGGACCGAATGTATGGGGCAAGGTTTATCCAATAGTCCGTCAAGGAAAGTACCAACCCTTGAAAGGGGCCTCCTTCTTTTTTTGCGGGTTCCAATCTATCTGGCCGCTTTGGAGGTACCCTCTTTATCCGATCTCCACTAGGATGTTTTGCCAAAGTTGGTTCCAAAAATAATCGCTCGGATTGCCAAGAGCTTTCCATGGCACAATATTTTTGTACAAAATCGGATTGCTCAAAAAAGTCATGAATGTGCCGGCAAGCCAGGGCGTTAAGAATCCCTTCATCAAGGCAATTGTTACTGAAACTTTCCATGATATCTTGGTCACTAAGACCTTTTTCTCTGCTTGTAGCGAGTACGAGTCTAGACCAAAAGTTGTGGAATGATTCTCCTGGTAATTTTTTAGTGTCCTGAAAGTCCAATGACGTGGGCTTTGGTGCGATAATGGAATCATCGTCTTGGGTGCTGGGTGGGAAAAAATCTGATCCCACGCCACACTGAGTTTTCGGAATCAAGGACTGCGAATTGTGTGATAAATCTTGGACCGATGAAGGTCCGGATTTAAAATAAATTCCGTCATCTGGATCGCCGATGAAGTATTGGTGATCACAGACCAAGGTATTGACTGTCTTCAATTCCGGCTATTGGGATGAGTCTTCAGCTAGACACTCGATGGTAGCGACAAGGTGGGTGACCAAGGGACATGAATATCCATATCGTCGGGTCTAATCCCGAGCAAGTCATAGACCAGAATCTGGTCATCCGTCATGCGCATAGCTTCAACCCAATTGAACAACTCGTTTACGAATGAGGTGATGGTAGGGTGCGTGTTGCTGGGCCGGGTGGAGTCAATGCGCAGCGTGATGGTTCTAGAGCTGCGTGAAGGTGGCTCCGTGTTCCACCTAGCCATGGAGGATCCAGTCACATCGCTCGGGTTGGGTGTTCTAGATTGCCCGGGGGGTGATGAATCCTTTGGGGGTGGAGGCCAATGTGTTTGGCGTCGAAGCGTCGAGACTTACAGGTTCCTCCTCGAGGGTCGAAGGTTCCATAAGGACGAGTAATCCCCGTGAATCGGCAGTTGATCGGGATAGCGTGTGACAAGATGTCCCTGCTTGCGAGAGTCTGATCAGGGGTATGGGTTCCCTGGATACAGACCTCATTGTTCACGATGAGGTGAGCCATCGATTCCTGCGTTGGCACAGCAGAACTCTCAATGAAAGCACTAATGTCGGTGTCAAAACCGGCGAATCTCGGGTAGGGGGTCCCGAGCTGTGAGACTAGAAGTGATGGTAACAGGAGATAAAGGGGACAAGGTTTTACCCAGGTTAGGGCCCTCCTATGGAGGTAATAGCCTACATCCTGCTTGATTGTATTGATGATATGGGGTTTATAGAGTTGATCTGCCTCGAGATCGAATAGCTAACCCTACACGAGTTGTCATGTGTCTACAACGTAAAACCCTTTGGTTTATATAGACAACGGGGGTACCTAGGGTTTAGACATAGTCGGTTACATGCTGAAAGAGATAAACACGCCTATCTATAGCTGACGGTATTGGAGAACACGCCACGGCTCCTTGAAGCCTCCACCCCGATACGGGGCCCTAGATCACTGAATGGTCACTTTGCGGCCTATACAGTCCGGACCATGGGAAACAGGTCGGCTGCCCGAGGACCCCTAAATCCAGGACTCCCTCACCCATAGGCGTGACCGGAAAAGGAACCCGAGGTTAAATCCTCAGAGTTGTCGGGTGTGGCAGGCCAGACTATGATCCCGGTTAGTGACAAGTCCCCCTAGGGATTACGGAGAACTCTGGGTTCCCAAATCTGACCTCTTGACTAGTGGCGAAGCTTTCGACACGTCCTAGATGGTCGATCGGGTCGGCGTGTGCAGTACCACGTTGTCAAAGGAGAAGATCTGTCCGGGGACAAAAGTGTCCATGTTACAGACCTCTTCATTGATGACAAGGCGAGACATCTATTCCTTGGGCGATCACAGCAGAACACTCAATGAAAGGACCAATGTCAACGTCAAAACTGTAGGATCTCGGATAGGGGGTCCCAAACTATGAGTTGTTCTGTATCTACATCCTAAAACCCTAGATGGGTTGTCCTGTATCGACAACCTAAAACTCTCCGGCTTATATAGACGTCGAAGGTGTCTACGCTTGACACATGGTTGGTTACACACCAAAGAGATAAACATGCCTATTCACTACATTAAACATGGAGGACAAGCCACCATTCCTGAAGCTTCCTACCTAGAGACAGGGCTTTTGATTGATCCATTGTTCGGCAACCAGCCCATATAGTCAGGCCCATAAGAAATAGGTCGCCTTCCTAAGGACCCCTTAATCCAGGACTCCCCCAGCTCATTCGAGAGGCGACCCTCGTCCAGGTCAGCTTATCCCTTCTTCGTCCATTGCATCTTCGCCGGCCTGTCCCGCCTTTCTCCATGTTCTTCACCGCCATCCTCGATCACTATGGGATCCGGGCTCTTCACCTTCAGCCCAACTCCATCATGCTCTTGTCCATCTTCGCTTCTTACTGCGAGGCTTTTGTCGGCCTAAAGCCTTTGGTGGCCCTCTTCGACATTTCTTCAGTTTGTGCATGCATGACGACGCTCAACGGTCGACATGCATCTCCTTCGTTGAGGTCCAGAGTGGTAATATGCTCTTAAAGGCCGGAAGAAGGTGGAGAACTTCCGGCACCGTTGGGTCTTCATGGATCCCAGGAGTCCCAACCCCTGCTTGGAGCTGCCGAAGGGGCTGCCGGAGAAGACCTCTACGTTGAGCTTTGCAAAGCTTTCTGACCCCGGGCCAAGCCCTCCCGTAGCAGATTTCCCACGACACCAGCGCTAGGAAGCAAACTAGGGGGATGATAGTGAAGCACTTCTTGACGGAGCGCCTGGCACTCGTCCCTCTCTAGGCTTCTATGGGACTATAAGGGTAGCGGCGACAACCTCAGGCTTTGGTCTGCATACATAACCCCCGAAGAATTGAGCAGGGCTGTGGCGATCGTGCTCAATGGCGACCCTGGAGATCGCCCCGAGGATTGCACCCTGATGTACCGTTGCGATGATTTGGTGGCTTCGGTTGCCAAGATATCTGCCTTCGACAAACTGGGGCTCTCCTTAGTCGAGGGCATTGGCTGCCCAGTGATGGTGTCCTCTGGCGACACCTCAAGCGGAGAGGATTTGGCGAATACGTCGGATGGCGATCCGGCGGGGGCGTCTCCCCATCACAGAGCGTGCTCCTGCGCGATCTTGAGGACGACGACGATGCTGGTGAAGTTTCTACTGTGGGATCTCCGCGTCCCGCTAAGGTTCCCAGGGGGCTCGTGCCGGCCCCTCAGGCCATGCGGTCCACTGGCTTGACGACCCCCAGAAAGGGTGGGTCCGAGTCTTGTTTGGTGCACCCTGCCTCTATAGGCATGGTGGTTGAGGTGCCAGCCTCGCCACCACCTGAGTCGCAGCCTTCAGGCTAGGTAGGCCAGGCCGCGACTGCGGCGATCCCTCCGGTGGCAGCTCTGGATCATGGTGCCCCTGTCCCCTACCGTGATGGTGCCCTCACTGAGACAGGCGAGGGCGTTGCTGTCGTCGGAGCGGAGCGGTAGAGGAAGTGGGTCGATGTTGAGGAGTGAGTAACTTGTTCGGCCTTTCCTGTCCTTTGGTAGCTTGGGTGGCAATCATTCTTCCTTTGTCTGGAAACTAGGAACCTCCCAATGCTGAAACTGAGGAAGAAGAAGGCAGGTGTCAAGCTAAAGGCGTCCTCCAACGCTCCTTCTGCTATCATTATGATGTCGTCTCTTGATGAGGTGCCTGCAGGCGAGGGCATGAAGGTTCGCGAGGTTACCCTCCTGGACACGACCACGAAGCCCCCGGAGCCCCCATAGCTGTGGTCGCTCCTATTCTTGATGGCGTGCTGGTGCCCCTGTCCTGAGGGCTAGCCACCCATCAATCCGCCTACGTCCGTCTTACCCTTGGTTGCTGCAAGGTGTCTAGAGCCTCCTGCTCCTCGTGCTGCCGTCTACCAGGAGGCGCCGCCTACGGTCATGCACGTGCCTCCTCCTGATGAGGCCTTGTTTCCCCCACCGCGTGGTCTCAACATTCTAGACCAAGTCTGGGATGCCCTCGCGGGCGCTGACGATCGCTCCGCGAGCGAGCTTCTGGGTCTCCTCTCCGGGTGTCTCCGGGCGAACACCTCTGTCGTGGCGTCCTCTAGCCAAGCCAAGGTTGCCGTGGCGAGAAGCGACAAGGAGGACGTGTCGGCCAAAGTAGCCCTTCAGGCGACGCTAGCCGGTGCAACGTTTGTCGAAGGGCGCCACAATGAGGCGGATTCCCGCTTGAAGGTCCTTCAAGTAAAGAAGTCCGCGCTCAACGAAGAACTATATGAGCAGTGGGGGGCTCAAGACCTGCAAGGCCCAACTCGCCGACCGGACTCCAAGTTGTCCCAGGCGACGGACGATGGTGCCGCGTCACGAGGATGCCTAGACGCGCGGGAGAAGGAGGCAGCCCTGGAGAAGGACCGACGAGAAACTGCGGAAAAGTCTCAAGCTGAGATCGGGGAGGGAAAGGTCGCGGAGCTCAGCACCCTTCCCCCGATCGAGCTCAAGATTCGCCGAGCGCTCCATTGCCTCTGTGGGGAAGGCTTTGCGGAACCCCTGGTGGCTCTAGAGAGCAGCTTCACGGAGCTTGCTTTGAAGTTCGCCAAGGCTATGAAGGGTGCCGCTCCCAAGGTGGAGGGTGTCTTGGACAGCAAGTGCCGCGACCTCTTTTCTGAGGCCGCGACATGCGCCTTCAGCCATATTCACCTCCGTGAGCTAGGGTTCGACTTCGACTCTGTGATCCACCCGGTCGCCCCGAGGTCCGTAGCAGCGCTATGGAAGGAGTGAAGGATACCGTGGATGCGCTGGTGAAGAGGTTCGCCCGCATCACCGTTCAATCGCCTCCTGAAACTGTAGATGTTAGTGGTGAGGAGGACGACACCGGCGATGTCGACGACGTGTTCTCTGCGGTCGGAGCGAGCAGCGGCATCCTGATTCCTCTTCCTTGTTTCTCTCCTTCATCATTTGACGTGCCTTGTGGAGGAGTTAAACTTGTTTGTATTTATAGAAAATTTTAATGCTTGTAATAACTGTCGAACTGCATGATTGCCCTCTTCGCCTTGTTTCCTTCTTGCTTGTTGTGTTGCTCTCCATTGGCAAGGCCTGGCCCCGTGCATACCTCAGCCACCGTTGGACCGACCAGATCACCAAGGACAGTACCAAGGGGTGAGGTGTTACGAGGCCAGTCAGGCTCTTGAGTTGCAATGCTCAGGGGTCACCCTTGACATGCGACTAGCCCTCATGAAGGGAACATGATCAAGATAGTCCTAGCTAGGAAATTTCGAACACCTTACAATCTGCGTCGGCAGGGCCGGGCCCCGTGCATACCTCATCCGCCGTTGGGGCCGACCAGATCACCAAGGAAGGTCCCAAGGGGTGAGGGGCTATGGGGCTAGTGAGGCTCCTAAGTTGCGATGCTCAACAGTCCCCCTTGACGTACAAGCTCCAGCGTCCTCCTTAATGTTTTAAGTTTGAGTGCACTGAGATCTCCATCAGGAGGGCCTAGCCCCGCGCATACCTCAACCTCCATCGGGACCACCCAGATCACCAAGGACGTCCCCAAGGGTTGAGGGGCTACAGAGCTAGTGAGGCTCCTAAGTCATGATGCTTGAGAGTCCCCCTTGACATACGAGCGTCTCCCATACCTTTCCTCTTCATCCTTTCCAAAGAGGGGTGCGTGAAGGCCAGGTTTGGCAGACCACGCAAGGAGGCGAATACTAGGCCCTGACCGGTAGTAGCTCCCGTGCAGCCCCCTCACGCATACATCCCAGGGAATGCAGCGAAATGGGGCAACAAGGAGCCTTCCTGAGGTTGGATGCAACCGCTGGGGCGCCCTTAATTGTTTATCCCCAGTAGCGGGTGTAGGTCTTCCACATTGTGTGGGCATAGTCATTGGTGGACCGTGTTGACCGCCAGCACGGAGCTTTAGCTTCCACATTGCATGGGCATAACCATTGGTGGGCAGTGTTGACTTCTCTGCCAGTGCTGGGTTGTGGCTACTACATTTCGTGGGAAAGAACACATCCGCATGCTTGGGGTGCTCTGCGCGTGTACAACCCATTTAGGTCATACACGTGGCTGGCACGATAGAACTAGAAGGTGTATCTGGGAGGTCACGAGGGCACTTTGTCCTCGCGAGGTCCCTACCTCAAGGCGGGTTGCGCCTAGGTCTCCTTGTAGATGGAACCACCCGAGGTCTTGGAATCTTCATTGCAGTCTGCACCGAGCGTCCTTCCTAGGGACTTTGGTAGGGCCAAGCACCAGTGAACCCAGCATATGAAGTGAATGGGGTCGGCCTGCTAAACAGAGCTCAGTCACTAGACTTTTCAATGCTGTAGGGATGGATCCAAGCACAGACACCGTGCCGAGTCCTCCTGCTAAGCAGGCCCTAGGTTGCCCCACTCGGGAGTGACAACATTCTCACCGGCAAAAAGCCTAGCATGCAAAGGGGGAGACGTTAGGAAACAGGTTGCATACATAAAAAACTGTTGAAATATGGGAAATAAGATGGCTACAGGGGTATGCATTGATCACCTAGGGAGGACGCGGCCTAGTGGGCTCCCTTAAATGAGAAAAGCGAAAAAGTTACCTCGCACAGATCAATAAAAAGTCACCTAGCAGCCATGCCGCTAAAGAGCTGAAGCTGCCATTGTAGCCTGATCCTGTCCCTCCACGAGTGTGACCCTCATGGGACCATCGTCTCTCGGGCCCTGAGACCAATGCTAAGTTTGGGAATCTCCTCCAACCCCTCGGTGCATCTCGCCAAACATGGTGCAAGCATGGCACGGGCAAGGTGCTGGAATGTGACACCACCACTGGCCTCGACAAAGGGCATGCACACGTAGTTGTGCGGCTAGCTCCACCCGCTGTCGGCTTGTACAGGCCCAAAGAGGCCCTGGGTCGAGGCCTTGTTGATTGCACGTGTGTCGATGCAGATGTGCGGACGGTCAACAGGGCCGATGATTGTGGCTACGATTGGTGGTACAGGGATGTCCCTTACTTGCCTAGATTGTGCCTCTTGAAGCTCCTCGATTGCTTTGATGAGTGACTCTCATGAAATTTGCACCTCGCGCCAAGCCTCCGGCTTCGGAGCTTGCGTGCATGGACGCACCTCCATATTGTGCCTGAACGCATCCCTTTTCTCCCCCCGAGCCCAACCCAAGGGGTGCACCAAGCATGCTTTCCTATGTGACGGACGGTGTGGCCCTGTCCTCGGGTGCAGATCCCGAGGCTACGCCCCTGGAGGTTCCCCCCCCATGCATTCTACGGGAGTGAGCTGCTTCTTCTTCTTTCGTGCATCTTCACAAGGCTAGGCATCCTCCTCGTCGTCTGAGCATTCGGCGACAGCGGCGCGGTATGCACGATCGAGGGACCAGATGACATCCTTCTCATCACAGGCAATGGTGATGACGACACCACTCCCTGGCTTCTTGAGGACGCTGTAGACGTTATGAGTTGCTGCCATAAACATGATGAAGGCCTGGTATCCAAGCATAGCACTATACGGGAGGTGGATGTGGGCGACGTCGAAGATGATGCTCTCGGTGTGTTAGTTCTTGCTATTGGAAATATGCCCTATAGGCAATAATAATTTTTTTATTATCATATTTCCTGGTTCATGATAATCGTTTATTATCCAAGCTAGAATTGTACCGATTGGAAACTCGGATACATGTGTGGATACATGGACAACACAATGTCCCTACTATGCCTCTAATAGACTAGCCCGTTGATCGAAGATGGTTAAGGTTTCGTTGCCATGGACATGTGATGTCATTTGATAACGGTATCACATCATTAGGAGAATGATGTGATGGAC
Organism: Hordeum marinum; assembly: GCA_022496015.1. Lineage (NCBI taxonomy): Eukaryota > Viridiplantae > Streptophyta > Magnoliopsida > Poales > Poaceae > Hordeum > Hordeum marinum. Next base: position 174,290,835 of record CM039674.1, on the reverse strand, counting down.
AAGACCCAAACCATAAATGTATCATATGATCGTGTTTGTTTATCACTACAGTTTCTGCATGTCAAGTATATGTTCCTATGACCATGAGATCATGCAACTCACTTACACTGGAGGAGTACCTTGTGTGTATCAAATGTTGCAATGTAACTCGGTGACTATAAAGGTCATCTACAGGTATCTCCAAGGGTGTCTATTGGGTTGGCATGGATCAAGACTGGGATTTGGCATGGCCCACTCGGTAATACAACATGACAATAAGCCTTGCAAGTAATGTGACTAAGTGTTAGCCACAGGATCTTGTATTACAAAACGAGTAAAGAGACTTTACAGTAATGAGATTGAACTAGGTATAGAGATATGGACGATCGAATCTCGGGCAAGTAACATACCAAAAAAGAAAGGGAACTGCATACGGGATTAATTGAGTCCTTGACATAGAGGTTCAACCGACAAAGATCTTCGTAGAATATGTAGGAACCAAAATGGGCATCCATCTCCCGGTATTGGTTATTAACGGTAGAGGTGTGTCGGTCATGTCTACATTGTTCTCGAACCTACAGGGTCTGCACACTTAAGGTTCGGTGACATTTCGATAGTATAGAGTTATGTATGATGATGACCGAAGGTTGTTCAGAGTCCCATATATGAGATCCTGGATGTCATGAGGAGCTCCGGAATGGTCCGGAGGTACACATTGATATATAGGAAGTCCTGTTTTGGTCACCGGAAAAGTTTCGGGCTCATTGGTAGTGTATCGGGAGTGCCGAGAGGGTGCCGAGGGACCATCACGAGGGGTTTCTCAACCCAAAGGACCTCATGGTCTATGGGAGGAGTCAAACCAGCCCCTTGTGGGCTGTACTAAGCCCCCACTAAGGCCAATGCGACTAGGGTAATAGGACTCCCTTGTGGAATCCTACTCCTAATAGGATTGGAGTAGGACTCCTCCACCTCCAATTTCTACCAAACCTTGAGAGTTTGAGGGTTCCTCCTCCCCTTCCTCCCTACTACATATACTAGAGGATTTAGAGGGGATAGCTAACCCTAATTGCCACCTGCCGCCCTCTTCTTCCCTAGATCAGTTTCTCCTCTATATTAGTTCTACGGTGCTTAGGCGAAGCCCTGTAGGATTAGTTCACCACCACCGCTACCCTGTCGTTGTGCTGCCATAGAACTCATCTACCTGTCTGCTCCCTCCTGATGGATCAAGAAGGCGGAGATCATCATCGAGCTATACATGTGCCGAACGCGGAGGTTCCATCCGTTCGGCACTAGATCGGAAGGACCGTGATCAAGATCGCAAGACGATTCGTGATTGGATTGCAGGATGTATCATGATGGGATTGTAGGATGGATCGTGATTGGATTGTGATATGGATCATGCTGGGATCACACGACGCTCGGCGATTTGGATCGCGAAGATGTTCGACTACATCAACCGCGTTTCTTAACGCTTCCCGCTTAGCGATCTACAAGGGTATGTAGATCCACTCTCCCTCTTGTAGATGCTCATCACCATGGATAGATATTGCGTGTGCGTAGGAAATTTTTGTTTCCAATGCAACGTTCCCCAACAGTAGCATCATGAGCTAGGTCTATGTGTAGATGAGATCTCGAGTAGAACACAAAGGAGTTTGTGGGTGTTGATGCTTAGATTGCTTCCTCCCTTGGTTGTGTTTTGGTTCGGCGGTATTGTGGGAAGAAGCGGCCCGGACCAACCTTACTCGTACGCTTACGAGAGACCGGTTCCATCGACTGCTGTGTAAATTTGTTGCAAAAAGATGACTGGCGGGTGTTTGTTTCTCCTACTTTAGTTGGATCGGATTTGACAAAGGCGGTCCTTGAGAAGGTTGAAAAGCAACTTATGTATCCCCGTTGTGGTTTTTGCGTAGGTGAGAATTCTTCTTGCTAGATACCCGTAGCAGCCACGTAAAATTTGCAACAACAATTAGAGAACGTCTAACTTGTTTTTGCAGGGTATGTTGTAATGTGATATGGCTAATTACATGATGAGATATATGTGATGTATGACATGATCATATGTTGTATAGAATATCACAACTTGCATGTTGATGAGTACGGCAACCGGCAGGAGCCACAAGGTTTACTTTAATTATTGTATGACCTATGTGTCAATCATTAAGTGATATGTAATGCTTTACTTTGTCGCTAAGCGGTAGCAATAGTAGTAGAAGCATGGTGTCCGTGACAACCCCAATGGCAACACGTTGATGGAGATCAAGATGATGGAGATCATGGTGTCATGCCGGTGACGATGGAGATCATGTTGGTGCTTTATAGATGGAGATCAAAAGCACAAGTTGATGGCCATATCATGTCAGTTATGATTTGCATGTGATGTTAATCCTTTTATGCACCTTGTTTTGCTTAGGACGTCGGTAGCATTATAAGGTGATCCGTCACTAAAATTTCAAGATAAATTGTGTTCTCCCCGAGTGTGCACCATTGCGAAAGTTTTTCATGTCGAGACACCATATGATGATCATGTGTGATAGAATCTACGTTCACATACAGCACGTGCAAGTCAGTGTTGCACATGCAGAACACTCAGGTTAAACTTGACGAGCCTAGCATATACAGACATGGCCTCGGAACACAAGAAACCGAAAGGTCGAACATGAGTCATATAGTCAATATGATCAACATGACGATGTTCACCCTTGAAACCACCTCAACTCACGTGATGATTGGACTTGAGTTGTTGAATTTGGATCATGTATCACTCGAATGACTGGAGGGGTGTCAATTTGAGTGGGAGTTCTTAAGTAATATGATTAATTGAACTCATTATCATGAGCATAGTTAGTAGTGTCTTCGCAAATTATGCTGTACCTCACGCTATAGCTCGCTTGAATTTTTATATGTTCCTAGAGAAATAGAGTTGAAACATGATGGTAGCAATATTGAGGACTGGGTCCGTGATCTGAGGATTGTCCTCATTGCTGGAAAGAAGGCTTATGTCCTTAATGCATCGCTCGGTGCGCGACCCCCTCTAGCATCGTGTGTAGATGTTGTGAACATAAGATATGCACATTCCGATGAATATTTGATAGTTCAGTGTGTCATGCATTACGGATTAGAATTGAGGCTCCTAAACGTTTTTGAATGTCATGGAACATATGAGATGTTCTAAGACCTCAAATTGGGATATCAGGTTCGTGCCCGTGTTGTGAGATATGAGATCTCCAACAAGATTCTTTGCCTACAAGATGAAGGAGAAGAGCTCAATCGTTGAGCATGTGCTCAAATTGTCTCGGTGCTACAATCGCTTGAATCGAGTGGGAGTTGATCTTCCAAATAAGAAAGTGATTGATATAGTTCTCCAAGTCACTATCACTAAGATACTAGGGCTTCATGATGAACTATACTTATGCCAGGGATGGAAATGAGGATCCCTGAGCTATTCGCGATGTTTGACACCGCGAAGGTAGATATCAAGAAGGAGCATCAAGTTTTGAGGGTTAGTAAAACCACTAGTTTTCGAAAAGGGAAAGGGTAAGGAGGGAAACTTCATGGATGGCAAGTCAGTTGCTTCTCCAGTGAAGAAACCCAAAGTTGAACCCAAACCCGATACTAAGTGCTTCTATTATGAGTAGAGCGGTCCGTGAAGCGGAGCAACCCTAGATACCTGGGAGTTAAGAAGGCTGGCAATGTTGACAGAATTATATTTGCAATGTGTGTTATTGATGCGTACCTTGCTAGTACTCCTAGTAACACCTGGAGATTGGATACCGGTTCGATTGCTAAATTTTATTAACTCGAAATAAAAGCTACGGAACAAACGGAGAGTAGCTAAGGGTGAGGTGACTATGTGTGTTGGAAATGTCTCCAAGGTTGATGTGATCAACATCGCATGCTCTCTCTACCTTCGGGTTTAGTGACGAACCTAAATAAATGTTATTTGGTGTTTGCGTTAAGCATGAAAATGATTAGATCGTGTTTATTGCAATACAGTTATTCATTTAAGTTAGAGAATAAAGGTTATTCTGTTTACATGAATAATACGTTCAATGGTCATGCACCCAATGAGAATGGTTTGTTGAATCTTGATCGTAGTAACACACATGTTCATAACATTGATACCAAAAGATACAAAGTTAATAATGATAGTACCACATACTTGTGGCACTATCGCTAAATGTCATATTGGTATAAATCGCATAAAGAAACTCCATGCTAATGGATCTTTGAACTCATTCGATTTCGAATCGGTTGAGACATGCGGACCATGCCTCATGGGCAAGATGACTAAAGACCCCATTTCGGTATGATGGAACGGGCTAGTAACTTGTTGAAAATAATACATGTTGATTTTCTTACCTTCACTAAAGATTTGCATATATATGAGTATATTTACTTAATGAAACACGAGTTTGAAACGTTCTAAAAGTTCACACAAATTCAGAGTGAAGTTTAAGATCATCGTGACAAGAAGATAAAAATGTCTATGATATGGTCGTGGAGGTGAATATCTGAGTGACGAGCTTGGCATACAGATTTAGACAATGTGAAAGTTGTTTCACAACTCACACCACTTGGAACACCATAGTGTGATGGTGTGTCCCAACGTCGTAGTCGTGCTGTGTTGGATATGGGGTGAACTATGATATCTCTTATCATTTTCCACTATCGATTTTGGTTTATGCATTAGAGACAACAACATTCACTTTAAATAGGGCACCTTCTAAATCCAATGAGATGACACCATATGGTTTGGCAGAAACCTAAGCTGTCATTTCTCAGAATTTGGGAATGCGACACTTATGTCTGATAAGCTCGAACCCAAAGCGGAGAAGTGCATCTTCATAGAATACCCTAAGAATAGTTGGGTATACCTTCTATCTCAGATCTGAGTGCAAACTGTTTGTTGCTGAAAACAGGTCCTTTCTCGAGAGAGAGTTTCTCTCAAAAGAATTGAGTGGGAGCAAGATAGAACTTGATGAGGTTGTTGAACCTTTGTTTCAACAAGAGAGTAGCGCAGCGCAGAAAGATGTTTCTGTGGAGCCTACGTTAGTTGAAGAGGAAGTTAATGATTATGATCATGAAGCTTCGGACCAAGTTACTGTCGAACCTCGTAGGTTGACAAGGATACGTACTTCACCTGAGTGGTACGGTGATCATGTCTTGCAGATCATTTTATTAGACAACGATGAGCCTACGAACTCTGAAGAAGTGATGATGGGCCCGAATTCCAACAAATGGTTAGAGGCCATGAAATCTGAGAAACGATCCATGTATGAAAACCAAGTATGGACTTTGGTATACTTGCCCGTTGAACGGAAGGTTGTTGAGTACAAATGGATCTCTAAGATGAAGACAGACGTTGATGGTAAATGTCACCAACTATAAAGATCGACTTCCCGCAAAGAAATTTATGACAAGTTAAAGGAGTTAACTGCAATGATACTTTCTCACTTGTAGCGATGCTAAAGTCTGTTGGAACTATGTTAGCAGTTGTTGCATTTTTCAATTATGAAATATAGCAGATGCATGTCAAAACATCGTTTCTTTCCTTGAGGAAAGGTTGTATGCGATACAACCAGAGGATTTTGTTAGTCCTAAAGATGCTAGAAGGTGTGCAATCTCTAGTGATCCTTGTATGGTTTGGACGAGCATCTCGGAGTTGGAATATATGCTTTGATAAGATGATCAAAGTTTTTGGGTTTATACAAAGTTTATGAGAAACTTGTATTTACAAGAAAATGAGTGGGAGCGCTATAGAATTTTTGATATGTATATGTGGTTGACAATTGTTGATCGGAAATAATGTAGAATTTATGGAAAGCATAAACCATTGTTTGAAAAGAGTTTTTCAAAGGAAGACCTGGACAAAGCTACCTAATTGTTGGGCATCAATATCTATAGAGGTAGATCAAGATGCTTGATGAGACTTTCAATGAGTACATACCTAGACAAGATTTTGAAAGAGATCAAAATGGATCAGTCAAAGAAAGAGTTCTTGCTTGATTTGTAGATGTGGAGTTGAGTGAGACTCAAATATCAACCATGTCATAAGAAAGAGAAAGGACGAAGGTTGTCCCCTATGCCTCATTCATAGGCTTTGTATAGTATGCCATGTTGTGTACGGCACGTGTGTGTGTGCCTTGCCATGAGTCTGTCAAGGGGTACAAGAGTGATCCAAGAGTGGACCACTGGACCGCGGTCAAGATTATCCTTATTAACTTGAGTACTAAGGAAATATTTATCAATTATGGAGGTGATAAAGAGTTGGTCGTAAAGGGTTACGTCGATGCAAGCTTTAACACCAATCCGGATGACACTTAGCAGCAATCCAAATACGTATAGTGGAGCAGCCATTTGGAATAGTTCCAAGTGCAGTGTGGTAGAAGTGTTTATAGTATGACACAGAGATTTGCAAAGTACACATGAATCTGAATGTCGCAAACCCGTTGACTAAAATACCTCTCTCACACGCAAAGCATGATCGAGCCCCAGAACTCATTGGGTGTTAGATTCATAACAATGTGAATCACATGGTGATGTGAAATAGATTATTGTCTCTCGTTCAAGTGGGAGACTGTTGGAAATATGCCCTAGAGGCAATAATAAATTAGTTATTAGCACATTTCCTGGTTCATGATAATCGTTTATTATCCAAGCTAGAATTGTACTGATCGGAAACTCATATGCATGTGTGGATACATAGACAACACCAAGTCCCTAGTATGCCTCTAATAGACTAGCTCGTTGATAAAAGATGGTTAAGGTTTCCTAGCCATGGAAATGAGATGTCATTTGATAACGGGATCACATCATTAGGAGAATGATGTGATGGACAAGACCCAAACTATAAACGTAGCATATGATCGTGTTTGTTTATTGCTACAGTTTTCTTCATGTCAAGTATATGTTCCTATGACGATGAGATCATGCAACTCACTGAGACCGGAGGAGTACCTTGTGTGTGTCAAACATCACAACGTAACTAGCTGACTATAAAGTTGCTCTACAGGTATCTTCTAGGGTGTCTATTGGGTTGACATGGGTCAAGACTTGGATTTGTTACTCCATGTGATGGCGAGGTATCTCAGGGCCCACTTGGTAACACAACATCACAATAAGCCTTGTAAGCAATGTGGCTAAGTGTTAGCCATGGGATCTTGTATTACGGAATGAGTAAAGAGGCTTTCCGGTAATGAGGTTGAACTAGGTATAGAGATACGGACGATCGAATCTCGGGCAAGTAACATACAGAAGAACAAAGGGTACTACATACGAGATTAACTGAATCCTTGACATAGAGGTTCAACCAACAAAGATTTTCGTAGAATATGTAGGAACCAATATGGGCATCCAGGTCCCGCTATTGGTTATCAACCGTAGAGCTGTCTCGGTCGTGTCTACATAGTTCTCGAACCCGCAGGGTCTCCACACTTAAGGTTTGGTGACGTTTTTGTAGTATAGAGTGGTGAACGAAGGTTGTTCGGAGTACCGGATGAGATCCTGGACGTCACGAGGAGCTCCGGAATGGTTCGGAGGTAAAGATTGATATATAGGAAGTCCTGTTTTGGTCACCGGAAAAGTTTTGGGCTCATCGCTAGTGTACCGGGAGTGCCGGGAGGGTGCCGAGGGACCATCGGCAGGGGTGTCTCGACCCAAAGGACCTCATGGGCTGTGGGAGGAGTCAAACCAGCCCCTTATGGGCTGTACTAAGCACCCACTAAGGCCCATGCAACTAGGGGCGGGAAAAACCCAATAGGTGGAGAGGTGGAAAGAGTTTCCAAGTGGAAAGGAGTAATCCTACTCCTAATAGGATTCGAGTAGGACTCCTCCACCTCCAATTTCTACCAAACCTTGAGGGTTTGAGGGTTCCTCCTCCCCTCCCTTCCTCCTATATATACTAGAGGATTTAGAGTGGATAGCTTACCCTAATTGCCACGTGCTGCCCTCTTCTTCCCTAGATCAGTTTCTCCTCTAGATTAGTTGTGCGGTGCTTAGGCGAAGCCCTATAGGATTAGTTCACCACCGCCGCCACCACGCTGTTGTTATGCCATAGAACTCATCTACCTCTCCGCTCCCTCTTGCTGGATCAAGAAGGCGGAGATCATCATCGAGTTGTACATGTGTTGAATGCGGAGGTGCCATCCATTCAGCGCTATATCAGAAGGACCGTGATCAAGATCGTGAGACGATTCATGATTGGATTGTGGGACGGACCGTGATGGGATCGCAGGACAGATCGTGATTTGATTGGAAGATGGATCATGATGGGATCATGGTACGCTTGGCAATTTGGATTGCAAAGACGTTTGACTACATCAACTGCGTTTCTTAGCGCTTCCTGCTTAGCGATCTACAAGGGTATGTAGATCCACTCTCCCTCTCATAGATGCTCATCACCATGGATAGATCTTGCATGTTCGTAGGATTTTTTTCCCATGCAATGTTCCCCAACACTTGCACCCGCCGAGGGAGACGGGCAGGCGCACTTGCCCAATGGGAACGGTGGACCCATCAGTGACTCGTGAGAAGGACTTGGTCGGCATGAGCTGGTCGTATGGTACTTGGAGCATCTCGAAGGTCTCGATGGAGAGGACATTGAGCTCCACCCCACTGTTGATGAGGGCCTTGGTGACGAGGACGTTGCTTATGGTTGGGGACACAACATGGGGAGTTTGTCGGCCATGGCGAGCACCTGAGTTGATCCCTCGAGTGGAATGTGATGGCAGTCTAGGACCACCTGAGGGGGCGCATGCCCTTAGGCTTTGGGAGAGCTGCGTTCACCTCCCACGACAACTACTTGAAGACGATGTTTGAGGACGGGGCCTGGGCACCGCCAATGATACAAGCTCCAGCCCTAATCTCGTGGAAGCCCCCAACCCCGTCGTCCTTCTTGTCCTCTTCCTTCCGTCTGGGTGGAGGTGGAAGTGGTGGTAGGACGGCCTCACGAGGGAGACCCTCATGAGGCGGGCCTTGGCGCGACCCCTCTAGAGGGTCATCGCGCCAGCGGTCCTCTCGAGCCTGATCGTGCCAGCAGAATAGCCTCAGCTCCTGGCAATCTGCGGTGTCGTGGTTTTTGGTAACGTGGAAGACACAGGTCGGTCTTCCATCTGTGGGGTGCTCCTCGCCTTGGCTACGCTTCGCCCCGGGATCGGCAGCGAGTACCGCTGGGGCCTTGCGCTTCGCCTCCTTGTCCTTGGTCTTCTTTTCCTGTCGCTCTGTCGCTGGAGGCTCAGAGAGTGACAGGCGACCCTCTTTGGCCTTTGCGGACTTGTTTGCCAGGTTGAACATCCCTAGGGCGGAGCATAGTTCGTCGTTCATGGTGAGCTGTTCTTTCATCTTGAGATCTGTGATTCCATCGGTTAAGGCGGTGATGATAGCCTCATCTGACACCTTCAGTACATTGAGGCGCGTGGTCCTGAAGCACTGTATGAACTTGTGCAGGCTCTCTCCATACTGCTGCTTCAGCGCCGCAGGTTGTTCACGGTGAGCGTGCGGTCGCGGGTACCATGGAAGTTGGTGACGAAGCATTTGCGCAGGTCGTCCCAGGATGTGATGGACCCCGCTGGGAGGTTGAGCAGCCAGGAGAGCACACCTCCCTTGAGCGCCATGGGGAACCAGCATGCCATGTCCTTGTCGTCTCCACCGTTCTCCCGGATGTTGAGCGAGTAGAGTTGTAGGAATGGAGCAGGGTCCGGGATGTCGTCGTAGCGAAGATTGTGCGGGTTTGAACTTGCAAGGCCACGTGGTTGGATGGAGCTCCGGGGTGATGGTGAGGCAGCCCACCGGCTCGATGGGTGCTGCCGCACGCGCGAGGGTGCCAGTTCTTGACGCTCCTGAGGGAGCACCTCAAGTGGTGCCCGGTAGTGGCACTGGTTTGGCAGCATGAGGAGTGCACGCGCATCGACGCACGGGCGAGGCACCACTTGGTAGCTTACCTCGTCCCTTGCCCTTAGGCACGACCCTCGGGGCAGGTCACAAGAGCATGCCTCACACCTGGGCTCAGGGTCGACGTCGCGTTGCGGAGGAGGTGGAGGCGCATCATGGTCTGGATCATCTACCAAGGAAGGTCGGGGCCGAAACGAGTAGGAGGGCGCGGAGGCATCGCTAGTAGCACTCACGATCTCCGTGATGCGCCGAAGCCAGGCGTCCTAGTGGTCGGTGGCGGGGCAGTAGTGGAGCAGCTCGTTCTCCATGGCGAGCATGCCCAAACCATGTGTCCCCCGGGCCTGACGTGGGACGACAACCTGGTAGCTGGGATGATCGACGGAGTGGCGTTGCGGCCGTTGCATTGTGCGGTGTCCGCTTGCGAGGAGTCTTGTTGTTCATGTGCATCCAGGCCGGTGGCGGCATTGGCCGCATGCAAGGGGGACCGGTGCACGCCGGCACGACCCACGGGCGTCATCTGGGTAACGCGGGAGCGCGGAGCCCAGTGCGGTCTTGGCGGGTGTCAACCATGGGAGCGGCAAGGTGGTAGGAGAGCTTGGCTTGAGGAAGACTTCGAACTTGGCACGCCAAATGTCGGTTCTGGCTCCGCAAAACCATCAAGGTTCAAACACGGGGGCATGTCTGAAGATCCCCTGCAGCGTCAGCCTACCTAGCTCACTACATGATGGACACAATGGCAGACTCGCACAATGACGAGGAAGAAGATGAACACGAAAGTTTACCCGGGTTCGGGCCGTTGAGAAGCGTAATACCCTAGTACTGCTTTGATGGATTGCCTTTTCGGGAGGTATGCTGGATGAACTAATACAGTGGGGGCGAGCCTTGTGAGGGAGCTCAAGCAGTGTTATTGGCTTCCTGCCTTGTGTGGTGGTTTGAGTGGTTAAGTTGTGGATCGGATCTATGGTGTGGCCTAGCCTCTATATATAGCGATGGCTCGGGTCCAATTGCCTCATCACAATGGCGGGAAGGAATCCCACAATGGCCAAATTCGAAGGGGCAGAGGAGTATGCTCGCGCCCTGTCCAAAGGTGGTCTTCGCCTGCAAAGTGGTTGTTGGTGATGCAGTGGTGGGCTCGGCGATGACATTTGTCTTGCGGGGCTCGGGGTCGTGGTCTTATTGCACCAGAATGGACACCTTTCGTTGATGCTTTGGGAACCCGCATACGTCCTTGCTCCCTTTGCACCAAAGGGGAAACTGCGTCGCCTCGTGTGCTGGCGCCCTCCAGTCCTTCCTTGCATCAGCTTTGACTCATGAGGTCGGGCTCTGCATAGAGATCTCCACCGCTCAGGAGTGGGCCTGAGGTGGCCCATCCTTGCAGGCCTTGGTGCCATTCTTCCTCGTGAGCCCGGGGTCCTCGCGAGGGCCTTGTCTTGAGTAGAGTTGTGCCAGGCCATGCGTGGCTAACGAACTGGGCCATGTCCTGGCCCGTGGGCAGGAAGGGCTGGGTACCCCTGTTCCCAGAACGCCGACAGCCTCCATCTCAGAGCTCGGCGCTTGAAGGAAACGGCTGAGACATCATCGATTGAGATGGTTGCGGAGGGTTCCTTTGGCCATCCTTTGTCACATACGATCGGCGTCTTGGAGGGGATAGGAGGTGGGGGGCTTTACAGCGGCAAGGTGGAGACACTGGAGATGCTAGGGGGCGAGGGGAAGCCCGGGTTGGTTCAAATTTTGGGGGAGGCCAGAGGCGGGGCTTCGGGGTGGGGAGGCTTGGGGGCATAAGGGGTTGAGGAGTCAGTCTAGGTGCTTCAAGGGAGAGAGACGGAGCGAGAGAGATTGAGAGTGGGCAAAGGGAGCGCTCGGGAGGGCTTGTATACCCATGCCGAGGTGCACCATGGACATGGAGTTCGGTGAGGTCGAGGCCATCGTCTGAGATCTCGAGGGCTTGCCAGGGCGTGTCTTTGGTTCTTCTAGTTGCGGTCTTGGTCTGTAGGATTGTAGAGAAGGAGCGGGTCATGGCCAGGGCATCGCGCGTGTGAGGTCACCCCCAGGAACACTAACCGCCCTGCCTCTAGTATAAGGTCTCACCTTGGAGGAGTTGGACTCCACGAAGGACCACTACGATTGTGGAGCCGCGACAACCATGAGGAAGAAGTCAACCTTCCCTCCTCTACCGACAGCATCAACTAGACTATATCAAGAAGCACCAACGTCCAAGCATGATGAAGCCCTTGCACAACAAGAGGATTGAAGAACCCCTTGTCATGATCGGTCATCCATCAATTCCCGACTAAGGGGGAACCGAGGAGCTGATAGCACCCCTTACTCCACCACCTTGATGGTGTACGTTGGGCATGACATCCCTGCTCCATCCAGATGCCTGGAACGGAGAAGAACAACTATCATGACCTCATTGCTAGCCCCTTTTGGATTCAATTAGGTACATGACCCTGACTCGATCATGGTAACCCCTTGGCAAAGGTAGTTCACCCCTCTTGCCAAGCGTCGGACCTTGGGGATTAGATGGCTGATCTATACTCTGAATAGTCAGCTTATCTAGAACCCCACTAAGGCCTTCCCAGATGGTAGAACCCATTTTTGACACCAAGTCTCTAAGCTCAACCTTAGGGGCGAGACCCAACACGGACCTTGCCACGGAGTGACGAATAGACCAAACGCTCGAAGACCCTCCATGCACGTGCGTCCATGACGATGAAGGCAAACAACCAAAGAAGAATGAAGAATCTACCTGGGAAGCTTACTCAAGCAGAAGATCTCGATGAGAAGCCCAAGATGGCGCACCACAACACTCTCGAGGATGGAGACCACCTACGACTGAAGACCTCCTGCATTAAGGAAGATAAGGACTTCCCCATCAAGAAGAAGCTACACCAAGACTCAACCCTTCTATTCTAACGCGTGACATCTAGATGTCACTAACCAAACTGAGAAATCCCAGGACCAACACATAGACACACTACTGGCCAGGTATTCCGACTTTGGATACACACGCAAGCCAGGACCTTATTAGAACCTCGTCCACCAAACCTTTAATCATTAGGCAAGCCTAGGAGGTTGCTAGAACCCCGTTCACCTTGAGACGAAGTCAACGATGCACTTGAAGACATATCACAAAGGATTTCAAGATCCAGGAGGACAACCATGCAAAAGCAGAAGCAACAGGGAACGTGAAGACTACCTCACCTCTAAACTTCCGCATCCTTCTTACACCTAGCCTAGGAATCTCGGGGACGAAATTCTTCTAAGGGGGGGTAGGTCTGTCACACCCTGTGATTTGCATCATGACTAAGATATCATGACTCAAAAATCAGGGCCAATTAAAACTTTTTGTGTGCTTGTTATGCTTGACTTGATTGATGATTGTTTGATTGCTTGTTAGTGCTCTATATTCATAAAATCGATCCTACTCTCAAAACTCTTTTCCTTGATCCCCACTACTGTCCAATGATCATACCATGTGAATAAGACTTAATTATATTTTTACAAAATGTTATTTTGGACAAACAGGTTTTATTCAAATTAGGTTTGCAAAACCCCAGATTTGAGATTTGCACTGCAGGTCCCCAAATTGGGTGGATCCTTTTTCCCCGAATGATTTATTTGGGACCTACTATATATATATAACATCCCAAAACCACAAAATATTATTTTAAAAGATTATTTTCATATTTTATTTAAAGGCTTTATCTTAAGGCTAGAAATGTTTTTTCATAGGGAAAAATTATTTAAATGCTTTATAAATATTTGAATTTTTTTGGGGAAACTCACTGGACATATATTATCCATATATAAGAGTTTCAACACATGGTCATGTACAAAATATTGGATAAAACCCGTCAAACCATATATGTCTGATTCAAGGTTTTGAAATATTTCTATAAGAAATATTCTCAATTAAATCGTAGAAAATTCTAGCATGTCACATATGATATATGAGGTCACCTTGCCAAGTTTCAGATCAATCCCAATTGTTTTGGTTGACCAAACTATCCCAAAACCCTCTCTGTCCAGATCCAAATTTGAGAAACTCTACATTACCAGTTGTCTCCCCTTAGGCTCAATCCTTGTGGGCATGTTAGAATCCTCCAATAATGCATCCACACCAAGTGGTGAATCAAGGAGACTAGATTAACGTTCCAAATCCGCTCAAAACCATCTTTGCTGATTTCAAGAATTTGGTAAAATTACATTGCCAAGTTTCCCCATTGGGCCCCAAACTTTTTGTGCATGTTATAATCCATAAAATGTGTCACCACATCAAGTGATGCATCAAGGGAAATGGACTTGCATAGCTAGATCTAAGAAAATCCATTTATGCCAATTTATAGGGTTTACAGCATTTGTATTGTCAAATTTCCTCAAATGGGATCAAATCTTGTGACCCCTCTCAATTTTACCTCCCATCTAATTCTGGTAAGTGTCATGGCACGTAAACACCATTTGCTTTCCCAAACATCCTTCAAACACCTTATGTCCTATTCTAGGGATCAATAATTGGGGCCCATATGAGTTCCTCTTGGGCCTAAATTTTTACCACAACCCTCTCATGGTGTCTTTTACCTGTAGTAATCCTGGCACGACCAAAGCTCAAGGGTTGATAAAGTAAAACCCTATTTTTACCTCTAGCCAGCCCTTGCATTGCCCTTCCCCACCTCTATTTTTCTCTCCCCTTCTCTCTCCTAGCTTCCTTGCACTCCCAGGGCATCTCTAGAAAATCCCCACAGCTAGTGGACAAGGTGGGCGCGCCAAAGGCACCTCAGAGCGCGCCATGCCAGCCATTTGCATGCTCTAGAGCGCGCTACAGTGCACCTCAACATTGTAGCCACCACCCAATCCCCTGCCCCGACCAAATTGCGCCACCCCATCGTGTCCCTTGAGGTCGCCTCGACGTCCTCATCACGGCAGCTGGTCGGCCCCCTCCTCTCTCTCCTCCTTCCGCGCGTGACGAGGCCGCCCGGCTCGGCCAATGGTCGGCCCCGCACCCATGAGGACCCAGCGCTCCCCCGCTCCCCCTCTTTCCTTCCCTGGACCAAGGCCAAGTCCATGAGAGCCTCAAACACGGGACAAGGACCCCCCAGAGCTTGCTATGGACGACCACGACCCTGCCGGACCTTGGTCCATGGTGAGCTCGCCCCTGGGCTATTTAAAGCCACCCCGATCTCCTCTCGGCTCTTCTCTTGCTTCCTCTCTCCCTCAATTGAACCCGTAGACCCCCCTCTCCTTCCCCTGCTTTGCGTGCTCCACCCGAGCCGGAGCACCGCCGCCGCGGGCCGCTGCCATCCGGACGGCACAGAGCGCCCCCTGCCTACTTTTCTCCTCCCTTAGCTCCCCCGAGACATCTGGGGCCTGACCCCCACTTCAAATCCTTTTCCCTCCCACTCCGGAGTCATCGGATCCTCCATGGCCATTGCCGGTCTCCGCCGCGATCGGTGCCTTGCTCAGCTGAGAGCCCCTCGGCGACCATGACCGGCATGGGGAGGACCGCCTCTCCCCCCTGAGCATGCCGGTAGGCCGGGAGGCTCGATCAGTGCCTGGAGTCGCCGGCAATCGCCGTCGGGGTTCACCCCTCTCCACGGTCGTGCGACAGGACACGGGAGGATAATGATGAACCTGCGAGCAGGGCCTGCCGGTCAGTGGCTAAGGCCGGGCCCCCTGTTTTAAGTGGAGGCGACATCCGGTTTCTACGCCTCTCCGCGACGAAGGCGGATTCCTAGGAATGCGCCTCTAACGTGGCCCTTCGTGCCCGAGTCCGAGCAGTTGGGCCGGCCCAGCTCCGGTCGCCTCTATCCTACGCTTGGTGTGTGGTTGGCCCATTTACTAATACCCTTTCCTCTTTTCTTTTCCTTTTAGTTTTCTTTACAAACTAGAAAATCCATAGAAAATTCTTAGTAGCTCTAAATTCAGTGATCCAAAATCCTAGATATTTCTAAAACCATTTCCTATCCAAATATGTACATTGCACAATTTTACATATATCTTTTCCATTACTTCAAATTCAAATTTGAATTTGAACCATGTGGAACCCCACATTGTAAATTCCCAGGGAATTATTAGTAACTCCAAAATGGGGTGATTCAAGTTCCTATCTATGTCTAAATTCATGGCCTAATTAGGGTACATTTTTCCTGGTGCCTCTCTGCCATCCAAATTATTGAGTTATTTATTCAGGTATAACCCACTTTGAAAATTCCTAGGATATTCTTACCAACTCCAAAACTAGTAAAACCACTTTCTATTTGTTTATAAAATTATGCCCTATTTTATGAGTGCCTGCACTCATTTTCATGAAAAAATTACTGTTGACATCTTATAGGATCATCGTTTCCATCATTCCCACTATTCAAAACTTCCCCTTGACCAACATCCACCAAAAACCTCCTTGGTTATTTGTCTCATGACTAGAGGATTCCTAGAAAAATGAACTCCTAATTATAGAGCACTTTTATTTCTCTTCTTGTTGTGTTGCTTATTATGGTTGTTTCTGACAGTAGTTGACGAGTTATTCGGAGTGCTCGGAGTTGGATGAGAAGCGGGCGAAGACCTCAAAGACGTTGCTAAGCTAGGCAAGCAACCCTTTGACCATGATAAGAAACCATTTTATTGCATGTCATATAGCACTTTACTTTCATCGTATTTGATCATGTGTTGTGTTGTTCCCCTTTCGATGGGATGCCTTCGGTACTTCTCCATTAAAACTTGCATCATGCATGACCCTACCCCTTATGAGGTTCGTGTGGGTGGGAGTAGTTAGGTTTCTAATAGATGCTATGCAAATGGGATCAGACTTATGCATAGTGATGGAAAGGTAGGATGTGATTTCAAATACTTTTCGAAACCCCGTCGGGTGCCATTAATGCCCGAGGGAGATGATGATGAAATGGGTGACCACCTGAGAAAGAAGTGGTGTACCGGGGCAAGTGAGTATGTGTGTTTTTGAAAACGGATTAGATTTAAGATTTGTCGACCGTCCCAACCTTACATGTGCTACCATGATACCCCTTATGGGATGGGGCTTTGTTGATTACCTTGGTGGGTATTGGCAAGGAGCCCGCATTACTAGTGGCGGGAGTGGCGTGGTCACTCTCGATACAGGTCGTACCAGTTTGTACGATCATGCGCTGTCTTCATAGGAACCGGGCACACCATTGGTCCCCTCATGGATGGATCGATTCGATCGAGGCTCGTGTGACATACATCATGAGGGCTGGGTACCAATCGAGTCGACTCTTTGTTTAGTATCGTCGGGGAAAGGCATTGTTCGGGTTCTTACCCTGGGAATATTATAGACCGCAAGTCATGGATGACTTGGAAGTTCCCTGAGTCCATGGTCCACGGTCAAGGACAGTTGGGTGGTGCTGCTTAAACTACGTCCAGATGTTTTTGCACACTTGGTGTGTGTGTGTGTGGTGACAAGTATGATACTTGAGTCGAGTCGGTTGACTTAGCCTGATGACTGAACATGAGATGTTCAGATGGTACATGTGACAATTCTGAGGAGTTGGTGTGATGGTTGAACATGAGACGTCCAACCCACTACTTATGATGATGACTGCGACGTGTTCTATGAACACCTGTCTATGGTTGATGCATGCTTACTTAAGTTACTTGATCATGTCATTGCACTCAAAACTAGCTTTCTACAAAACTTACCTATTAGTTCTATACATGCATTGTTATTGCCTTGTTCCAAACATGGGTTGCTTGCGAGTACATTCAAAGTACTCATTGGCTTGCCACTGGTTATTTAATTGGCCAGGCATGAAAGATCAGGTTATGATGAAGATTGCCCTGGTGCCGGACATGCTAGCTAGGACGCTTCCCAGTCAGAATGCCTGTAGGGTTAAGGCAAATGGCGTGGGTTCAAGCTATTGTTGAATTTTCCGCTGCAATCATATGAAGACTTGGCCATAAAGGCCACATTTGAGTAAAACGATATGTAATGGATGTAACACTCTTGTTATTTAGTTTCTGTGTGTTAAGTGAGCATTTATCTCTAGGATCACTGTGCACGTACATTCGGTGATCATGGCGTATGAGTCGGGGTCCCCACATATCTCCAGATATCCATGTTATCACATGGAAACAACCCGCAACTGCACCTAAGAACGCTATAAGAGGGGTTGAGCAGCGGTAAGTTAGCCAAACAAGGTTTGCTAGGTAGTGGAGGGGTTAAAGGCTCTCATGGCAATGTAGGAGGCTTTACATTCAAGTGGTAAGTAATGCAAATGTAACAATAAGAGCGAGACATCTAGTAAAGAAAAAAATAGTGTCGAGATCCGGGTAAGATCATCTTGCCTGTTGGTTCTTCAGAGGGACAAGGAGTTGGGTCCTTGTAGTGGTACTCCCCTGGATCCTCGTACTCAGGTTCAACACTTGTGTCTACCCAAATATAAATAGAAACCAATAAACAAAAAATCAAGGTGCAATGCACAAACAAGATGATGCATGATTCATTTGAAGTATTTAACATGGCAATCCTTAGCTAGTCATGTTTCTCATGCAATAGTTAACTTATTTGGAATTCTAGACAGAACCTCATGCTAAGTAGCTTAAACATGCTTGACCATGGAAAATATGGATGCTTCATGCAAAATAGATGCAAATGCATATGTAAAACATAGGAAATGGAGTAACGGTTCGCACGCTACGCTCACGGCAAGGTACGAAGACAAAATACAAGACAAGGAAGGCCATGGGCTATTCCTTGGTATTCCAAGGTAGCCATTGGTTAGGAAATTAAAAACCAATCCCAATATATCCAAAGATCAAGCAAAACAGTGGAGTATAGCTCCCACAAGCCACAACACAAAACTACACATGCCATGTCTAAAACAGCAACATAGCAACTTGCACAGCCAATATCTAGAGCTACAAGAGGTTTCTAACCACAAACAAAGTATGTACAAAAACTACATAACATGCTTATCAAATCACCTAACTACAGAAACTTAAAAGGAATCATAGATCACTAAGCATGAAGCTCACAAGATGGCATAATGAAACAAATTCTAGGGACTAGGTGAAAAACATAGATTTTTGGAATCTGAGTTAAGCTGATAGCAAATTAACCGTAGAAAACAATGATTCTAGAGACCACCTCATGGCATGAAAATTAAAAGGATAGTAGAGGGCAACAACTACTACAAAACACTAACACTGAGCTTGAGCTAAAACTCAATAGAACACTTGGTAGCATCCACTCAACATGGCATAAAAATAATTACAGATTTTCAGACTTGGAAATATTTAGCATGTTGAAACCAACAACAATTTATTAGCTACTTTGGAGCAAGAAACCTGCTTACATGCAAGTTTATCATGTCAAAGGAAAATGCCATGGCATAATACTCACAAAACCCTACCACTTTCATGTTCACACAATTATCATAGTATGCATGGATTTATTCATACAAAAATGACAAAATGGCATATTGGAACAGAATGACATTTTGCAAAACTTGCTCTAAAGCTAAAACAAATTACAGCAATGGATTCCTTGGATTTTTCTATCCCAAATCCATATATCACACTCATAAGTTTGCATAGGAAAAACAGACACACCATAGCTCGAAAGAAAAAGCACAAAACCTATATGACTTATAAGTAAAAACCTTCCTACTTGGGCCACTGCCAAGAATGCCCATGTCCAGATCTGGACATATTCCACATGTGTAATTTATTCTACAAACATAATAAAACAAGCATAATAATTAAAACAAATAAATAAACAGGAGTGGTCCCACTTCGTAGTGAGCTAGGGCCCCTTTGAGGATGTCAAGTGGGCCAGGGGCCCACTGTCATACACAGACAACCTAGAACACACATAGACACATGCCGCACATAGGGGCACACACACAGAACACAGACACACAGCAGATCCACCATGGTCACAAGAGATCCACCCACACATGCACACACGCGGGCACTCACACGCACACAAACGCATGCACACGGGATTCGGCCACCCCGCAAGGGATCCAGCAGGCACACCAGCACACACACCACCGGAAATAAAAGAAAAAGGGCCAAGGGAGGATTCGAACCTGCGACCTCTCGGTCTTTTCCCCAAGTGTGCAACGCTATGCTATGATGCGGCGTCTGACTGAAGGAGGGGCAGCGCGCAACATATACAGAGAAAACCAGAGACCTCCTTTTTCGTCGATGCAGAGGAGAAGGGCTCGTCGCCGGCGGAACTGGGGCAACCACCAGCCCATCGGATCACCAGAGGGAGCTACAGGAACTACAGGGGCTCCATCCATGCGGCTAATACGATCTACACGCAGATGTAGAGGGGCGCTCGAGCTCGAGGTGTTGCTCGGCTCAGGGCACGCTGGCGAAGTGATGCAAGGGCAAGGCGAGGTGCGGGCAGTGCTATGGACGAGCTGCTGCATGATGAGGGTGCACACGCGACAAAATCAAAGGGGGGCCGTTTTGATGCGTGCACCTGTATCTACAAACTCTGAACTTCCATAGCACCGGGAGCGAGAGCACGACACGACTACGGTGACAGCTACGGTGGCCTAGGGTTGGGGGAGAGGGAACAGATCGGGCACGGGGTGTACCTCTCCTACCTTAGACACGAAGACGGGGCCGGGGACGCAACAGAACGTGGATTACACGGCAAGGATCTCCGGCGAGCTCCTGATCCGAAACAAAGAGGAAGAAGACGGCGACAAACTGGTCCTTGGATCTCCCCTGGACGACAAGGAAGAAGAGGAGGAATGGGGCTTTGTCTTCGAGTGGTCAAGAGGGGTTTCTAGCGTCTAGCCCGAGCTCGAGCTCGTGCTCACACCGCTCATGACAGCACGTGACGGCTATGGCGAGGGCGGCGCTTGCCTGCACTGGCCGCAGCGGAGAAAGGAGGGAATGGAGAGAGGATCTCTAGGGTTTTGCGGCGGCAGCTTTATAGAGGGGCTCTGGGCTTAATGCCATCTCGATGTGCGTGCCAGCGGTGGGCGCTGCTCCTGCTCTCTCTAAAGAAAAGTGATGCCATCCGGAGCAGTTGCCCGTCAGGAGGAGGGAAGCAGGCACTGGGCTGCGGCGCAGGGGAAGGTGGGCCGTGAGGGAGATGAGGCACATCACCCCTGGAACTCTCTCTCTCTTTCTGAAAACAGAGGCTGATTTCCTGTTTTTAGAACAATTCTAAACCAAACCAAATACCCCACGGAGAAAGAAAATGATTTTTGAAAAAAATACCAAAATAACTTGGCACTAAAATAATGCAACCTATTTAATAAAAATGAACTAGCCATTTTTAGCCAAATCAAATTAATTAATTTAATTAAAATATACTATTGTTTTATTAAAAGACATTAAAGCCAAAAGTAGCAAGAAATGAAAGATCTCACTTACTCCACTATAAACAATTTACGTAAGCAACAAAACATTTTTAAAAGATTTGTTAGGCAGGGTTAAACTGATGTCATAAAACAATTGAGAGCAAAAGGGTTTTTGCTTTGATGTTGAAATGGGAAAGGGGTTTAACTCCACATGCACACATCTCACTCCCAAGAGCCTAAACACATATAACACTTCAACCACACCACAATCACATCACCACACCCTTGTGCACACAAAACAACATGATGATGAATGCTTATGATGCCATTATGCAAGAATGACTTGAAGCAAAATTATATCTAGCACAACAACTGGTGGCAAACATGGAAGGTCCACATGACATACACGACCAAAATAGCAAGGGGTGCACTTGGGCTGTTACAACTCTCCCACACTACAAGAGGATCTCGACCCGAGATCTAAGAACGAAAGAACTCTGCACCCAACACGGACCTTAGAGACGAGATCCAACACGGACCTTGCCACGGAGTGACGAATAGACCAAACGCTCGAAGACCCTCCATGAACGTGCGTCCATGACGATGAAGGCAAACAACCAAAGAAGAATGAAGAATCTACCTGGGAAGATTACTCAAGCAGAAGATCTCGATGAGAAGCCCAAGACAGCGCAGCACAACACTCTCGAGGATGTCGACCACCTACGACTGAAGACCTCCTGCATTAAGGAAGATAAGGACTTCCCCGTCAAGAAGAAGCTACACCAAGACTCAACCCTTCTATTCTAACGTGTGACATCTAGATGTCACTAACCAAACTGAGCAATCCCAGGACTAACACATACACACACTACTGGCCAGGTATTCTGACTTTGGATACACACGCAAGCCAGGCCCTTATTAGAACCTCGTCCACCAAACCTTTAATCATTAGGCAAGCCTGGCAGGTTGCTAGAACCCCCGTTCACCTTGAGATGAAGTCAACGATGCACTTGAAGACATATCACAAAGCATTTCAAGATCCTGGAGGACAAGCATGCCAAAGCAGAAGCAACAGGGAACGTGAACACTACCTCACCTCTGAACTTCCGCATCCTTCTTACACCTAGCCTAGGAATCTCGGGGATGAGATTCTTCTAAGGGGGGGTAGGTCTGTCACACCCTGTGATTTGCATCATGACTAAGATATCATGACTCAAAAATCAGGGCCAATTAAAACTTTTTGTGTGCTTGTTATGCTTGACTTGATAGATGATTGTCTGATTGCTTGTTAGTGCTCTATATTCATAAAATCCATCCTACTCTCAAAACTCTTTTCCTTGATCCCCATTACTGTCCAATGATCATACCATGTGAATAGGACTTAATTATATTTTTACAAAATGTTATTTTGGACAAACAGGTTTTATTCAAATTAGGTTTGTAAAACCCCAGATTTGAGATTTGCACTGCAGGTCCCCAAATTGGGTGGATCCTTTTTCCCCGAATGCTTTATTTGGGACCTACTATATATATATATAACATCCCAAAACCACAAAATATTATTTTAGAAGATTATTTTCATATTTTATTTAAAGGCTTTTTCTTAAGGCTAGAAATGTTTCTTCATAGGGAAAAATTATGTAAATGCTTTATAAATATTTGAAATTTTTTGGGGAAACTCAGTGGACATATATTATCCATATATAAGAGTTTCAACACATGGTCATGTACAAAATATTGGATAAAACCCATCAAACCATATCTGTCTGATTCAAGGTTTTGAAATATTTCTATAAGAAATATGCTCAATTAAATCCTAGAAAATTCTAGCATGTCACATATGATATATGAGGTCACCTTGCCAAGTTTCAGATCAATCCCAATTGTTTTGGTTCACCAAACTATCCCAAAACCCTCTCTGTCCAGATCCAAATTTGAGAAACTCTACATTACCAGTTGTCTCCCCTTAGGCTCAAACCTTGTGGGCATGTTAGAATCCTCCAATAATGCATCCACACCAAGTGGTGAATCAAGGAGACCAGATTAACGTTTCCAAATCCCCTCAAAACCATCTCTGCTGATTTCAAGAATTTGGTAAAATTACATTGCCAAGTTTCCCCATTGGGCCCCAAACTTTTTGTGCATGTTATAATACATAAAACGTGTCACCACATCAAGTGATGCATCAAGGGGAATGGATTTGCATAGCTAGATCTAAGAAAATCCATTTATGCCAATTTATAGGGTTTACAGCATTTGTATTGTCCACTTTCCTCAAATGGGATCAAATCTTGTGACCCCTCTCAATTTTACCTCCCATCTAATTCTGGTAAGTGTCATGGCACGTAAACACCATTTGCTTTCCCAAACATCCTTCAAACACCTTCTGTCCTATACTAGGGATCAATAATTGGGGGCCATATGAGTTCCCCTTGGGCCTAAATTTCTACCACAACTCTCTCATGGTACGGCCAAAGCTCAAGGGTTGATAAAGTAAAACCCCATTTTTACCTCTGGCCAGCCCTTGCATTGCCCTTCCCCACCTCTATTTTTCTCTCCCCTTCTCTCTCGTAGCTTCCTTGCACTCCTAGGGCATCTCTAGAAAATCCCCACAGCTAGTGGACAAGGTGGGCACGCCAAAGGCACCTCAGAGCGTGCCATGCCAGCCATTTGCATGCTCTAGAGCGCGCTACAGTGCGCCTCAACAATGTAGCCGCCACCCAATCCCCTGCCCCGACCACATTGGGCCACCCCATCATGTCCCTCGAGGTCGCGTCGACGTCCTCATCACGGCAACTGGTCGGCCCCCTCCTCTCTCTCCTCCTTCCACGCGTGCCAAGCCGGGCATCGTGTCCCTCGAGGTCGCCTCGACGTCCTCATCACGACAACTCGTCGGCCCCCTCCTCTCTCTCCTCCTTCCGCACGTGCCGAAGCCGCCCGGCTCGGCCAATGGTCGGTCCCGCACCCATGAGGACCCAGCGCTCCCCCGCTCCCCCTCTTTCCTTGCTTGGACCAAGGCCAAGTCCACGAGATCCTCAAACACGGGACAAGGACCCCCCGGAGCCTCTCTGCCATCCAAATTATTGAGTTATTTATTCAGGTATAACCCACTTTGAAAATTCCAAGGATATTCTTACCAACTCCAAAACTAGTAAAACCACTTTCTATTTGTTTCTAAAATTATGCCCTATTTTATGAGTGCCTGCACTCATTTTTATGAAAATATTTCCTGTTGACATCTTATAGGATCATCATTTCCATCATTCCCACTATTCAAAACTTCCCCTTGACCAACGTCTACCAAAAACCTCCTTGGTCATTTGTCTCATGACTAGAGGAGTCCTAGAAAAATGAACTCCTAATTATAGAGCACTTTTATTTCTCTTCTTGTTGTGTTGCTTATTACGGTTGTTTCTGACGGTAGTTGACGAGTTATACGGAGTGCTCGGAGTTGGATGAGAAGCGGGTGAAGACCTCAAAGACGTTGCTAAGCCAGGCAAGCAGCCCTTTGACCATGATAAGAAACCATTTTATTGCATGTCATATAGCACTTTACTTTCATTGTATTTGATCATGTGTTGTGTTGTTCCCCTTTCGGTGGGATGCCTTCGGTACTTCTCCATTAAAACTTGCATCGTGCATGACCCTACCCCTTATGAGGTTCGTGTGGGTGGGAGTAGTTAGGTTGCTAATAGATGCTATGCAAATGGGATCAGACTTATGCATAGTGATGGCAAGGAAGGATATGATTTCAAATACTTTTTGAAACCCCGTCGGGTGCCATTAATGCCCGAGGGAGATGATGATGAAATGGGTGCCACTAATGTCGTCCTTCGTTTCCGGTCGGCATCAGCAGTGTCGGGGCCTCGCCCCGTGAACTGCATCCTTGGTTTTAGGTCGTACCTAACGGTGGTGGGGAAATGTGCGGGACCGGGACCTGATGACGTAGAGTACCAAAAGGACTCCCAACCTGCCTCACCCAAGAAGAAGAAGTCAGTAGAGCCTCGGATGGACCCATGTACGAGAAGACTCAGGCGAAAACCACCATTGAGGTACGGACCTCGCGAGGCCAAAGCGCCTTCGTGAGCTCCCAGATACACCTCCCAGTTCTGCCATGCTAGCCACGCGTACGAACTTTATGGGATGTACATCCCTGCCCCCCCCCCCCCGAGGACGTGGAGGGGTCCCTTCCCATGCAATGTGGCAGACACAGCCCAAAGCTTGTGGAGAAGTCAACACGGTCCACTAATGACTATGCCCATGCAATGTGGAAGCCACAGCCACGTGTTGGCGGTCAACACGGTCCACCAATGACTATGCCCATGCAATGTGGAAGCCACATACCCGTGCTGACGGTCAACACGGTCCACCAATGACTATGCCCATGCAATGTGGAAGCCACAGCTCTGTCCTTGCGGACAACACAACCCTCCAATGGCTATGCCCATGCAATGTGGAAGCCCCACACATCGTGCGGGGGGGGGGGGATAAACAATTGAGGGCACCTCCAGCGGCTGCATCCAACCTCAAGAAGATCCCTAGTGCCCCACCTCCTCACTGTGTTCTCCGGAGATGCACGCGGGAGAGGGCTGCCACCATGCCAAGCCTGGTACACGCCACCTTCCCAGTTCTGCCGAACCTGGTCTTCACGCACACATCTCCGAAAAAGCTGGCGAGGAAAGGTATGGGAGCCACTTGTACGTCAAGGGGGACTCCTGAGCCTCGCGACTCAGGAGCCTAATTGGACGCGTAGCCCCTCACCCCTTGGACCATCCTTGGTGATCTAGTCAGCCCAACGGTGGTTGAGGTAAGCGTGGGCCAGGCCCTGCCGACGCAAAACCCGAAGCACTAAAAGAAATGCTAAAAAATCCTAAGGAGGACGCTAGGGCTTGTACGTCAAGGGGGACTCCTCAGCATCGCTACTTAGGACCCTAACTAGACTCATAGCCCCTCACCCTTGGACTATCATTGGTGATTCAGTCGGCCCAACGGCGGTTGAGGTATGCGTGGGCCAGGCCCTGCCAATACAGACAGCTAAAGGTGTTCGAAAGTTTCAAGTTAACCTGATCTCTGCTGTGTCCCCTTCATGAGGGATGCTCGCCAGTCAAGGGAGACTCTTGAGCATCGCGACTCAGGAGCCTAACTGGACATGTAGCCCCTCACCCCTTGGACCGTCCTTGGTGATCCGGTCGACCCAATGGCGGTTGAGGTATGCGTAGGCCAGGCCCTACCAATCCAAAGCATCATAGCAAGCAAGAAGGAAACAAGGGGAAGAGAGCAATCACACAGTCAAAGAGTTATTAGAAACATTAAAAGTTTTCGCGAACACAAACAAGTTTAATGCTTCTGTGAGGCACGATATGCATTGCAGGAAAGGAGCAGGAGAGAGGAGTCAGCGGAACCGCTGCCACCACTCATCCCGTCATCAGGGGGCTCGTCTTCAACATCGCCGACGTCATCTTCCATGCTGCAAACCCCAACAGCATCCAAAGGCGGAGAAACCATGACAGGAGCGAACCTCTTCACCAGCGTCTCCACGACACCCTTCACCACTGCCGCGACACTAACGCGGTCCTCAGGGGCGACCAGGCAGATCATTGAGTAGAAGCCAAACTCTGGCTCATGAAGATGAAGATGGCCGAAGATGCATGTTCCGGCCTCAGAAACCTATCCACCTACACGACAGCGCCCTCTAGCGCCTCGATGAGATTTGAGGCAAGTAGCGGGAAGCCGCTCTCCAGAGCCGCCAGTGGATCCACGAACCTGTCTCGGCAAAGGGCATGAAGCGCTCGGCGAAGCTTGAGCTCGACAGCAGGGAAGGCGCTCAGCTCCGCGGCCTTTTTCTCCTCGGCCGTGGCAAGAATTCCCTCCCTGGCATCAAGAAGGGCCTTCTTCGAAGCAATTTCCTACCTCTCTGTCTCCAGGCACGCCCACTTCGTGTCCTGGTGGATCGCCACCTGGCATAGCTCAGAGTCCCGGGCAGAAAGCTTGGCCTCACGGGCCTTGAGGTCTTCCTCCCGCTGATGAAGCTTCCGCGCAAGCTTTGCCTACTCCTCATGGGAGGTGTTCAGACGGGCTTCTACCTCTACGCAACGCTTGGCAGCAGATGCCGCCTAAACCAGCGCCTCTATGCGTGCTGCTCGGGTAGTCGTGGCCTCCTTATCACTCTTCACCACGGTAGCCTCATCTCGGCACCAAGCCACCTCGACAGAGGCGACGGCCTGGAGCCATCCTGAGATGAGCTCTAGACGCCCATTCGCAGGGCGATAGTTGGCACTCTTGAGGGCGTTACGGACCTAATCTAGAGTAGCGAAGGAACCTTCCAGGATGTCGAGGCCACACGCCAGAGGCATCAAGGGCCCCTCTAGAGGAGTCTCTGTGCGATCACAGCGGGCGACCCCGATGGGGTAACGAGGTGAGGAGTAGCCGGCTCCGGAGGCCGCTCGGCGACCATGGACACGGACGAATCGACAAGCGGTTGGCCCTCAAGGGCTGCCCCCCCACACATCGGCGCCATCGCACTCTCGAGGGTAGGAGTGACCACGCTTGCTGACATTGGGGGCTAAAGGGGCTTCGCGACGACGACCAGGGAGGCAGACTCGTG
Organism: Hordeum marinum; assembly: GCA_022496015.1. Lineage (NCBI taxonomy): Eukaryota > Viridiplantae > Streptophyta > Magnoliopsida > Poales > Poaceae > Hordeum > Hordeum marinum. Next base: position 174,263,064 of record CM039674.1, on the reverse strand, counting down.
ATCCCCCTTGCCTTTAGTAGCAGGCGATACCGTGTCAGCGGCGGCAGGCGGCACGTCGGAAGTCTCCTTCGGCTTAACACGCACCATGTTCCTCCTCATCTTCGACATAGCGGTGTCCCTAGTCACAAAACGAAGAAGGGCGTCAACGCACAAGCCACAGGAATGTGAGCCTAGCCAAGCTGGACCACTTACTCCTCAATGTCGACCCACTTCCTCTTCCTCTTTGCTCCGGCAGGGATGGAGGTGCCCAAGCCCACCTCGGCGGGGGCACCACCACGCGGTGGAGCTGGGGCACTGCCCGCGAGGGAGGACGCCGAAGGGATCGCATAGACGCGGCCTCGCTCACCTCGCTCACGAGTTGATGTCCGGGCGAGGGCGAGATCGGCACTTCGACCGCCTTGCCTGTAGAGGCAGGGCACACCAGAGAAGAATCCACTCCGCGCTTCCGGGAGTCATCATGTAGGCGGACCGTGTGTGACGAGGGGCCGCCCCAAGCCCTCTAGGATCCTTGGTGATGCGAGAGGAGCCCGCAGCAGAAGCTTCACCAGTATCGTCGTCATCCTCAATCTCGCGTAGAAGGGTGCCCTACGACGAGGGAGATGCCCCTGTCGGGCTGTTGTTAGCGGTCTTCTCCGAGTCCTCCCCGCATGAGGTGTCACCGGAGGACACCATCACCGGGGATCCAAGGCCCTCCGCAGGGAGAAGCCCCAATTCATTAAAGACAGGCATCACGACAACCAAATCGGCCCCGTCTTCATGGCAGTAGAGCGGGGCATGGGCCTCAGGGAGGCCGTCAAGGTCGCCGTTGAGTAAGGTCGCCAAACCCCTACTCAATTCCTCCAGGGTTATGCATGCGGACTGAAGCCTAAGATTATCACCGCTGCCCTGATAGTCCCACAAGGGCCTAGAATGGTCCTAGAGGGTGCGAGGAACTCCTTCACTATCATCCCCCCAGTCAGCTTCGTGGCGCTGATATCACGGGAGCTCCATGCATGGGTCTTCTCTGGCAACCCTTGACGCGGATCCAACTATGGGTTGGTGCTCTTGAGATCCATGAGGACCCAATGGTGCCTGAAGTTCTCCACCTTCTTCCTGGCCTTCAAGAGCATGTTGCCGCTCCGGGCCGCTACAAAGGAAACACAAGACGAACGTTGAGCGCCGTCATGCAAACGCAAGATCAAGAAATGGTGGACGAGGGCAACCGAAGGTCACATGCCCACGAAGGCCTCGTAGTAGAAGGCAAAGACGGGTAGGAGCAATATTGAGTTGGGTTGGAGATGAAGGTCCTAGATCCCGTAGTGGCCAAGGATGGCGGTGTAGAACGCGGAGAAGGGCAGGATGAGTCTGGGAAAGACGTTGTGGAGGAAGAATGGGTCGACCGGTTCGGACGAGGTCCGCTTCACCGAGGAGCCAGCCCAAATCAAGGTCCGCCCCTGCTCGTGGGACCCATCTGCCGTCCATGGGAGCACTGGGAGGAGGTCCACGTCCTTGGCAATGGTAGACCCCGAGATTGCCGACGAGATGGGGACGGGGGCAAAGCCCTATGACTCTGGCTTCTGCTTGCCGGCGAGCGCCATCGAGAAAGCGTGTGGGACCCAAGCAGCAAGGAGAAGGACAGGGCGCCGCTGGATCTATGGAGACGCCTACTAGAGTTGGAGACCTAGAAAGCGAGAGGAGGTGCGCAAGAAAGAGAAATAGTAATAGCCCAACGCTAGAAGTCAGGCTCTTGTCAATTCGGGCGGACGCCGAAGGGGCGAAGGACACCCGACACCAACTGAGTGATGCACGATGAGCCGTGCCCATAGGCGTTTGGGTCCTGTGACGCTTCGGGCCGGCCCTGAGACTTAGCCTTGAGGCCAGCTCACACGCCCCTTGGGCCCAAGGGCTACTTTCGACGTTCTGGGAACGGGGGTACCCAGACCTGCCTGCCTGCGGGCCAGGGCATGGCTCACTTCATTGACCAAACTCGGTCGGGTGTGGCCTCCCTCAAGACAAGGCCCTCGCCAAGGCCCTAGGCTCGCGAGGAGGAACAACGTCAGGACCGACAAGGGATGGGCCTCCTCAGGCCCCCTCTGGAACAATAGACATCTCTATGCAAGGCCCAGTCTCCAGAGTTAAGGGTGATGCAATGAAGGACACGTGGGCACCAGCGCTAGATGGATCAGGGACGTACGTGGGTTCCTAAAGCACCCCCAAAGGTTTCCATTCTGATGCAACAATACCGCAACCATCTGCCATGCAGGGCAGATGTCATCATTGAGTCCATCCCTCCATCGTCGACAGCTACTTTGTAGGCAAAGACCACCCTTGGGCAGGGCGAGCACATACTCTTATCCCCCTTCAAAATTGGAAGTTGTGGGATCCCTTCCCTCCATTGCGATAAGGGAAGAGGACCCTTGCCACCGCTATATATAGAGGGTAGGATGCATCGTAGAGAGTAATCCATTCCACCACTCTTCCATCACCAAGTCACTAAGGGCCACTAACACCTCAAAGGGAGCCCTCATGAGGCCCTAAAACACTATACTAGATCATCTACACCACCTCCCTAAGAGGCAATCCACCAAAGTAGAAGTAGGGTATTACGCTTCATAGAGGCCCGAACCTGGGTAAACTGTCGTGTTCATCCTCTTCCTCGCCATCGTGCGAGTTCTTTGATGTGTTCATCGAGTAGCGAGGTAGGTTGAGCGAGGCTGTAGGGGATCTTCCCACACACTCTTGTGTTCGAGTCTTAAGGGTTTTGCAGAGCCCGATATCCGACACTATCACTTATGCACGTATGAGCATTTTGTTCACCAACAGTACCTTACCCGCTTTGATAGTATTGGCTTTCCTATGGACTCAAAGTGTGTAGAGTCCTCTTCCTTGAAGCTTTGCCAATGCTATCTCTTCTCCTTCTTCTTCATAGGGATACTCTCCACACTCCTTTGGCCAACCCATCTCTGTCTATGAACTTTATCTGAAATACACTAGATGAAAGTATTAGTCCAAGAGACAATGTATGTTGTCATGAATTATCAAAACCACCAAGGGAGCATATTGTGCTTTCAATCTCCCCATTTTTGGTAATTGATGACGACATACAATGAAAGCTTCAAATAAATATATGCATCTATATAGTGAAGACTTTGAGAGACAGATGACTTAGACTTGCTCCCCCTAAATGTGTGCAATCCCTTTAAAGGATTGTTCCTTTGAATGCATGGACACACACATGGTAGGAAGGACATGAGAAGTCATGTATAACTTGGCAATATGCATCAAATATATGAGAATGAAATGATTTGATGTTCCAGACTCACTCTTGCAAACAATATGTGCAAGAAGAAAGAAGTCAGCCTGGACAAGAATATGATGCATATACTTACCTTGAGGTCCTTGAGCATTTAATGGTAGGAACACACTTCAGGAAACAATGTTAGGAAACACAAGTGTATTTTATTGTATAGTGCAAATGCAAATGGAATCAAGAGTACCAAGATACCAAATAAGTTTAGTGTTTTCTCCCCTAGACACCAATTGTGACACCAATTGTGAAAGTTTCTCTCTCTCACTGAATCATAATATATAGATATCAAGAGTAGGTATGGTTGAGAAACGTCTAAAGCATGAGAATTAAAGTTCAAATTTATTCTTCTCTCTTATCCTTAAGAAGTGTTTGTGTGATAAGAGATCCTTGATAAGTTTTCTCCCCCTTTATATGATAAGGTTACACTTCTTCTCTTCATGATCATCTCTCCCCCTAAAGCAATAATGCTTAGATATTCTTCCCTTTAGATATATATCTCCCCCTTTGGTATGAATATCTCCCCCTTTGTTATGGAAGCTTCGGTATTTCTCCCCCTTTGGCATTAATTTCGAAAAGGTCACACAAGGGCGGATAAAAGGAATCATTGAATGGGAAGGGATCCTAGAGATATAGGGTCATTGAGAGTAATTTAGACAAGGATTCCTTGAAAACTGTTTTGTCCCTTTTAAGAACTCAAAAACCTTTTAAAATTTCTCCTCCTTTGATGTCGGGATCCTTGATAGTTTGAGATCGTATCTCTTGACAGTTCGCCCCTACATCACTGAATCATTGAGTTTATCATAAAACAGAGTAGACAAAGTGCATAGACGTTGGTAGCTCTGAGGCAAAAGATTCGGTGGCACCGATATGTGTTTTTGTAGTAGGATTGCAATATTGGTAGAACCAAGTTTTTGTGATCGGAGGCTCCGAGTTGGAAAACAAAAACTTGGCAACTTTGTCAAGTGGAATTTTGTAGAGTGTCTCAAAAGATTCTCAAAGATTTGCAATGAATTATTAGAAAGATTTGCAGTGAATTTTCAGAATGATTTGCAATGAATTTTCACAAAGATTTGCAATGAATTTTTAGAAAGATTTGCAATGAATTTTCAGAAAGATTTTCAATGAATTTTTATAAAATTTTGCAATGAATTTTTAGAAAGATTTTCAATGGATTTTCATCTTGGCTAGAGTTGAACGGAAATGTCAAAGAGCAACACAAGAAGGGTTTTCCATTCAATGCTTATGACCAGATGATGGGCGGTGACTAGGTCACCTATATTAAAGTATATTGACTTAACGAGTCAAGCAACAATACTTGATCATAGTTGATACTCATAATTAGGCTCAAAATGGGGTTACCATTTTATATTAAGCATTTAATTTCTTCATATCTGTAACGCCCCGGACACACCCGCCGGTGGTCATTACTCCTGGCAGGATCCAGACTGGCCTCACAGATCAATACTAGTCTTTTCTGCGCACTTTGTCCTCACTCATGCGCACCCGGGAACAACTGCCCGGTTGGTCACCCATCCTAGAAGTACTCCAAGCCAAGCATGCTTAACCTAGGGGTTCTATTTGAATGGGCTCCCGGAAAAAAGGAATTCCTTATTGATATGAGTACGTAGTCTATCATCCCTAATAAGCCAGGCTATCACATACACCACCACTCAGAGGAACCGACGTCCTCGTCGGGTCACAGGAACGTTCCCTCTTGGCACAAACGTATGTGCTTACAGTCCAATACATGTGTCATTCCGTGTGCCACGACGGGTCACAAACTTCATGAACAACATGACTGTGCACCTGTCGGCAAACATCTGTGTAACCGCGAGGGTCGGCTATAATACCAACTTGTAACGCCCCGGACACACCCGCCGATGGTCGTTACTCCTGGCAGGATCTAGACTGGCCTCACAGATCAATCCTAGTCTTTTCTGCGCACTTTGTCCTCACTCATACGCACCCGGGACCAACTTCCCGGTCGGTCACCCATCCTAGAACTACTCCAAGACAAGCACGCTTAACCTGGGGGTTCTATTTGAATGGGCTTCCAGAAAAAAAGGATTTCCTTATTGATATGAGTAGTCTATCATCCCTAATAAGCCAAGCTATCACAATATCGCTTGAGTTGCTTTATCTCATGACTTGGAGTAAAGCTATATCAAGGATATGAGTCCATACCTTTGAGTGATGTTGTTGACGTAGCTTGTAGGTGAACTTGATGAGGATGCTAGAAGTTGATGAAGTTCATCTTGAGTTGGGATCAATCCTTATTGTTTTCATTTTTTCTAGCTACATAGGTTAGTCACGCAAGGAAGAACACGATATATCCAAATCACATGATACTAATTGACAGTTAGCAATTGAGAAATATATGTCAAGGATATGTTTTGTTGTCTTCTTCCTTTAATTGTCAAGGAGAGGTGTGGATACTTGGTCATGACAAGATTGCTTAAGATATGAGTTGATGGCAATCTTGTGGAGTGTTGTTCTTCCAAGTACCTACAAAAGGGTTAGATACAAGGCAAGGGAGCATAGAATTCCAGGATATATGATATTCATGATAATAACAACATGGAATGGTTAAGAAAGCTCATCCCCTTGCATGCATCCGAGTAATCTTAGCTCAAGTTTGTAGCATCAATGATGTTATAGTACCGAAAGTAGGTCTAGAGGGCGGTGATTGGACTACTTGACCAATTATAAGTTTTCCCTACACATAATTTTAGGGTTCACAGTTTTTAGCATTTCATGGCAAGTCAAGTACACCCTACACATGCAAGTCTAAGAGTATATAACAATGGAAAGTAACAGCAAGCATGTATAGAAGGGATAGGGTAGGAAGATCAAACACAATTATGGACATGATGATTTTTCCCGTGGTTCCGATAGGTGGCGCTATCGTACATCCACGTTTATGGAGTCTTCAACCCACGAAGGGTAAAAGTCGCGAGAGTCCACGGAGGGCTCCAACCCAAAAGGGTCCATGGAGTAGCAACCTTGACTATTCCATACGGCTTCCGTCCACAAAGGACTAGCCTCACTATGGGGTAGATCTTCACGAAGTACACGATCTCCTTGCCCTTACAAACTTCTTGGTTCACTCCACAACACGAAGTAGGAGGCTCCCAAGCGACACCTAACCAATCTAGGAGGCACCACCCTCCAAAAGGTAATATGCTCGGTAATGATGATGAACTCCTTGATCTTGTGCTTCAAGATGATAGACTCCTCAACACACAATCTCTCTCACGGGTTTGGCTTGGTAGAAGAGATAGGATTGGTGGAAAGCAACTTGGGGAGGCTAGAAATCAAGATCCATATGATTGGAGTGGAAGATCTTGACCTCAACACAAGGGTAGGTGGTTCTCTCTCAGAAAATCTAATAGGATAGGTATGGAATAGTTCTGAGTTCTTCTCTTGCGAGTAAGTGGTGGTGAAGGCATATATATAGGCATCCCTAAAAATCCAACCATTACACACAAATTGACCAACTCAGTGACACCGATGTGTTAATCTCGGTGGTACCAAAGTGACCAAAAGGTGCCAACTTTTGAATCTCTGTAAAGACGATATAGGAAACTCGGTTGCACCGATAAGGTGACCAACGGTCAGATTTCCAATCTCGGTGACGCCGATCCAACATTCTTGGTGGGACCGAAAATGTGAATTTGCTTAATAGAAAGTTGGCAACCCAAACTCGGTGGCACCGGGATGGAATCGGTTGCACCGACGTGGCTAGGGTTTGGCTTGAGTCTGTCTAGGTTCTGGAATCGGTGGCACCGAAGTGGGATAGTTGGTTGCACCGATTTTGATTGTTGGGTATAGAACAGACTTTGGTGGGAGAGTTTGTGGATGTTTTTGGCGACTATCACTTGTGCATGTTTGAGAATATTGTTCACCAACAAAACCTTACCCCCTTTTAATAGTATTGGCTTTCCAATGGACTCAAAGTGATTTCTCACAAATATAAAATGTAGAGTCCTCCTGCTTGAAGCTTGGCCAACCTATTTGCCAATCCTCTCATTAAACAATCTTGGGGTATGTCCACAATGTCCTTTTGCCACTCCTCTCATTGAACATTTCCTAAAATATACTTAGTGGAAACATTAGTTCAATGACTTATATGTTGTTATTAATTACCAAAACCACCAAGGGAACAAATGTTCTTTCAGTCTCCCCCTTTTTGGTAATTGATGACAACATATAGATCAAAGCTTCGACATATGATAAAATGAATGAGATTAATCGTCGCTTTGAGAGGTATGTGATAAGAAAGAGCTCCCCCTAAATTTGTGCATTATTTTGAACTTGCGTTTGAATGCAAATGCACAATCGATTAGGTATATGGGTTACTTCTTCCATGTCACGTACAACTTGGTGGTGTGCGAGAATAATTAGATTGAATAACATGGCACAACACAGATAAGTAAGGGTGAATTATCATCTCATGAGCATTAAGATGATAGGAAATAGTAGCATCACCCATAACATAGTAGCATAAGACAAACACAAAAGTATATCACATCAAATCAAAAGAACCAAATGTTTTTGAAAACCAAGTAAAAAGATAAATCTCTCTCTTGCTCGAAGCCTATACATTTATCCCCCTTTGGCAACAAGTTACCAAAAAGTTCAAATTTATACATCTAAGCATTCTTGGGTGCATCTCCTCCGGTTGTTGATGCAGGAGTCGAGATGACGGCGTCGGTGAAGATCTCTGAAGATGTCGTAGATGGAGCTGGAGTGGTCAGTGATGGAGCTGATGTTGATGGAGCTGATGGAGCTGTTGGAGCTGGCACTGTGGCTGATCTGGCCTGAGTAGTGAACTGAGTGCTTGGCTCTAGAGGGTATTCCTCCTCTTCATCATCATCATCCTCATCTGAAGTAGAAGACACCCGTGGGATCTGCACGGAGTCAACTTCATACTGAAGTTTTGTGACTATCTTTGTCAGCTCATCCACTTTATCAGTAAGGGTCTTGATTCTGGTCTCAAAGATCCTGACAAGACTGTTTTAGTTATCCAGAATCTCCTTAATGTCCTTTTGCATGCTCTGAATAGATGATATTAGCAAATCCATTTGCTCGCTCCTAGATCGAGGAGCTTGAGCACTAGTGGCTCTCACTGTCTCTGTTGCTTCCTGAGCTACAGCAGAAGTGGGATGATCAGCATCCATCATCACGACATTGTCCTCTAGATCTAGCTGTAGGGGCAAATCTGGGTGATCCAAGGCAAAGATGTGCTTCTCCAGTCTTGAGTTTATGAGCATCTGGATGTAGGGTGCATAACAGCATGAGCGCTTGTGATCAGCAGCAACCCTCTTGATTGTCTCTACTATCAAGTCCATGACTTTGATCCCAATGTGAGTGTCAATGTGGATCAATAGGTTGATGGAGTGGCCTCGGATCATATTGTCATCTCCGGACTTGGGCATTAGGGTATGCCTCAGAATGGTGTTGATAGTGCATAGGCTAGCCTAGAGAAAGTAAGTGGACCCTAGCTGGTGAGACTTCACTTTGTCAGCAGGGATCTCCTTATACATGTTGGCCATAGCATTGTGACTAGCCTTGGATTCTGAGTATACATCCAAGTCACCATCCTGTGCTTCAGGAACTCCTAAGATATCAGCCCACTCCTTAACAGTTGATTCATATCGGGCACCTTCAGTCATGCACACAATTCTACCATCTGTGTAGAAGTGTGAAGTGGAGTAGAACTGCATGATCATCTCGTCATTCCATGTTGTGAATTCTCTGCCAACGAACTCATCCAGACCAATGCAATGGAATTTGTCCTGGACACTTGGAAAGTAGTCCTCATTCTCCTTGATGTACTTCCAATCAACGTATCTCATATCGCTGACAGCTGGACTCTTGTCAAAGAGCACAGTCTCATAGAAGTCCTGCTGCTCCTTGGTACGGAACCTGTAGTCTACAACAGTTTTCTTTCTTTGGGAATAAGCATCAATAGCTCTCCATGCCCTTAGTCCTGAGCCCTTCCTCTTCTTCATGTCCTCAGCTACTGGATAGCTGGCAGTATGAACAGGGAGGAATGGTCTAAGCTTCATTAATGTTGTCTGATCATCATCAGCTTCAGCTCTGGAGGCATTTCCTTTGTTCTTCTCTGAGGCTAGAATCTTCCTAGTGGTCCTCTTTAGCTTCTCAGCAACCTTCTTGGATGTGCTGGTTTTGGGCAGAGCATCAGACATCAACTTCCTTGCCTTCTTCTTGGGAGGAGCCTTTGTTGGCTCAACCTCCTGTTCCTCAGCATCAGCAGCTTCTGGATCCTCAAACATGGAGGTAGGCCTGCCAGTGACATGAATGATCATCTTCCTGGCCTTTTCTCTCCTGCCTTCTTAGGCATAGCTTTCTTGGGGATCTCACCATAAAAAGTTGCTCTGGCAGTCTCATAAGCGTTGAAGGTTGAACCTGGTGCATATATTTTGCTGACAACCCTTCTGGAGGAAGTAGCTTCAGTTGCAGCTTTCCTGGAAGCCTTCTCTTGCTTCTTAGCAAGAACTTCCTCAGGGACAAAGTGTGAATCTTCTTCTTTTGATTTCAACTTCTTTCTAGTTCTGGTGTGTGAGAGCCTGGCTTAATAGGAATGATAGACTACTCATATCAACAAGGAATTCTTTCTTTTCCGGAAGCCCACTCGAAAAGAACTCCAAAGTTAAGCATGCTTGGCGAGCGATTCTAGGATGGGTGACCGACCGGGAAGTTGGTCCCGGGTGCGCACGAGTGATGACAAAGTGCGCAGGAAAGACTATTGTTGGTCTGTGGGGCCACTCTAGATCCCGCCAGGCATAGCGAGGTGTTACAACTGCTATCAGATCCCGCCAGGCATAACGAGGTGTTACAATTGCTATCAGAGCCAACCATTGCGGTTACACGGGCATGCACGGGTCAGGTGCACGGGCATGTGGCGAATGGCATGTGTGGCCCGTCGTGGCACACAGCATGGCATATGTGCTGGACTGGACGCGCATACGTGTGCCAAAAGGGAACGTTCCTAATGGGCCGACGAGGACGTCGGTTCCTTTGAGTGGGGGTGTATGTGAGAGCCTGGCTTAATAGGAATGATAGACTACTCATATCAACAAGGAATTCCTTCTTTTCCGAAAGCCCACTCGAAAAGAACTCCAAAGTTAAGTGTGCTTGACTTGGAGCGATTCTAGGATGGGTGACCGACCAGGAAGTTGGTCCCGGGTGCGCACGAGTGAGGACAAAGTGCGTAGGAAAGACTAGTATTGGTCTGTGGGGCCAATCTAGATTGCCCCAGGCGTAACGAGGTGTTACATGGTGGCATCCTTGGGCAACCCATGTGAGCTGGGGGTGCCTGGATCTGAGAATTAATTGGGATTTGGCATTGTGCCTGAACTCATGTTTGTTCTATGCTCTGACCTGTTCTGACTATCTTCAGAACCTGACATGCTGACCCTATGAATAGAGTGTAGATGAGTCATCACAAAATGAGGCTATTTTTGAAATTTGAGTAATGACTTTTTCAAAAGTTTTGCAATCTGTCACATACATATCCGTACAGCCGAAATGAATTTTTCGGTGGGGCTGAGACAAACCAACTCCTTAACAGGAATTTGGCAGCCTTTTCGGTAGGACCGAAAAGAGCCACTTGGTTCCACCGAGTCAGTTCTCAGCAACACAGAAAAGTATATCGGTGAGACCGATATTTTTGTTTCGGTTCCACCAAGATGTATCGGGCGAACAGCAAAACCATAGAAAATCCATCTAACTCGAGATTTTGCAATTTCTAGTGGATAGATGAATGAGCAATAGGTGGCTTATAGAGAAAACAAGGTCCAATGCGCAAGAATCAGAATGGGAGCGCACTAGAGATCGAATCCGTACCCTAGCTTGGCGTGGATCCTCTATGGCGGCGACGATGGAGGTGATTTCATCGACGGCGGTGATCCTAGCGGCGGAGGAGCTCGGGAAGACAAGGGCGACGACCAGGGGTCTTTGGAACGGCAGCTTAGGGTTTTGGAGCGCGATGTATGAAGAGGAAATTTCAAAATGTCGGGGTCCACAGTTATATACCCACCAGTGTCGGTGACACCGATTCTAAGTTTCGGTGTCACCGAGTGCCTCAACTGTCAACTGACAAGGACACTCGGTGTAACCGAGAAAATGGAATCGGTGATACTGAGATTGAAAAACATATCAACCCTAAGAAGGATGATTAAGACATAGAAACGTTCTCTGATGTCACCGCTACACTGATGATTTTTGCTGATTTTGAAAGCCAGAGTCGATTGAAGGTCATCAACAGGGAGGCCAACATGACCGTACCTACAACCCCCACCGAACTGAAGTGGTCTCAGACTGCCATCACATGTGATCAGTCGGATCATCCTACTCACATGGGCACTCTTGGTCGACATGCTTTGGTAGTTGATTTGGTTGTGGGGGGCACTCGACTCAGCAAGGTCCTCATGGATGGTGGCAGCGGTGTGAACCTCCTTTACGCAGATACCCTCAAAGGGGATCGGCATTCCGATGTATCGACTCAGTGAGAGCAACATGCAATTTCACGAAGTCATCCCAGGGAAGAATGCCAAGTCACTCTGTTGTCGTTTTCTCACAACAGATGCCATAGGGTGGCTTATCGTAGGTGGTTGGGGCCGGAGGACACCGACGGGCTCCGGATGCGAGATTGGGCACAAGTAGTGATAACACGCGATGTACCCAGGTTCAAGGCCCTTCGTGGGAGGTAACACCCCTAGTCCTGCTTTGTCTAGTTGGAGGGATGGGTATGTGTACAAGGGTGCTCCTGGAGTTGTATCTTTAGGAGGAAGAAGGAGCAGCCGACTCATCTTCCTCCACTACTAGAGGGGGTTTGAGAGTTCTGTGGATGTGCGGGAATGATCGTTCATTGTCTATCCCCATAGCATGGGGGGCTCGGCGGGTTTTATAGGCCAACCCCCCGGCTCTACAATATACCTAAAGTACAAGGGTGGGGGACTCGATTGGCAGCCTCTCCGGCTGACCAGGGCCCCCCGCTCTTCGTGCCATCTTGTCACCGGTAGAGTCCACCTACTAGGAGGTCTTGTCACCTGCTGGGGCCAGCCAGCTGGCTCTGCGATTGGCCCTCGCTCACCTGGCGCAGCACGGGTCGCTGAAGAGGCGTCATCTAGCGCCACCCTGCCAAGGTCTCCGGTACGGCCGGCTGTACTGTAGCCATGCCGGGGCAGGTAATCGAGTGGGCGAGGGCATGCGGGCACTATTCCCCTGCTCGGTCTCGCTCGCCAAGGTCAGCGGCCCTGACGGCCGGACTGTGGCCACCCACTCTCGAGCGTTAGCGGCCACTGTGGCTATAGGGTCACCCGTCGTGACGGTCGCGTCATGTCGCCATACCCGCGCGTAGTGGGACAGGACGTCGCCTGTCCATCACAAGGTCAACGGAGGAGCCGGCCCCGAGGCAGCTGACGACACCCAGCTGGCCGAGGATCAGCCGTCCGCCTTGCCAGCCGGTGGCCACTCGATCCGGCCGTAATCCTGCCGGCCATGAGCAGCCGGTCATGTGGTTTTCCTACGAAACGAAAAGGGGGAGAACCCCGTTGCTTTGGCCTACCCAAGGGTAATAACCCCATCAGTAGTCCCCAAAGCCAGGGGGCCCATGTCCGGTAGACAAAGGGGAGCCGACGGCTTCCCCCCAGCAGTACCCGCCTCCGGCATGAAGCCAAAAGGGTAGCCGGGTTGGCCGTTGGACCCGATGCCTCGGGTACCGATGTGTCGCCTCGGGACCCACAACGGCCAGCCGCGCGCCACGCAGCGAGTAATTATGCGGTGGGCCCCGCTCATCCGGAGAGACGGAACGTCGGCTTAGGCCTAGCCCGCTAGGTCCCGGGCGTAGCCCAATAGGCCTCGGGGCGCAGGGCGGGATCCTCTGCACCCCGAAGCGGCCATTACGGCATGGGGCCACCCACGCGCGTGCGGAGTTTCCAGGGAGAGTGGGCGTAGTTAATCCGACGTCCCCCGTTCGTGGCCTCCCATATAAAAGGGGAGGAAGGGCAGGGGGTGGAGATACCCGCGTCCCGCTTGCTCCCTCATTGGCCATCTTCTTGCCTTCTTCGTCTTCTTCGCCCCCTCACATAACACCGCGCCCGAGCCCGCAACCACGCCCGGGTGCCGCCCCGCCACCGAGATGGCCGATGGGCGCGGAGGGAGCTGGGCCGGCTCCATCGTTGTTGAGGCCCACATTACAAAGCTCCGCCGCACACGCATGCTGCCACCGGCGGAACGGGTGGTCGCGCACGCCGAGCGACGAGGTGGCGCCGGTGCCACAGCCAGGGGAACACATCGTGTTCCTCTGGCACTTCGCCCGTGGCTTCGGGCTCCCGGTGAGCATCTTCTTCAGCCTCTTCCTTGACACCTTCGACCTTCAGCTGCATCATCTTGGCCCCAACACGATCTCGTACCTCTCCGCCTTCGTGAGGTTGTGCGAGGGGTACCTCGGAATCCTTCCTTTGATTGACTTCTTCAACGCTCTGTTTTATCTCAAGCCAGTGAAAGTCAGTGCCTATGGGGGCATGGTGGTGTGCTGCCGTGGCACTCCGCGTTTCCCTCCTCTTTCTCTCATCGATTCTGTCAAAGGTTGGCACCAGACGTTCTTCTACGTGAAGAACGCTGACCCGTGCTTTGACTTCATTCGGTTGCCGCTATTTGTTGAGATGCAATCCAACCAGGTGAACTAGCTGGGGACGCCCCCGCGCGGCGTGGCCCTGACGGAGCTCCGCTGGCTCGCGATGCCGAAGAGCTCCGAGGGGCTGGTTGCCGCCGATCTGGTGGTGGCCTTCATCGCGCGCCGGGTGCTGCCTCTCCAAATGAGGCTGCATCGGATCTACGATATGTCAGGCCCCCAGGACCCCTGTCGGCTGTCCACGGTTGACAAGACACCGACTCGGGTGGCGAAGCGGGTGAACGCCCTCATGACGTTCAAGCTGAAGCCTGAGTCGTGGTTATTCGGCATGGAGCCGTACGACCGCATCAACGGCCCCCCTGGTAAGCTTTTCGTTGAGGTGACTTTTCTTTGTTTGATTCTCTCCAGCCGGTAGCCAGCCACGGACCGTACTTTGTCGTGCTGACCGCAACTATTGGTGCGACAGAACACCCCGGATGGCTCACACCCCCAAATCTTCAAGGTGAAGCGCGCGAACTCTGACTCTGAAGACTATGAGCGGGGAGGCCCACCGAAGGAGGGGGTGGACCCCTCAGGAGGAGCCGACGAGACGGCCGGCCCGCGAGCTGGCAACCCTAGCAGAGATGGAGGATCTGACATAGCCGGGGAGCCAAGCAGAGCAGGTGTGTTCCCTCTTGCCCCCTCGATCAGGGACTGGACAGACGATGATGATGATGATGACAATTTGATGATTCTAGACGGACCACCTCCCTCAGCATGCTAGGGTCCGCGGAGCGAGGAGCGGCCGGCTCAAGCCTCGACGGCTAAAGCACCTAGTCGGGCGAAGAGGCCAGCCAAGGAGGGGCCGGGGGCCCCACCGCCATTCCAAAATCGGGTGAAGGTGGTCGTGCGGAAGCCGCCGCCGGGCGCCAAGCAGGCCTTGCCCCTCGTCATTGGGTGAGTCTTGTTTCTGCCTTTTGCATTTCTTTTCTTGTGGGTCGCAAGCTAGTGGGTAATCTGGTTTTGTGTGCTGCAGGGACCCCATCGACCTTCACGAGGGGGATCCGGCGGGGGAACCGACGGATGTCGCCAGCCGGCTAGACTGCAAACACGCGGCCACCCATCGGGAGGAGAAGAGGAGGCTCGTGGAGCTATGGACCTCCAAGTCCGGAATGCGAGGCGGGGCCTTGCATTTCGGGACTTCGAGCGGCGAGCGGTGGAGGAGGGCCGTAGAACCCACACGGGCTTCATACTCGGCGGCAGAATTGACCTTCCAGTCGAGGCCTCCGTCGAGTGATCCATGGGGGGCAGCCATGGACCCGCCTGCATCTCCACTCGCGGAGGAGGCAGCCCGAATGGGGGCGGCGGCCGGAGGTGCCGGAATATGACATCGCCCGCGGCCGAGCCGACCCGGGTTGATGTGCCAGAGGCCCCAGCGGCCACGGGGGCAGCAATAGAGACGACGCCAGAGGTGGCGGCCGCGGAGGTGTAGGCGCCCTCCGTCGCATCGCCATGCTGGAGCGGCTGGAGGTGGAGACGGCAACAGCGTCGGGCGGAGGGCAGGCAGCCGGTATCGTGGCGAGCCCGGGCGGCAACGACGGCCGGGCCCGGAGGACCCTGCGGACCATGTAGGAGGTGCTCCGGGATTGGCAGGTGCTGGCGGCCATGCCAGCCCTATCGGCTCCCTAGCCGGGCGGCCCTGTCCCTTCGTTCGGGGACTTGGGGAGCATCCTAGAGCGGTGCCGACAGGAGTTGGCCCGGGACGTAGAGGCGTCCGACACCGCCCTGCAGCGTGCGGAGGTAAGCACGGTTACTTTTGTCTTAGCAGTTTTCGTGGTGGCACGCAAGCGCACCCACTGGGTGTAGCCCCCGAGATGCGGGCCGGCTGACCGGTTGACAGGCAGCCGGGCCAGATCTCTTTGAGTGAGTCTTTATTTTCTGCTTCGCATGACAGGAGGGGAAGTCCTCACTGCAGAAGCTGTTCGAGGAGGCGGTCGCCATCCATGACCGCGGCAAACGTGACCTCCACCGCCCGGAGGAGGAGCTAGCACACAAGCAAGGTAAGTTGTGTTTTGTGGGAGGGGTATGCGGCCCTCGAGAGCCGGCTGACCTGACCGCCCTCCGGGAGGAGAAGACCGGGCTCGTCTCCGAGCAGGACCGGCTGGCGTAGGATGTCCAGGCGTCCACGCAGGAGAACGACTGGCTGGCCGCGCTACTGGTGGACGGGGAGGCCGCCTAGGACCGCCTCAAGGCCGTCGTGGCGAAGGAGGAGGCAGCAAAGGATATGGGCATCCAAGAGGCGGCTGACACCGCCCGGAGGACTGCCGGCCTCCAAGGCAAGGTGACCCGCCTCGAGACGTCACTCGAGGAGGTCAGGGGATCCCTTGCCACATAGAAGGCGGCGCTGGCATCGCAGCGGAAGGCGGTGCTCAACTTTTCCATCGAAGGTAAGTGTCTGTTTTTTTTCATCTGTAGTCGGTCTCCTTTTTCTCTTGCTGCCTCTTGTGTTTAATTTGCCTTTCCTTCCTTCTCTTCTCCTTTCTTCTAGGGAACTTCCCAGAGACTCAGCATCGTGGTGAGCGCGCCATCGAGGAGCACCAGGAGTACCTTCGGGAGTCTGGGCGCTCCATCAAGGCGGACGCCGCGTGGGATGTGGATAAGCTTGGGGTCGCCATGGAGTGCCGGCTAACCCACCTCGAGCGGGGCATGAAGCGTCTCAAGACGGCCGGGAAAGAGATCATCACCGCTCTATGGCCAGGCCGCGGAGGAGCTTTGGCGAACTGCGTAGCCTTGTGGCTGGAGCATGGCGTGGCATGGCTTGAGGCCTGGAAGGCATCCGCAGCCCGAACCGGCATGTAGATGGCGCTTCGGTTCCTCACGTCATGGTATCGCGGCATGGACTTGGGCCGACTGGCCACCATGCGGGACGAGCCGGCCGAGGAGCGGGAGGCCCGTGAGCGGGAGGCCCGTGAGCCGTCAAGCCAACAAGCTTGCGTCGTACGTCGACGCGGAGGAGTTCCTGCCGGCTCTTGAAGAGGACGGCGAGCCGGTGCCCGAGGACTCCGTCGGCATCCCCCAAGGCCCAATGGACGAGGAAGTTGCCGACGAGAGCACCAAATCGAGTAGTGAGACGGTCGGAACCATGGAGACCGCGTAAGAAGGCCAAGGGGGGCAACCCAAAGGCCACGGCCACCTCTGAGACGAGAGTCAAGCCGCCCGGCGACGCGCCGGTAGCCTGAGCCCCCGGGCGTTTCTATCTTTCCTTTCCTTTTCCTGCAAGTTAGGCTCAAGTCCACCCACTGGTGGTGTTTTATGTAATGAACCGTGCTGGCCATGGGCCGCTTTTATTTTTAACACTTGTGTTGTGAATATTGAACGTGTTTGCCCTGTTGCCCGTGCCGGCTTATCCTTATCCTTTTTCACACTCCCGGTTCTGTTTGATCCCCACTTTTCCCCTTTGGTTTTGACCCCACCAGCCCGACAGCCGGGGGCCGGTCGATAGCTGGGACGGGGTGACCGCCTCGAGGGAGCCAGTTCGGAAATTAGGAATCACGAGATCCTTTCGTGATAAGTAGAGTGACAGAGGCGAGGCGGAGGTCTGGCTGGGTCTAGCCGGTATCTCCTTTGGATTGCTCATTCGTGTGAGTTAAGCCTTGCCGCCCCAAGACCCCATCAGCCGGATAGCCAGGAGCCGGATCTGTAGCTGGTAGGGGTGGGAGGATTTGCCCGGCTCACAGTACTTAGCCAATTTTACAGAGAAGCGACCTAGGACCATCGGCGATCCCCCAGGGCCGGTGAGCGAGGAAAACCTTTGAGGGAAGCGAAACAGGGCGTGCCCCAACATCCGACATGGGGGACCCATTGCATTCATAAGCCCAAAAGGGTGGGCATACATACATACATGGGTTTTTTCAGTAGTAAAACGGGTGGAGGAGCGCCGTGTTCCATGGGTGCTCCGTCGCCTTGCTGGAGGCATCTCTTTTGCGCTTCTACGGCTTCTGGGCGTCTATTAGGTAGTATGCGTTGTTGTGCAGTGCCTTGCTAATGATGAACGAGCCCTCCCATGGAGAGGAGAACTCGTGTTGTCCGGCTATCCGCTGGATCCGCCTGAGGACCAGGTACCCTTGACGAAAGGAGAGAGGTCGGATCCACTTGTTGTGGTAGTGCCGGAGCTTCCGCTGGTAAATTGCCATCCGGCTCAAGGCCAGCTCGCGAGCTTCTTCGAGTAGGTCGACGTTGTCTTCTCTTGCCTCCCTAGCATCCTTATCCGTGTACAGGGCGACCCGAGGCGAGTCAAACTCGATATCGGTGGGGATGATCGCCTCGGACCCGTACACAAGGAAGGGAGTGTAGCCGGTTGATCAGTTGCGGGTGGTCCTGTGTTGGGACCCCGATCCTAAGCCATAAGAATCCAGCCTGTAACACATCACATCACTTTGCGGTCTCACGCACGGTTATCTCCATGCCTGCCACCTTACCTGGGCCGGGACCGTTTGCGTCTTTTGACTCACGTATGTGAATGTGTCGCTAGCATTCAAATTTCAAAGAACCCGGGCCGACATGACTAGTCGTAGAACCCAAGTGGCACATCCGTATAGGGATAGGCATATGTAACCCATCAATGCAGGTGTCGATCTCTAGCGTGTGTAGACGAGTCATAGCAAGCTACAAGGACTCCATTATGATGTGGGACATAAATGTCATCACTGCACGTAGACGAGTCGTAGCAGGCTACAGGGACTCCATTACACTGCGAGACATTTCCCTGAAGGGTCAGACACAGCAGCAAAGAAGGATACATGACGGTCAATCAATGTGTCCGGAGTAGTAGCAAGCTACCAAGGCTCGGTGGAAGCAAAAAGAGGCATTCCCCGAAAAGAGTCCTACTAAAGGCACAAAACTAGCTGTCGGATCCCATACATACGGTTGCACGTCACACGTACGCACGACATGCTCGGTATGCATAGATACAACTATGGCATCACAACATAACCATACAACATTACAACATTTACTTAGAAGGCTCGGAAGAGCCAATACAATAATATGTTGCAAATAGGGGTCACAAGACTCAACATTCAGAGCATTCAATCAAACAAGCGGAAGTTTAAATATGTCTGGGTATGGACATCTACAAAAGTGGCTAGAGGAGCCTGAAAAGCTACAACAACCCTACCAAAGGAACCAGACCTTTTTCCGGGATTCCCAAGCTAAGCCGGTTAACATCGAACATCACGTCATAAATACCACTAATGAGACTGACGTCTCCTCTGCAAAAACATAAATAGAGAAAATGTGAGTACAAGGGTACTCAGCAAGACTTACATCAGAACTAACTACACATGCATGAAGATCAATGAAGGAGGTTGTGGAGTTTATTGCAGCAAGACAGCTTTGACTCTTGGCTAAACTATACTACAACTGCAATTAGTTTCTTTGAGGTGGGATAACGCACATGAGTCAGCATATTCTCCAATCAATACAGCACTATGGATCCACTCCCGTCTCCCTACGAGAAGGCCATCCATAGCACTCACGCTTATCTTGCATATTTTAGAGTATCCACTTCAAGTGTTCTATGAACCACATAAGTTCTCCAAGTAGTCCACATCCGAGGACGCGGGTATTCGAATAGATTCATAACCCTGCAAGGGTGTACTTCTTCACACAAGCTCCCGCCACTTATCGCTATGTGCACATAAAAGGCACCTCGGCAACCTTCAAGCGGAAGCCTAGCAAGGGAGTCGGCCACGACCGTCAATCACACAAGACCCTAGTCTAGGTTTATTGCCTATTTGAGACTAAACCCGCATGGAAGTCCGGCCGAAGTTTCCGCTACGGCCTCTAACAATGTGCGCAGGGTCCCCAAGCCCACCGTTCGGGTGCCACTTGGTACACCATGCCACTGTGCCTATACCGCATCACAGTCCACCCCGTCGGGCAGCGCTATGCACGGCCGCCAACACTTTTCCTACAAACACCAGAAACTAGTTGCAACTCCTAGACTAAGATCTAGTCGATTAATAAGTCGAGCGGGGTCATATTTCAGGGCCCAACGTGTGGCAGTAATTGTCTTGGATCAAAAACACATAACTCATTTCTTAAGGACGGTCCCAATGAGACCACGCGACATGTACTCCTACATGGCCTCTCGTCGCTTCATTTACCAAATCGTCTTCACACACTTAGCTCTCACACAGTAGGAAATGAACACTAGCATTCCGATTCATCGCCCAGATGGATGAAACCCGACATAACTCTACTCTAAGCATAGCAGGCACAATAAGTAAGCAAGCATGGATGAGTAAGCACAACAAGGCTCAAGCAGTTGCTACTCATGCTAAGTGGTTTCAACTATTTACTATGGCACAGACAGGTCATGCAAAGGAATGGGTTCAACTACCGAAAACATGTAACAGTTGTATCGTTGTTGTCTTAATGCAGTAAAAAAGACTAGGAGCGAGAGAGTGGGTTCATATCAGTATGGTCAAGGGGGTTTGCTTGCCTGACAGTCCTGAAGATATTACTTCTCTATATTAGTGTCAACGTTCACTTCGTTAGAACCATCGCCTACCAAAAGGGAACACCACTGGTAAAACAAGGAAGGAACACATTCCATGCAATGCAACAAACATGATGCATGATATGACGAGTTAAGGTACTGAATTTACCTATAAGAATAATTAGCCAATTTAATGGAAGTGGAATTCAAACAAGTTTGAATTCCAACTCCAAATGATATTTCCTATATTGATATAATCATAAAATGTCCAACCTGGTGATGTTAACTTGTTCAAACATGCATGATCAAGGCATAAACTGATTCATTAGAGTTTTCTAATCATTTTTCATATATAAATTATTTCCATCTGAGCTACGGTTGAATTTCTATGATTTTTGGAAGTTTTAAACTTTTTCTGAAAGTAGTTTATTATACTAATTAATTAACTGCGTCAGCGTGAGGTCATGCTTGCGTCAGCAAGTCAACAAACCCGGTCCAGGTCAAACCTGTCGTGTAGGACCCGCCTGTCATTGACTCAGGGACTAACCTAGTTAGTTAACTTAAACTAATTAAATCAGAGGGGTTAATTAGTGCGGCGGGGTCCAGTGTCAGTGACTGAGAGGGTTGGTTAGTGGCTAATTAAACGGGCCACGTCAGCACGCCAGGGTGTGACCGGCGGTGACCATCCAGGGCGGTGGAGGCATGCCGGAATTTTGCTACCGGCGTCGGTTTAGTGTGTCGAGGGCATGAGGGCATAGTCCCAGACCGTGCGTATACAGAGAGGACCACGGGGGGCCCTGAGGTCGCCGGAGCTCGTCGGAGGCGAGCCCCTGGCGGCGACCAGACCTCGACTTGCGGGGATGACGACTAGAGGGCACGCGAGAGGAGGGCACGAGGGGAAAAACGGGCGGTTGCTCACCTCGAGGTCGAGCAGAGGCGACTACGGGGTCAGGGAAGCTTTGGACGGAGCAAATCGACCGGCAGCCCTCGTTGGAGCCAAGGATGAAGACGATGATGGAGGCGATGCAGGGGCCTCCGGCTTGATTTCTTCTACAAGGAGATGCTGCTTGACGGTAGAGGCGATGAGCACTGTTGGGCGGCTCGGCAAGGACAAAGGCTGAGGGGCTGGGAGCGGCGGCGACGAGCTCACTCGGGTCCGAAGGAGAGGGAGGAGAGGGAGAGAGAGCAACAAAGAGAGGGGCTACAGCTCGAGGGGGTCCAGGGGGTCGTGGCGCTCTTAGTCTAAGGGGGAGAGAGGCAGAGATGTAGGAGGTGTACGTGCGCGTGGCCATGCTCGCTGGGCGCGTGCCCCTGTCCTCCTGGCAAAAGGTCAAGCGTGACTGACAATGGGCTAGATGGGCCACCTCCCTCCTGGGCCAGGTAAGTGGCCAGGTGAGGCCCTGCCTTTTTTCTTTTTTTCTTTTCTATTGTTTGTGCAGTTTGTTTTCGTTTGTGATAAATACAAGACCATTAATAAATACCTCAAAATATATATGTGGGATAAATGGAATTATCCAATGCCACATAATAATTCTCAGAATTATTCGACATATATATTCCATATCGGGAAAATATATATCTATAACAAATAGGGTTTGAATTAATTGAAATGCCCGGTATAAAATGTTTCTGTGATTCGCAAATATTGGATGACAATTTTACCTCATGCCAATACTTTAGTAGAAAACTAGGAACATTTTCTTGGTACTATTTGAAGCAATTTTTATATTGCTTACTTTACAAAAATTCTTTCTGAGGCTGGATCATTCCCCCATTTAGATTCATTTGAATTTAAAAATGTATGCATGAGATGCAATGACAAACGATGGCTAGCAAGGGCTGTGACATCCTGCAACTCCAAAGGACAGCCGACAGCTCGTCGGTCCAGCAGCCGGCTGACCTTACCAACGGTGTCACGAGCCGGGGCTTGATGCCGGACAGGATGAGGCCGTTGGCCCTCTCGACCTGGTCGTTTGACTGTGGATGGCGACGGACGCCAGGTCAAGGCGTAGCGAACCATGATGTCATCGATGAACCGGACGGTCGTGGGGCCATCTAGATTCTTGATCGGTCGTGCCTCGATCCACTTGGTCAATTTGTTGACAGCCACCGGCAAGTGTATCATGCCGCCTCTTGCGGTCTTGAAGGGACCCAATATGTCTAGCCCCCAGATGGCGAAGGGCCACGAGAGGGGGATGGTTTGGAGGGCTGTTGTCGGCAGGTGGCTCTACGTGTTGAAGCATTGGCAGCCCTTGCAGTCGTCGACCAATTTCTTGCCCACCTCAAGAGTGGTGGGCCAGAAAAAGCCGTGGCAGAAAGCCTTGGCCACCAGGGTCCTGGAGGTGGTGTGGTGCCCGCGCTCGCCCTGGTGGATGTCGAGGAGGATCTCCAGACCCTTTTCCGGCTCGACGCATCACTAGAAAATGCCGGTGGTGCTGCGATGGACGAGCTCGTTGTTGATGATGCTGTATGCTGAGGCCCAACGCTGAACTTGTCTTGCAAAGGCCTCGTCCGGGGGGAGCTCGCCGCGCAGAAGGAATGCTAAGATAGGCTGTGTCCCATGAGGGAGATGAGACAGCGGCCCGCTCGGGATCCCCCGGGCCAAGATGATCAGGCCCCGGGACAGGCTCGCCAGTCCCTGGGACCTGCTCGCCAGCCCTCACGACCGGTTGGTAGATTGACATCATGACTGCCGTGCCGTTTGAGCCGGCAGCCGTGGGTGCAACCGGCTCGACTCGAGCCGTCAGGGCGGCCGAAGTTGTGGGAGCCGGTGGCAAAGATGCCGAAGGGACAGCCGGAGTCGTTGATGGGCCGGTAGCGTCTGCCGGCACGAAGATTGATTCTGACTCTAGGGAAGGCTTGATCGACGGCTTGAGCAGCCGCTCAAGGGAGACACCGGCTGGGATGGCCTGCCGAGTGGAGCCGATCTTTGCCAACGCGTCGGCCGCCTCGTTATCCGCCTGTGGGTTGTGATGAAACTCACAGCCCTCGAAGGCCAGTGAGCTGTTGTACGAGGGAGTGGTAGCTTGCCATGTTAGCGTCCCTGGCGTTCCATTCACTAAAGACCTGCTGCACCACGAGGTTGGAGTCGCCGAAGAAGAGGATGCGCCTGATGCCGATGTCATTGGCGAGCCAGAGACCATGGACGATGGCCTTGTACACGGCCACGTTGTTGGAGGCGGCGAAGTGGATCTGGAGGGCGTACTTGAGCTGGAACCTTTCGGGGAGGAGAGGACTATGGCGGCACCCTAGCCGATCCTCATTTTCGAGCCATCGAAATGCATGCGCCAATGCGTGGAGTCTGGGGAAGGCGGGACGAACTCCGTCTCCACCCAGTCAAGGAGTAAGTCCGCCAGCGCCTGCGACTTGATGGAGGTTCGTGGCTCATACCGGATCTCGTGATCGACGAGGGTGATGACCAATTTGGCGATCCAGCCGGTGGAGTCTCGGCCGCTATGATCCTGCCGAGTGGGGCCGTGCTCACCATGGTGATGGTATGCTCCTGGAAGAACTGCTTGACCTTCTTTGCGGCGAAGTATATGCCGTAGCACATCTTTTGGTAGTGGGGGTAGTTCTTCTTCAACACGGAGAGGACCTCACTGAGGTAGTAGACGGGCCGCTGGACCGGTAGGGATTATCCCTCCTCCGGCCGCTCGACCACCAGGACGATGCTGATGACACGTGTGGTCGCCGTGATGTAGGCGAGCAAGGGTTCCTTCTCTGTCGGTGCGGCCAGGATGGGCGCGCGGGTGAGAGCCTTCTTGAGGCCATAGAAAGCCTTGTCCGACTCGTCGGGACAGTTGAACATGCCCGGCTTCTTGGTTTGACCTGGCTCCATTAGAGGCGTCTTGCGAAGGAGCCCGTAGAGGGGCAAGGCCTTCTCCCCCAGCCGGCTGATGAATCGGCTGAGCGAGGCGAGGCAGCCGTTGAACTTCTGGACGTCGCAGAGCCGTTGATCTTCCCGGGGTTAGCTTCGATGCCGTGAGCGGACACAAAGAAACTTATGAGTTGGCTGGCTAGAACGCCGAAGAGACACTTCTCTGAGTTGAGCTAGATCTTGTATTCGCACAGGTTTGCAAAGGTCTCCTGGAGGTCGTCGAGGAGGCTGAAATGCTTCTTGGTTTTGACGATGATGTCCTCGACATAGATGTGTACGTTCCTGCCTATCTGAGGCAGGAGGCACTTTTGCATGCACCACTGGAAGGTTGCTCCTGCGTTCTTCAAGCCAAAGGACATGGTGATGTAGCAGTAGGCCCCAAAGGCCATGATGAAAGAGGTCTTGAGCCGGTCTTCCGTGTCCACATTGATGTGGTGGTAGCCGCAGTTGACGTCTAGGAAGGATAACAAGTCGCAGATGGCCATGGAGTCGATGATTTGATCGATCCGCGGCAGGGCGAATGGGTCCTTGGGGCATACCTTGTTCATGCTAGTGTAGTCGATGCACATGTGCCAGGTCTTGTTCTTCTTTAGCACCAGGACTGGGTTGGCCAGCCAGTCCAGCTGGAACACCTCCATGATGAACCCGGCTCCAAGTAGCCGGGCGATCTCTTCGCTTATAGTATGCCGCTTCTTCTCGGAGAAACGGTGTAGAGGTTGCTTAACCAGCTTGACGTTTGGCTGGACCTGTAGTTTCGCCTAGACGTGTGGCGGTGGCAGGGAATGGCGAGGGGTCCCGCCTGGAGCATGAATCTAGCCGGTGCCACGTACGGCCCCGCGGTGGGCGCCAACTATCATTGTTTTCTCACGATAAATGCCATAGGGTGGCTTATCATAGGTAGTTGGGGCTAGAGGACACCCATGGGCTCCGGGTGTGAGATTGGGCACAAGTGGTGATGACACGTGATGTACCCAGGTTTAGCGCCCTCCATGGGAGGTAACTCCCCTAGTCCTGCTTGGTCTAATTGGATGGATGGTTATGTGTACAAGGGTGCTCCTGGAGCTGTATCTAGAGGAGGAAGAAGGAGGAGCTGGCTCGTCTTCCTCCAATACTAGAGGGGGTTTGAGAGTTCTGTAGATGTGCGAGAATGATGGTTCGTAGTCTCTCCCCGTTGCATGGGTGGCTCAGGGGTTTTTATAGGCCAACCCCCGGCTCTACAATATACCTAAAGTACAAGGGTGGGGGGACCCGGCTGGCAGCCTCTCTGGCTGACCAGGGGGGCCCCACTCTTCGTGCCATCTTGTCACCGGTAGGGTCCACCGACTAGGAGGTCTTGTTGCCTACTGGGGCCCACCAGCCGACTCTGCGATTGGCCCTCGCTCACTTGCTGCGGCACGGATCACCGGAGAGGCGTCGTCCAGCACCAGACGACCGAGGTCTCCGGTACGGCCGACTATACTGTAGCCACGTCGGGGCAGGTAATCCAGTGCGCGAGGGCATGCCGGCACTATTCCCCTGCCCGGTCACGCTCGCCAAGGTTAGCAGCCTTGACGGCCGGACTGTGGACATGCGCTCTCGAGCATCAGCGGCCATTGTGGCTACAGGGTCGCCCGTCCTGACAGTCGTGTCACGTCGCCGTACCTGCGCGTAGTGGGATGGGACATCGCCTATCCGTCCCAAGGTCAATGGAGGAGCCGGCCCAGAGGCAGCTGGCCGCACCCAGCAGGCCGAGGGTCGAGCCGGCATGTT
The DNA here is from genome assembly GCA_022496015.1 of Hordeum marinum. NCBI lineage: Eukaryota > Viridiplantae > Streptophyta > Magnoliopsida > Poales > Poaceae > Hordeum > Hordeum marinum. The sequence goes on along the minus strand of CM039674.1, from coordinate 174,237,005 downwards.
GATCAGCCGTCCGTCTCGCCAGCCACTGGCCGCTCGATCCGAACGTAATCTAGCCGGCCATGAGCAGACGATTGCGTGGTTTTCCTTTGAAACGGAAAGGGGCATAACCCCGTTGCTTTGGCCTACCTAGGGGTAATAACCCCATCACACTCTGCCAGATTGCATTAGATGTGACATTCGGAGCAAATAGAAATTTTCACAAGGAAAAGTTGACGTTTGAAGTCGTGGATTTCCAAGGCGCATATCAAGCTATTCTGGGTCGGCCTGCATGTGCTCGTTTCATGGCCCGTCCATGTTACGTGTATCTCAAGTTGAAGATGCCAAGGCCCAAAGGTGTGATCATGATCCCTGGCAATCGACGCCGGGATGAGGAGTGCCTCTAGCAGGGCTACAAAATTGCCAATCATCACATGGCTATGGTTGAGCTGGAAGAGTACAAGAAGAGTGTTGATCCTGCTGATTTGCTACGCGCTAAGAAGCCTGCTCTTCTGAGTCAGCATTTTGGTTGGTAGGGGAAGTGAAGAAAGTACACATTCATCCGACAGATTCAACTGTCGAGCCGACCAATATATCGTCAACACTCGACAACAAATAGGAAACTGAGCTCATCCAGTCCCTCCATGAGAACTGGAACATCTTTGCATGGAAGACTGCTGACATGCCGAGGGTTCCCACGGAGCTTGCTGAGCACCGACTGGGATTTGACCCGATGTCCAAGCCAGTCAAGGAGCATTTGCATCGATCGGCAGCAGAGAAGTGTAAAGCAATCGGCAAAGAGGTGGCTTGTCTCTTATAAGCCAAGTTCATTCGGGAGATTTACCACTTCGAGTGGCTCTTGAGTGTTGTCATGGTTCCCAAGAAGGACAAGTCACTACGCATGTGTATTAACTTCAAGCAAATCAATTGGGCCTTCCCGAAAGATCATTTTCCGCTCCCCCGCATAGATCAGATTGTTGACTCGACTATGGGATGCGAGCATTTATCGTTTCTAGATGCTTATTCCAAGTACCATCAGATCCGTCTATTTGGCCCAGATGAAATAAAAACAGCCTTCATCACCTCATTCGGGTGTTTTTGTTACATCACCATTCCATTCGGTTTGGAAAATGTTGGTGCTACTTTCATGCGCATGATTCATTAGTGTTTACTCGACCAAATCCCTCGGAATGTCGAAGCATACATGCACGATATAGTTGTCAAGTCCCACAAAGGTTTCGACCTGCTAGCTGACTTGGCTGAAACTTTCACCAATCTGAGGAGGTACAATATAAAGTTGAATCCAGCTAAGTTTACTTTGTCCATCGCTGGCGGCAAGTTACTCGGTCTTCTCATTTCCGAACGAGGGATCAATGTCAACCCTGAGAAAATCAGCGACATTACCCGCGAATGAAGACTCCCGTGCAAGTGCACGATGTTCAGAAGCTCACAGGTTGCTTAGCAGCATTGAGTCGATTCATTTCTCGTCTCGTTGAGAAGGGATTGCCTCTGTACCAACTGATGAAGAAGTCTAACATGTTCGAGTGGTCTCTAGAGGACGAAGCAGCATTTGTCGAGCTCAAAGCCCTACTCTCCACCCAGTTGGTGCTTGGTGCTCCTCGCAGCAAAGAGTTCTTGCTCCTGTCCATCGTGACCACTAATGAGGTCATTAGTACAGTGCTAACTATCGATCAGGAAGACGAGGGAAAGGCTTACAAAGTCCAACGTCCAATCTATTACGTTTCTAAAGTATTCACTCCCTTGAAGCAAAGATATCCACACTACCAGAAGCTGGTTTATGGTATTTACTTGTCAGCAAAGAAGGTGGCACAGCATTTTTGGCACAATCGGGACACAACTCGTCGAGTGGCTAAGTGGGCAATCGAGCTCCTCTACTTTGACATCAAGTTTGAAGCCAAGAAAGTGATCAAGTCTCAGGCACTTGCAAATTTTATGGCCAAAATGGATTGAACGGCAACAGCCAATCCAGGTTCACTTGGCGCACTGGACCATGTTCTTCGACTATTCTAAAATATTGAATGGGTCCGGTGCTGGCATTGTCTTGGTATCTCCGAAAGGCGACAAACTCAGTTATGTCTTGCAGATCCACTTCGATTCCGCCAACAACGAAGCAGAATATGAAGCACTTTTATATGGGTTGTGCATGGCTATCTCACTCGGCATCAAGCACCTGATGGTTTATGGCAATTCAGATTTAGTGGTCAATCAAGTGATGAAGAGTGGGACATTCGGAACCCCGCTATGACTGGTTACTACAGTGCTGTTAGAAAGCTCCAGAAGAAATTCAAAGGTCTGGAACTTCATCATGTTCCCCGAGTGAAGAATCAAGCGGATGCTGAGCTGGCAAAGATTGGATCCACTCAACAACCTATCCCTAGCTATGTGTTTTTGGAACACCTCCACACTCCTTTGGTACAGGAAGATCCTTTCACCGAAGAGCCCCCACAAGCTATGAGCTCCACCGATCCAATGAAGTCGATGTCCCTGTAGTGATTGATTTAGTCATGGAGGTTCTGGTCGTCATTCCCAATTGTACGTTGCCCTGTATTGCATATATCCTCAGACAAGAACTCCCTGAAGATGAGACAAGAGCATGGCAGATCGTGCGTAGGTCGAAAGATCCACTCGGGAACTTGCGGCCATCATGCGTCCTTACGAACAATCATCGCTAAAGCGTACCGAGCTGGTTTTTTCTCACCATGGGCTAATAAGATGGCCAAAGACATTGTCGATCATTCTGAAGGGTGCTAGTTCTATGCAAACTTATCTCACAAGCCGACGTCTGCTCTAAAGACAACCCCCTTGCCTGGTTGTTTGTTGTCTGGGGTCTAGACATGGTTGGTCCATTCCGGACTGGAAAAGGCAGATTCACTCATTTGCTCACTGCAGTCGACAAATTTACAAAGTGGATTGAGGCCAAGCCGTTTAATAAATTGAACTCTCATACGACTGTCACATTCATGAGGGAAATAATTTTCTGGTATGGTGTTCCCCGCAACATCATCACAGATAATGGCACCAACTTCGACTTGGAAGAATTTAGACACTTCTGCACCTCCCAAGGCACTCGGGTGGATTATGCTTCCGTTGCACACCCCCAAACCAATGGTCCACTTGAGCGAGACAATGGCTTCATCCTACAAGGTCTGAAGCCTCGTCTCATGCGCAACCTGAATCATGCTGCCAGAGCCTGGTTGTCAGAATTGCCATCTGTTTTACGGGGCCTAAGAACAAAACCTAATCGATCGACTGGACAAACTCCTTTTTTCCTGGTTTACGGATCCGAAGCTATGCTGCCGAGCGATTTGTTTCACAACTCTCCCTGAGTGGAACTTTATTCTGAAGCTGAAGCTAAACAAGCAAGACAAGATGGCTTAGACCTCCTAGAGTAAGAGCGAGAGATGGCTCTGATCTGTACCACAACTTATCAGCAAGATCTACAACGCTTCCATGCGAAAAATGTTAAGAGTCGGTCATTTCAAGAGGGAGATTTAGTGTTCCGAGTGGATCAACAGCGACGTCACAAGCTCGCCCTGCGTGGGAGGGTCCCTTTGTCGTCACCAAGGTGTTGAATAATAGAGCTTATCACCTGTACAACCTCAAGAACAAGATTGACGAGCCACGAGCCTGGAACACAGATCTGCTCCGACGTTTCTATACTTAGGAACAGTGTGGTTTTGATGTAATAATTTTTTTTCAGAGCATGTCATATATGCAAGTTTGGCTTCCGCAGTCTTTTCGTCGATTCCAATCAAGTAATTTATCGCCTGGCACCACTCCGAGTGTTGAGCAATCCTCATAGTTGGGGGCTTAGGTGCGAACATGCTTTCGCCTAAGTTAAAAACCTTGCCGAGTGGATAGCGGTCCATTCACTCGATGACATAGCTGCGAATCAGTCTTCGCCTAAGTTCAAAACTACTCCGAGTGTTGACCAATCCTCACACTCGGGGCTTAGCTGCGAACATGCCTTCGCCTAAGTTCAAAACCCTGCAAAGTGAATAGCAGTCCATTCACTCTGAAACTTAGCTGTGAACCAGTCTTCGTCTAAGTTCAAAACATCTCGGAGTGTTGAGCAATCCTCACACTCGGGGAGGGGGGCTTAGCTGCACACACCCTGTTGCCTAAGTTAGAAACCCTTTCGAGTGGATAACAATCCATTCACTCGATGTCTTAGCTACGACCCAATCTTCCCCTAAGTTCAAAACTACTCTGATTGTTGAGCAATCCTCACGCTCTAGGGCTTTGCTACAAACCAACTTTCGTCTAAAGACAAAAACTAATTCTAAGTGGTTTAATATATACTCACTCGGAAAATTAGATGTGAACCAGTTTTTGCTCAAGATTAAAACTTCTCCGAGTGTTGAGAAATCCTCACACTCGGGGGCTTAGCTGCGAACCAGCTTTCGCATGAGTAAAAAATAAACTCACTCGAACAAATGATTGAAAGCCAAATGCGGATAAATTCAAAAGTTTCATAACGGATAAAGGTTTCACGTATAGGCAAACGTGCTCAAGCTTAAGGCCTGAATGAAGTTTTTAGGTTGATACATTTCCACTCGTTATTCCGAGGTAAATAAAAGTTTTCCAATGAATCAAGTTTCCAAGCACCCGACGGGCTTGTAGGCATAACGAATGTGTCCAAGTCGATCCCATCTACGATCCTCATGGTTGCATCAATGAAGGTCTGCATGAAGTCTTCAAACTGAAGCTTCTTTGTAGTCACTACTCGGAGCTCCTTAAACTTGTCCTCCCTTGCCTCCTTGCAATTGACTCTTACAAGGGAGAGCTCCACATCGGCTCCATAGCGGGCGGCTGATTTCTTCCAAGCCTGCACTCGACTGGGAAGATCATTAAGGCGTGCCATCATGGATGTAATATCAAGTTGAAGGGTGTCTTCGGGCCACAGTTCTTTGTCAATCTTCTCTATCACAACTTTCGGTCGAATGATATATGCTTGAACACCTTGGAGTCTGACGTTGAGTCGGAACATGTTCATGGCCACTCCATCACCAACAGGCGAATTGGTGGGATCCAAGTTGGGTTCGATTTCTTCGGTTTCCTTTTCAAAGTCTTGGCAGAATTCTGTTGGGAAGTGTGGGGACCCCGACTCATAAGTCGTGATCACTGATTGTACGTGGATAGTGATCCCAAAGATTAATCCTCACTGAACTCACAGAAACTGATTAACAAGAGTCTTACATCCATTACATACCGGTTTACTCATATATGGCCTCATTGGCCAAGTCTTCATTTGATTGTAGCGGAAATCATCAACGATAGTGTAATCCCATGCCATCTGCCTTAACCCTACAAGCATTCTGATTCGGAAGCGTCCTAGCTCGCATGACCGTCACCGAGGTAATCCTCATCATAACCTGATTTTCATGCCTGACCAATAAAATAACCAGTGGCAAGCCAATGAGTACTTTGAATATACTCGCAAGCAACCAATGTTTGGAACAAGGCAATAACAATGCATGATCTAGCACTAATAGGTAAGTTTTAAAGAAAGCTAATTTTGAGTGCAATGACATCATCAAGTAACTTAAGTGAGCATGCATCAACCAGAGACAAGTGTTCATAAGAACACGCCATAGTCATCATCATAAGTAGGGGGTTGGACATCTCATGTTCAACCATCACACCAAGTCCTTAGACTTGTCTCATGTACCATCTGAACATCTAATGTTCAATCATCATGCCAAGTCATCCGACTCGACTCAAGTATCATCCTTGTCACCACACACACCAATTTTGAGAAAATATCTAGACATGGCATAAGAAACACCACCCAACTGTCCTTGACCGTGGACACGGCTATTCGAATAGTTTTACACTCTGCAAAGTTGCACACTTTACCCACCAAACTCGGGGAATTTCCGTGTCATCCACGACTCCCGGTATATAACATACCTGAGGTAAGCACCTGAACAGTGCCTTTCCCCTAGTGATACTAAACAAAGAGTCCACTCGGTTGGTACCCAACCCCCATGATGTACATCACACGAGCCTCGCTCTAATCATACCATCCATGAGGGGACCAACGGTGTGCCCGGTGTTGTGAAGACAGTGCATGATCGTACATACCGGTACGATCCCATATCGAGAGTGACCACACCACTCCCACCACTAGTAATGCAGACTCCTTGCCAGTACCCACCAAGGTAATCAAGAAAGCCCCATCCCATAAGGGGTGTCGTGGTTGCGCATGTAAGGTTGGGATGGTCGACAAATCTTAAACCCTACGTTTTCAAAAACACATCCTCATCTTGCTTTGGCACACCACTTCTTTCTCAAGTGGTCACCCATCTCATCATCACCTCCGAGGTTGTTCTTCATGATCCTCCAGTTAAATGATTTCTGCAAATACCAATCAGCAATGTTGACTCTTGGAATTGACAAATTCCATTTGAGAAACAGAGCTGAGTAAGGATTTGTTTACCTCTCTAGGAAGTGGTCGCATCAGCATTATCCACATCCATTTGCTCCTCCATGTCCCGTGGAGGCGACGTCATTGAGGTAGCAGCATTGGTAAATAAAATTCCACTTGGCCAACAAGCATTCGAAGTCACAATCGACAGCGAAAGATGAAAACAAACACTTACATTGAGATGACAGGCACAACCATATTCATGCAGGGTAGAGCTTTGCGAGGTTTCCCTGTGTTGGGCTTGGGCTTCTTCGCTGATCGTTCACTCGGCTAGATGGTCCCGCTTCAGGTTCCTTTCACTCGGTACTAGGGCCTTGTCCGCAGCAGTGGAAGGGTCCTGACGTGACTTGGATCTACGTTTGGCGCTTGGTGGAGACTTGACTTCTTCCTCGTTCTCGTCGAAGTCCTCATATTCATCTTCACTGTCATAAACATAGTCAACGTCCATGCTGCCACCCTCGCTTTCCCCACCATCTTCAGGCTGGCTCCTGTTGGGTACAGGCGAGTACATGTCCATCCACTCCTGCATGGTTCAAACAGTGAAGTTAGTCAACGGATCAATCAATCACTCGACAAAATAGAACGACAGTCGACAAGACAAGATTTACCAGATTCATTGGCGGATTCGCAGTAGAGTATGGTTGGATCCTCTTGGCACCTAGGGGGTTGTCACAAGCTTCGGTGATACTACAAAGCCACTGCTCGACAGTTTTTTGTGAAACCTCCTCTGGGTGTGTCCTGGCCGAGTCCTCAGGACCGGCGTGATGCCACATAGTGTGATCCCTTGCTTGGCGAGGCTGGATCTGTCGACTGAGGAATGTCGCCAAGAGGTCCGTACCAGTGAATCCACCATGGATTAGAGACCTTACAACTGCCACCAAGATCCCAACCTAGACTTTTTCCCTCTCCAACACCCTCAATGATTTGGGAACGGCCGGATGATCTAACATGAAGGGAGAAAGGCTAGTTGACATATTGGGAGAAGCTACGTCCTTGCAATAAAACCAGGTCGACTGCCAACCTCTAAACCATTCGGGAAAATTCATGGAAGGAAAAGAACTTTGAGCTCTCTTTTGGATTCCTAAACCCCCACGTAGCTGGACTACATGAGTCTTTTCATCCTCAAGGTGGGCATTTTTTACCATCTGTGATCTGACGATGGAAATGTGCTTGAACAATCCCCATAGTGGAGAGTAGCCCAAGAAACACTCACACAGAGTGATGAAGACAGACAAGTAGGAAATTTCATTTGGAGGAGAGTTATGGAGCTGAGCTCCGAAGAAGTTCTAAAATCCTCTAAAGAACGGATGGGGAGGCATGGAGAAACCTCTTTCGACGTGGGAGAGGAGAAGAACCAGCTCCCCCTCTCGGGGCTCTGGCTCGCGCTCTCCCTTCGAAAGCCTCCAAGCACCATCCACCACGAGCCCGTCGACGACAAGTTTCTCGACATCCATGGTGGTGAATGTCGATGGGAGAAAGTCCCCCTGGATCCACCCCGCCGGCGCGGTGAACCGGGCACTCGAGGGCTTCTTGGCCTTGCCTTTCGTGGCTCCCTTCTTGGCGCGCTCCAGCTTCTCCGTTGATCCCTTCATCATCGCGTCGGCGGAGCTCGTTGGAACAGAGAAGAGTGGGGCGCTGGAGACGAGAGAGGCGAATGAAGAGAGGAGATTTGGGGGAAAAGCAGTGTGCGAACTATGCCGCTTCGGGATTTATCCCGCCGAGTGCCTCACTGACGTATGGGCCTGCGAGATTCCTGCATATCCCAACCGCAGACGGTGCCCTGTACGTGGCGAAATGAGCGGAGCACAAATCGAGGGGTCATGCTCCCACTTGCCCAGATCGTGGCGTCGTCATCGCGGACGCGCGCTTCACAAATTTTTGTGTCCCGCAAGATCCGGGCCTGGCAGAGCGACCTGTCACATCCAAAGACCCCTTCAGGTCACTCAGAATTAAATTGGCATTGAACATTCACTCGGAGACTTTCAAGGCAGAATCGTTTCGGTTGAATGATAAAGAATTCGGTCGACGGAAGTTTTGTTGAAGCCCCGAAAATAATTCGGAAGATTTGGTGCCCTGTTTGGAACTGGCATGGATACCCCCCTTCACCACTCCAACCATGATCCATTCGGGGGCTAATGATGAGGATATGTACCTAGGGTAGGGTCCTAGGCCTGACCTCTATACCCTACCTAAGGACACTACATTGGTAGACTTAAGGACCACAAGAAAGATCCTGACTAGATTCACCATGACGCTCAAGTCACTCGACAGTCAATCCATTCGGTGGCTCCTTCCTCCACTCGACAGTCACCTGTCACTCGGACGACCCCGTTTCTAGTCAACACCAGAAGTCCAGAAGTCGCTCCTGAGAGGCCAATAGGAAGGCGTTAGGCCAGTCGTCCTTAATAGCAATTATGTTATACATTACCAGTAACGCTAGTCTTTATACTCATGATCAAACCCTTGGATACCTCGCAATTGTAAGGGGCAACGAACTCTATATAAGCTGCCCCGACCCTCTGGCATAGGGGTTCGCAACCTTTGTAATCACCATTCTGCACACGAGAAAGCTCCAGAGCACTGAGACGTAGGGTCGTTACCTCCATGAGAGGGACATGAACTCATACATCCGTGTGTACATCCTCGTCGTAGCTAGGACTCTGCCCTCTCCTTTCGTACCCCTACCTTCTAATGTCAGACTCGTTCCCACGACAGATTGCTTCTGAAGGATCTTTATCACCTACATCATTTGGCAATTGTTCGATTTCCGAACCATTAAACTCATGAAAATTTACATGTATCGTCTCTTCAACTTTTCGAGTGAAGTTGTTGTAGACACGGTAGGTGTGAGATTTGCACTGATTTGAGATTTGCACTACAAGTCCCAAAATTGGGTGGATCTCTTTTTCCCAAATGATTTATTTGGGACCTACTATATATATAACTTCCCAAAAACACCAAATATCATTTTTTAAACATTATTAAACTATTTTCTTTAATGGCATTTTCTTAAGGCTAGAAATGGCCTTTCATAGGAAAAAGTTATTTAAAAGCTTTAGAAATATTTGAGAAAATTTAGGAATACTTAGTGGACATATATTGTCGATGTATAAGAGTTTAAATACATGGTCATGTTCAAAATATTGGACCAAACCCTTCAAAACCATTTATGCCTCTTCCCAGCATTTGGAATATTTCTATAAGATATATTCTCAAATTAATCCTGGAAAATTCTAGCATGTCACATATGATATATGTGGTCATCTTGCCAAGTTTCATATCAATCCCAATTGTTTTAGTTCACAAAAATATCCCAAAACCCTCTGTGTCCAGATCCAAATTTGAGCAACTCTACATTGACAATTGCCTCCTATTGATCTCAAACTTTGTGGACATGTTCTAATCCCCAAATAATGATGTTACACCAAGTGGTGAATCAGGGAGAATAGTTTGACCCAACTGGATCTATAGAAACCTGATTATGTAGAATCCTAGGGTTTAACAAGTCTACATTGCAAACTTTCATAAAATCATCTCAAACCTTGTGATCAGGATTAAATGGACTTAAGATTTACCCCTAGTAAATATCAGGGCAACTAGATACCCCTAGATACCCTAGGACAACATCAAACACCTTCATCCATGAACTTGTGAACAAGCAAAGTGGGCCCAAAAAGATTCCCCTTGCCCCCAACTTTTTACCACAGTATATTCTAACCAAATGTTACCTCCAGTAATCTTGCCATGGCCACTGATAAATTATTGTGGGGGTAACTCTCTCTCTTTCCATCTCTTTTACCATGGTAAGGCCTTTGTTTCCTTATTCTGTTAATAAGAATGCCCCAAGTTTTTCCATAGCACCTATAGTATACTAATGCACCTTGGCATACCCAAATATGGCATGCTCATATGGAAAATATGAGCAAACCATATGAACTAAGTTTAGGGCAGTAATTGTAGACTTGAACTACAAGTACCGTGCAAACTTGTCTACTTGACCTAAGAATTGGTGGTCATGTAGTACCTGCATCTCCATGAACACTAGACAAGATATTTTCCCTAATGCTCTCCATTAGAATCCCCTCATATACCTCCCAAGGTTGCTACTGCAAACTTACCTGTAGTAGAAATCAGTCTTACCCAACTCCTTTTACATTGAAACCCCACCAGTGCTCTCCTGCATGCATCCCCTGCTCCCCAGACAAGGTTACCCGACCAAAAGCTTTCTCTAGACATGAGTTGGTGTGGTGACCATGCATCCGTCATGCAAAACCGGTGCTTTGCCGACATGAGGTGTCCTCTAGCTCGTGGCTGGCTACAAAAGGGTATCCACGCACACCAGAACCTCCCCTCGACCTCCCACGCCCCTCCCTGATGCCAGGATGCACGCAAGGGAGCTCAGGCACGCACATGATCGGTGGTCGAGAGCATCTGAGGTGCATCCAAGCTCCCCTCGTCGCGCCTTCTTGTTTTTACCTCTCCTTGAGCCCCCCACTTGTCCCCTCTAGGTCCCTCTCCCTCCCTTGAGCCTCCTGAACCTCCCCGTTCGCCCTACCATGCCCTGCATCCACCCCCATTTACACCATGTCTCCGTCGGCCCCGTCTCAAAATTCGGCCACGGGGGCCTATCTCTTGTCTTCCGAGCCTCATTGGAACTCCCTGATCTACCACAAGGGCCTTCCCACCGCTCCCATTTCCTTTCTCATGGCTGTGGGGACCCCGACTCATAAGTCGAGATCACTGTATGCACGTGTACAGTGATCCCAGAGATCAATGCTCACTGAACACACAGAAGCTGAATAACAAGAGTCTTACATCCACACTTAATGTCTTACACAAATAATGACCACGAAGGTCTTAGTGTTACATAGATAGGGCCACACGGGCCAAACACTTAAAATAGAACAAGCAGCGGAAATCTTGGTCGAAAGCGTGAACCCATGCCATCTGCCTTAACGTACATGCATTCTGACTAGGAAGCGTCCTAGTTCGCATGTTCGTCTCCAATGAACACTTCAACATACTCATGTTCTTCCATGCCCGGCCAATTAAATAACCAGTGGGAAGCCAATGAGTACTTTGAATGTACACACAAGAAAACCAAGTTGTGGAACAAGATAGCAATGATGCATGATATAGCATTAAGTAGGAGATTTTGCGGAAAGCTAATTTGAATGCAAATGTCATGATCAAGTAACTAGTGAGCATGCATCAACAATTAGCAGATATCCATATGATCAAGTTACCGATATCATCATAAGCTGGGGGTTGAACACCTCGTGTTCATTCATCATACTAAGTCATCGGACTTAGATCACTTTCCTAGCTAGTCATCAGACTTAGCTCAAGTACCATCTTTGTCTCCAACACACCCACACACATCAGTTTGTGAAAAACACTTGGACGTAGCACAACAGCGGTCATCCAACTGTCCTTGACCATGGACACGGCTATTCGAATAGTTTTGCACTCTGCAAAGGTTGCACACTTTACCCACAAGACTCGGGGAACTTTCGTGCCATCCATGGCTCGCGGTATTTAACATACCCAAGGTAAGCACCCAAACAATGCCTTTCCCATGGTGATACTAAACAAAGAGTCCACTCATTGGTGCCATCCCTAATGATATACATCAGTCGTATCATCCATGAGTGCACACAACGGTGTGCCCGGTACCTGTAAGGACAGTGCATGAACTTCCACTCAGGGACGACCCCGTCTCAAGAGTGACCACTCCACTCTTGCCACTAGTAATGCGGGGTCCTTGCTACCACCAACCATAGTAATCAACAAAGCCCCGTCCCATAAGGGGTATTGTGGTCGTACATGTAAGGTTGGAATAGCGGTCGCAACTTACACCAATCTGTTTTTGAAAACCACAACATTCACTTGTTCTGGCACACCACTTCTTTCTCAAGTGGTCACCCATCTCGTCAACATCTCCCTCGAGCATTAGTGGCACCCGACGGGGTTTTCGAAAAGTCTTTGAAATCATTTCTCTCCTTGCCATCACTATGCATAAGTCCCATCCCATTTGCATAGCATCTATTAGCACCTGACTACTCCCACCCGCACAACCCTCTTAAGGTGGTAGGGTCATGCATGATGCAAGACTCAATGGTAAAGTAACGGAGGTATCCCACCAAAGGGGGGACACCTTATCACGATCTTTTCATCGAATCAACAAGTGCTATATGACATCCATGAAAAAGTTTCTTAGCATGGGCAAAGGGCTGCTTGCCTGGCTCAGCAAAGTCTCTGGGGTCTTCGAAGTCTTTGGGTCCAACTTCTTCGTCAACCGCGCAATCTATCATCGCGAAATAAAGCGATAAAATAAGCAACACACCAAAACACAGCACACAAACTATTATCAAAAATGTTAACCTACTATGATAAATACTAAATGTCATACTAAACATATTTCCCTAGGGTTTTGTTGTGAAAAACATTTTGGAAATAAATTAAAAGAGGCACAAAGGTGCCCAAATATAGGTTTTAAAATAAAACAGTACAAAAAAATATTTTCAAATATTTTGACAAATGGCACTATTAAATTCGAGGGATTATTTTATGAATTTAGGTGAAGGAATTATTGGATTTGGAATAATGTTCTACATTGTGGGAATTTTGGAAGTCGCACGAAAAAGAAAATGGAAAAAGAAACGGGCATAGTGCCCTAGCCTGAAGAGGCCAGCAACTCGGCCGGCCCAGAGGCCAACCAGCCTAGGCAAACCGGCGCGCGCTCATGTTCGAGCCTGACGGTTGGGTCACGAAGGCCAGCGATAGAGAGAGGAGGGGGAGGGAGGTGAGGTTGACAGGCGGGCCCCGCCTGTCATCTTCAACCTCGCGACAGGGAGGCTGTCGTGCTCACCAGCGATGATGCAGGGCACGACGACGGCAGGCCAAGGTGGGGATGAGTTCAGCGTCCGCCCGCCGTTCCTCTGGAGGTCAAAGGAGCACTTGGGGTGGATGGATTCGTCGGCGCTTCGGGCAGGGGTCACCGGGGCCTTCCCGTGCTGCAAAAAGGATGGGAGGAAGAGGGGAAGGCATCAGCGAGGCGAGGGAGGACCAATGGGAGAGGAATTGGTGCCGGAGAGGCTCCATACCAGGAGATCAACGAGGAGATGGCTACGGCGGTCCTCGGGTCGATACCGAGCACAGGGGCCTCATGGACGCGGTCCTCGCCCAGGAGGAGAGAAGGCAGCTAGGAGGGGGCTTGGGGGTGTGTGCGTGCGAGCGCGGCCACTGGCCGGTTCGGGCGGTGCCGTGCGCGCATGAGAGAGAGGGGAGAGAGGGGGCCGACCGGGCGGCGTGTTGTGAACGCCGAGGGGAGCAGAGGGGACAAGCTCGGGCGACCCGATGTTGCCAGGTGGCGCCGGGCAGGGGCATAGTGCAGGAGCGCACTATAGCACGCTCCAGAGCGCCCAATTGGCCTGCCCAAGCATATTCTATGCCCACTCGCGTGTCTCCTTATGTCTTGGGGTATTGGAGATGCCCAAAGGCTAGGATAAGCTAGGGGAGAGCTCTGGAGGAGCCTTAGGGTAGAAGGAAATGGGGAGAGGGGTTGAAAAAGATGCTGCTAGGGGTAGAAACAAGGGTTTTGCCCCACCTCACAGTGTCCTGGTGACTTGGGACTTTTACAGGAGGTGAAATGCATCTATGTGATGCTCTGGTAGAAAGTTGGGGCTAAGGGTAAAAGGGAATGGGGTGAAAAAGTTGGTTTTACAAAACCACCAAAAGGTGTTTGATGGAGTTTTGGGCAAGAAGACGTTACCAACTTACAGAGACACTCACCAGGGGCAAGTGGTAGCTAAAGATGAGAGGTATCACCAAGTTTGAGCTCAAGTGGGAAAAGTTGACAATGGAAATTTGATAAACCCTAGAAATTAGCAGAATCAGATTTCTGTAGATCCATTGATGCTAGGCTTTTAACCTTGCTGCACCACTTACTGTATCATCACTATTTGGCCATTAGAGCATGCCCAAGTTTGAGGCCAAGGGGAGACACTTCACAATGGAAAGTTGCTCAATTTTGATTCTGGACAGGAATGGTTTTGGGATGGTTTGATGAACCAACTCAACTTGGATTGATATGAAACTTTGCAAGATCATCACCCATGATAGTGTTGACTTGCTGGAATTTTCCTGGAATTTATTGAGAATATTTCTTATAGAAATATTTCAACAGTTTGATCTGAACAAAAAGGGTTTTGAGGGGTTTTGCCTATGATCTGTCCATGCCCTTGGGTTGAAACTCATATATATGGAAAATATATGTCCACTGAGTCTCTCTAAATTTTCTCAAATATTTTTAAAGCATTTAAATAATTTTTCCCTATGAAAAACCATTTCTAGCCTTAAGAAAAAGCCTTTAAATGAAATATAAAGATAATCTTTAAAAATAATATTTTGTGGTTTTGGTAAGTCCCATATATATTAGGTTTGAAGTAAAGCCTTTGGAAAAGAAGAATCCACCCAATTTGAGGATTTGCAGTGCAAACCTCATTCTAGGGGGTTTTGGAAACTTAATTTAAATAGATCATTTTTGGTTGAAGCCAAAATTGATAGAAATAGTTTTGGGCACTATTCACATGGC
Organism: Hordeum marinum; assembly: GCA_022496015.1. Lineage (NCBI taxonomy): Eukaryota > Viridiplantae > Streptophyta > Magnoliopsida > Poales > Poaceae > Hordeum > Hordeum marinum. The sequence goes on along the minus strand of CM039674.1, from coordinate 174,221,982 downwards.
ATGATCATTGGGCAAGAGGTTTGGGTCAAGGAAGATGAATATGAAGTGGAATAGAATCTAGGAGTGCCATAAAACATAATCAACAAGCAAGCAAACAACATAGCAAGCAAGCACAAACACATAGAAAAAGCTTTAGTTGGCTCCAAATTTTATAAACCCAAACATAACAATGTGCTACAAACACAGGGTCTGACAATGGCGCCATGCCTTTCGTCGCCGGAGGTCACCTCTGCGGCCACGTGAGCTTCGTCGTTGAACCTCTTCCCCGTGGGCGTACCGCACCCAGGCGGATGAGGCTCACCACCCTAACCGCGCCAGTAGCCGGAGCACCGCTGGGGACGACTGGCGCCGCTAGGGACGGCTGGCGCCGCTGGGGGGCGAGCACCGAAGCTGCTCGGCTCTGCCTCCCCCACTCCTCATCTGCTTGAGCGGGAGGAGGAAGGAGGTCCTAATTGGCGGGGCCCTTGAGTCGGCGACCCAGCTGGCCGGGCCCGCCGGTTTAAGTGTAGGCGGGTCTCCGGTGGCCGCCTCCCCACTGGGAAGGTGTACTCCGCAATAGTACGCCTTCGGCGCGGCCGTGCACGCGTTGAGCCGGGCAACTGGGCTAGCGCATTTGTTAACTTGCAACCTATGCGTAGGTTGGCCTTTTGTTAATTTCTTTCATATTTTTCTTTTTCAGAGGCAATCAAAAATCCATATTAAATTCATATGACCTCCAATTTTGATTATTCAAATTCCTACAGATCCCTAAAATCAAGATCTATCCAAATATGTGCAAGGCACATTTTTCCTGCAAGTCTTCTTGTAGAGTTCAAATTCCAAATTGAAATTGAACTATGAAAAACCCCATTTCAAAAATTCATAGAGAATCCAAATCAACTCCAAATAGAGTGATTCAAAATTCCATATGTCCTAAATGTCATTCCCTTATTATCTAGGCATGGTTAAGATTTTTACCATGCACCTATTCTGTTGGATCTAATAAATTGACCATTTTCCATTTATTCCATCTTAGGAAATTCATAAGAAAATCATCCCAACTCCAAAACCAGAGAGACCACTTCCTAAATTGTTTTTCTAAAATCATGCCCTATTTATTGGGTGCCTCAACTCCTTTTTATAAAAACATTTTCTGTAGACTTCTTATAAGATCATCATTTCCTTCATTTCCATCATTCAAAAAATCCTCCTTGATCCACATCCAATGAAATCTACTTGGTTATTTTTCTTATGACCAGCGATGTCCAACAAAAATGAAACTCCTATTTATAGAGCACTTTTCTTTTCTTCTAGTTGTGTTGCTTATTGTGGTTGTTTCTGGCGATAGTTGACGAAGTAGACGAAGTGCTTGGAGTGGACGACTATGACGTGTTCTTATGAACACCTGTCCATGGTCAATGCATGCTTACTTGAGTTAATTGATCATGCAAAACTTACCTATTAGTGCTATATCATGCATTGTTATCGCCTTGTTCCAAACATGGGTCGCTTGCGAGTACATTCAAAGTACTTATTGGCTTACCACTGGTTATTTTATTGGCCAGACATAAGGGATCAGGTCACGATGAAGATTACCTTTGTGGCGAACATGCAAGCTAGGACCCTTCCCAGTCAGAATGCCTGTAGGGTTAAGGCCGATGGCATGGGTTCACGCTACTGTTGAAGTATTCTGATGCAATCATATGAAGACTTGGCCATGAAGGCCATATTGAGTAAACCGGTATGTAATGGATGTAAGACTCTTGTTTTTTAGTTTATGTGTGTTCAGTGAGCATTGATCTCTAGGATAACTGTGCACGTACATTTGGTGATCACAACTTATGAGTTGGGGTCCCCACAAGTTTATTGCAGCACACATCAAAGACTCTCTTTATCATTAGCGAGCAGACGACAAAGATCTGGCAGATGGTAAATCCCTGGATTCTAGTAGTGTCAAGCATGTAACACTTAGAGCCGAATACCCGAAAGTATCCAACTTGGGGTTTGTTACATGTGAGAAGATCGTATTCCGTTTTACTAAGAAGCTTGTCTAAGTAGAGTCGGTTTGTGGCATGACATGTTGTTTCCATGGCTTCTGCCTAAAAGTGTCTTGGCGCATTGTATTCGTCAAGCATCGTTCTTGCCATCTCAATGAGGGTTCGGTTCTTTATCTCAAAAACTCTATTTTTTGATGCTTGGACATAGCCGAGAACTCATGTGAGATAACCTATTCATCAAGAAAGGTATGCACATGGGTGTTCTTGAACTCTGATCCGTTATCGGTTCAAACCTTCTTGATCTTCACTTCAAATTGATTTTTTGCTTTGCGTGGAAAATTCTTGAAGATCTTTTGTACCTACAACTTATCATCAAGAAAGATTACCCACGTAAATCTGGAGAAATCATCAACTATAACTAGACCATAAGAGTTTCCACCGAGACTCTTGTAAGCATTGGGACCAAAAAGAACCATATGAAGAGCGGTCTCTTGGTGGTCATGATGTTCTTGACCGGATGAATTCCATCAACTTGCCTTCCTGCTTGACAAGTGCTACAAAGCCTATCTCTGTTAAAGATAACATCTTTAACACCAAGAATATGATCGCCCTTGATAAGCTTATTGTGGGGATCCCGACTCATAAGTCATGATCACTGAATGCACGTGCACAGTGATCCCAAAGATCAATGCTCACTGAACGCACAGAAGCTAAATAACAAGAGTCTTACATCCACATTTATCGTCTTACACAAATAAAGACCATGAAGGTCAAGTTTTACATATATAGGGCCACAAGGGCCAAACACTTAAACAGAACAAGCAACAGAAATCTTGATCGAAAGCATGAACCCATGCCATCAGCCTTAAATCTACACGCATTCTGACTGGGAAGCGTCCTAGTTCGCATGTTTGTCACCAGCAAACTCTTCAACATACTCCTGTTCTTCCATGCCTAGCCAATTAAATAACTAGTGGCAAGCCAATGAGTACTTTGAATTTACTCGCCAGCAACCCAAGTTGTGGAACAAGGTAATAATGATGCATGATATAGCACTAAGTAGGTAATCTGCGAAAAGCAAATTTTTAATGCAATGACATTATCAAGTAACTCGGTAAGCATGCTTCAACAGTAGGCAAATATCCATATGAACAAGTTGCAGATATCATCATAACCATAGGTTGAACATCTCATGTCCAATAATTATGCTAAGTCATTAGACTTAGTTCATCGTCGTGCTAAGTCTCCGGACTTAGCCTAGGTACCATCTTTGTTACCAACACACGCTCACCAGTTTGTGAAAACATCCAGACATAGTTTAAGAAGGACCTCCAACTATCCATGACCACAGACGCAGCTATTCGAATATTACACTCTGCAGAGGTTGCACACTTTACCCACAAGACTCGGGGAACTTCCGTGTCATCCACGACTCGCGGTATAAAACATACCCGAGGTAAGCACCCGAACATCGCCTTTCCCATGGCGATACTAAACAAAGAGTCCACTCGTTGGTGCCATCCCTCATGATATACATCACACGTATCATCCATGAGGGCACACAACGGTGTGCCTGGCGCCTATA
>CM039674.1:168380569-168573832 GCA_022496015.1 Hordeum marinum | reverse complement strand
CAGAAATTGCCGTCTGCCTATTCTTTGTCGTCTGCTGGCAGACGACAAAGATAATATTTGCCGTGAGTCACCAAAAAACGGACGGCAAAGAGCACACTGATGGCAAAGATCCTCTTTGCCATCAGTCTGCTCTTTGTCGTCTGCCGACTCACGACAAAGAGCAGGAGGGCAGACGGTAAAGAGAGCCCCCCACCGCACACCCCCTCCCCCACCCCATAATGGCGCTCTCTTTGCCGTCTGCCGTCCCGCTCTTTGTCGTCGGGGGGCGAACGATAAAGATAGTCCCCCCTAACGGCCGTCTCCCCCGCCCGATCTCACCCCCTCGCGACCCCCTCCCTCTCTCTCACCCCCTCTCTCTGCGCCCCCCCGCGCCCACCCCAGCGCCGCCACCCCTCCTCCCCGCCCCCTCCGGCCACCCCAGCGCTGCCTCCTCCCCGCCCCCTCCGGCCGCCCCTTCCTCTCGCCGCCGCCCCTCCCCTGGCTGCCGCCAGCCCCCGCGCCGCCCCTTCCCCGGCTGCCCTCCCCCGCATCGCCGCCAGCCCCGCGCCGCTGCCAGCCCCCGGCCACCCCCTCCCCCGGCCGGCCCTGCCCTCGGCCGCCCTTCCCTCGGCCGGTCCCACCCCCGGCCGGCCCTCCCCCAGCAGACCCCGCCCCCGTGGACCTTCGTATAAGGTGAGTTTTTTTGTTTTTTGTTTTGTTTTTAGGTTAGTTCAGATTTAGGTTAGTTTAAGTTTAAGTTAGTTTAGTTTTTGTTTTGTTTTTCTAGGTTAGTTATGTTTTAGTTTTAGGTTAGTTTAAGTTTAGGTTATTTTAGTTTTTGTTTTAGGTTAGTTTAGGTTAGTTTAGTTTTAGTTCTAGGTTAGTTTAGGATTAGGTTAGTTTAGTTATAGTTTTAGGTTAGTTTACGTTTAGGTTTAGGTTGGTTTATTAGGTTTGTTTAGGTTTAGGTTAGTTGGTTTAGTTATTAGTAAAGAAAAAATGCCCAGACATGACACCCCAACACCCCGAAACGATGCCCAGACACGACACCTCGACACCCCGACATGATGCCACTCACCCCCGACGTCACTGATCCCCGACCCCCGACGCCATTGACCCTCGACCACCGACACCACTAACCCCCGACCACCGATACCACTAACCCCCGAAGCCACTGACCCTTGACCCCGGATGCCAACGACCCCCGATGCCATCGACCCTCGATGACATTGACTACCGACGCCACCGACCCTCGATCACATTCACTACCGACGCCACTGACCCGCAACCCCTGACACCGAGGCCAAGGAGGTCGTAGTTTTGTAAATTATGAGATAGGTCACATATTTTCCAATTATGTTTTGCACACCGACCCCGACACCCCGACACAGCAACCCGACCCTGACACCCCGACACCCCGACCCCGACACCAGCGGTCGAACCATTACTGTGAGAGAGTCTCCACCAACATATATACACCACCATATCAGTGTGAGAGAGAGCGCACCAACACACCATGAGATATGAGAGTTACTTAAGGAAAGCCTCGACAAACCGAAAGTCACACACGCATTATTCTGCGTCCTGTTGACCGAAAGGGTGCTCTTCGGCCTTCTAGAGGCCGACGGGGTCATATATGTGTGAATTATGAGTTAGGTCATATAATTTCCGACTTTGTGATGAAAAACATAATATATATATCTATGTTCATTGGGTGGATTTAAATGTGCAGTTGTTTCGTCGCTGCGAGGGTTTGGTGTTCGACGACCTCCCCGTGCATTCGACGAGCTCCGCCCTTGCGTTCATGTGTGAGCATAGATGACATCTCCTCCTGCCCCTTCATTTGCACTGTTCCGGTCTTCCTGCCGACGAAACTTGCTAGCTGTAGGTAGATTGAATCATCAGTATGCGTGAACACTATGCGTCTCCCGTTCGAAAGGGTTACATCTATAAATATGCATACATTTGCATATTTATAACCGTGATTCTTTCGAATTGTCCAACGTTATCCATGGACAGCCCGAGTATGTGTAGATTGGGTTCGTTTTCCAGTATGCTGTGCTCCGGATGCGATGCGGAATTTCGTGAGTGCCTACCTGTTGTTCTCTGGGTACACATCCTCTCTGCTTATTGCCGAGACGTGTATCAGGAGAACAGCGGGGAGGTGCTGCCGAAATTTTGCATCGCATCTGGAGCAGAGCATGGGAAAACGAACCCAATCTACACATACTCGGGTGGGATTAGGACCTATCTTTACCTATTGACGTGTAGGTTGCATGGACATAATAAAACTGACAAACTTGATTAGCGGATGAATATAGGTGATGAATTATATATTAATTTATTTCTTCTGCACCCATAGGTAGCTAGGCAACATGAGTGACCGTGCTTGGATGTACACTGGTCACCCTAGTCAGAAAGACATGACCAATGAATGGTTAACAAAAACCAGGGGGTTTGTGAGAGCTGCATTTGCAAATGGCCAACAAAAAACATGGTGCCCCTGTCCCAATTGCGACAACTGGAAAAAGCACATAGAGTTTGAAATGGGTAAACACCTGCAGAAGTGGGGTTTTACGCCTAATTATACGTTTTGGACTTTTCATGGTGAGTCTGACCAACGTGCCAGAGCTGAGGTGATTCGTCGTCGCACCGACGAGCATGGTATGGGGATCGAAGACATGGTGCAAGACTTTGATGATGCTCGAGATTCAGACGATGAGATGGAGGAATCTGCAAAGGCCTTCTATGAAATGTTGGAGTCTTCAAAACGTCCTCTCCACGAGCAGACTGAGCTTTGTCAGCTGGATGCCATCGCGCAAGTAATGGCTCTAAAGGCTCAATTCAACCTAGGCTTAGAATGCCTTCGACCCACGAGACTCGTGTCCCAGAGGCTTCGTTCTAGGCGACTCCGGAGCAAAGCAGGGATGAAGGTACGTCCCCAGAGACCCATTGGGATACCTGGGCTGATCAGGGTCAGCCTGAGCCAAGTGGCCATGCTGATAGCGACGAAGGCACGGAATGATGCGTCTAACAGGGCTCTTCATGGTGAGTTTCTTCTTCATATTATTTCAAATCTAGCATTTTAATGTCCGTTTCATTAATAACTAAAAAGTTTGACTTGTAGAAACCAAATGTACAGTCTATGTGCGAGAAGACCGGCCAAGTCCCTCCGGCGATGCCAGTCATTAACATGGCGGGGACGGTGAGTTTCATTTCAATGAAGTGGTCTTAAGAGTGTCATCATGCTAACGACAGATTGCAAACGATGTTTGGTGCAGAATATCTCCCGAAACGCATCGCACCACCCTTCTACAGTGGAGCGTTCTCCAGGGCAGCCTTCTCCAGGTGAACTTCCTTCTCCTTCTCCTTCTCCTTCTCCTCCTCCTCCTCCTTCTTCTTTTACTTCTCCTTCTTCTTCTCTTCTTGGTTCTTCTCTTTCTCTACTTCTATGTAGCTTAGAGTCATCTAAAAAAGACTAAATTGGCGAATTATCCAACAAAATGACATAATTAGCTTAGTTAGCTCCGAAATGGCTATTTAATAAAAAATGACCTATACTTAGCTAACTATCCTCCAAAATGACATAATTAGCATAGTTAGGTAAAAACATCATAAGAACCTTGGTTAGCTCATTAAAATGACTAATTTAGCTCCAAAATGAAATAATAAGGTCAAAATGGATTTGATAATCATAGTTGGCTCCAAAATGACATATTTTACCCAAGTTAGCTCTAGAATGGCCTATACTTAGCTTGGCTTCCACCTAAATGACATAATTAGCTTAGTTAGCTCCGAAATGGCCTATTTAATAATAAATGACATATACTTAGCTATTTATCCTCCAAAATGAAATAATTAGCTCCAACAAGGCATAATTAGCTAATTTAGCCCGAAGAAGAGGACAAGAGGAGAAGAGGGAGGAGAAATGAAAAAAAGGAAGAAGAAGGAGAAGAAGCAGAAGAAGGAGGAGAGAAGCTTCTTCTCCTTCTTCTTGTCCTTCTTCTTTTCTTCTTCTTCTCCTCTTCTTTCTCCTTCTCCTTCTCCTTCTCCTTCTCCTCCTCCTCCTTCTTCTTCTTTTAATTCTCCTTCTTCTTCTCTTCTTGCTTCTTCTCTTTCTCTACTTCTACTTAGCTTAGTTAGCTCCGAAATGGCCTATTTAATAAAAGATGACCTATACTTAGCTATTTATCCTCCAAAATGAAATAATTAGCTCCAACAAGGCATAATTAGCTAATTTAGCCTGAAGAAGAGGACAAGAGGAGAAGAGAGAGGAGAAATGAAAAAAGGAAGAAGAAGAAGAAGAGAAGAAGAAGGAGAATGAGAAGGAGGAAGAAGAAGGAGAAGAAGGAGAAGGAGGAGAGAAGCTTCTTCTCCTTCCTCTTGTCTTTCTTCTTTTATTCTCCTTCTCCTCTTCCTTCTCCTTCTCCTTCTCCTTCTCCTCCTCCTCCTTCTTCTTCTTTTACTTCTCCTTCTTCTTCTCTTCTTGCTTCTTCTCTTTCTCTACTTCTACGTAGCTTGGAGTCATCCAAAAAAGATTAATTGGCTAATTATCCAACAAAATGACATAATTAGCTTAGTTAGCTCCGAAATGTCTATTTAATAAAAAATGACCTATACTTAGCTAATTATCCTCCAAAATGACATAATTAGCATAGTTAGGTAAAAACATCATAAGAACCTTGGTTAGCTCATTAAAATGACTAATTTTGCTCGAAAATGACATAATAAGGTCAAAATGGATTTAATAATCATAGTTGGCTCCAAAATGACATATTTTACCCAAGTTAGCTCTAGAATGGCCTATACTTAGCTTGGCTTCCACCTAAATGACAGAATTAGCTTACTTAGCTCTGAAATGGCCTATTTAATAATAAATGACATATAGTTAGCTATTTATCCTCCAAAATGAAATAATTAGCTCAAACAAGGCATAATTAGCTAATTTAGCCCGAAGAAGAGGACAAGAGGAGAAGAGAGAGGAGAAATGAAAAAAAGGAAGAAGAAGAAGAAGAGAAGAAGAAGGAGAAGGAGAAGGAGGAAGAAGAAGGCGAAGAAGGAGAAGAAGGAAGAGGAGGAGAGAAGCTTCTTCTCCTTCTTCTTGTCCTTCTTCTTTTCTTCTTGTTCTCCTCTTCCTTCTCCTTCTCCTTCTCCTTCTCCTTCTCCTCCTCCTCCTCCTTCTTTTAATTCTCCTTCGTCTTCTCTTCTTGCTTCTTCTCTTTCTCTACTTCTACGTAGCTTAGAGTCATCCAAAAAAGACTAAATTGGCTAATTATCCAACAAAATGACAGAATTAGCTTAGTTAGCTCCGAAATGGCCTATTTAATAAAAGATGACCTATACTTAGCTATTTATCCTCCAAAATGAAATAATTAGCTCCAACAAGGCATAAATAGCTAATTTAGCCCGAAGAAGAGGACAAGAGGAGAAGAGAGAGGAGAAATGAAAAAGGAAGAAGAAGAAGAAGAGAAGAAGAAGGAGAATGAGAAGGAGGAAGAAGAAGGAGAAGAAGGAGAAGGAGGAGAGAAGCTTCTTCTCCTTCCTCTTGTCCTTCTTCTTTTCTTCTTCTTCTCCTCTTCCTTCTCCTTCTCCTTCTCCTTCTCCTCCTCCTCCTCCTTCTTCTTTTACTTCTCCTTCTTTTCTCTTCTTGATTCTTCTCTTTCTCTACTTCTACGTAGCTTGGAGGCATCCAAAAAAGATTAATTGGCTAATTATCCAACAAAATGACATAATTAGCTTAGTTAGCTCCGAAATGTCTATTTAATAAAAAATGACCTATACTTAGCTAATTATCCTCCAAAATGACATAATTAGCATAGTTAGGTAAAAACATCATAAGAACCTTGGTTAGCTCATTAAAATGACTAATTTTGCTCGAAAATGACATAATAAGGTCAAAATGGATTTAATAATCATAGTTGGCTCCAAAATGACATATTTTACCCAAGTTAGCTCTAGAATGGCCTATACTTAGCTTGGCTTCCACCTAAATGACAAAATTAGCTTACTTAGCTCTGAAATGGCCTATTTAATAATAAATGACATATACTTAGCTATTTATCCTCCAAAATGAAATAATTAGCTCAAACAAGGCATAATTAGCTAATTTAGCCCGAAGAAGAGGACAAGAGGAGAAGAGAGAGGAGAAATGAAAAAAAGGAAGAAGAAGAAGAAGAGAAGAAGAAGGAGAAGGAGAAGGAGGAAGAAGAAGGCGAAGAAGGAGAAGAAGGAAGAGGAGGAGAGAAGCTTCTTCTCCTTCTTCTTGTCCTTGTTCTTTTCTTCTTCTTCTCCTCTTCCTTCTCCTTCTCCTTCTCCTTCTCCTTCTCCTCCTCCTCCTCCTTCTTCTTCTTTTAATTCTCCTTCGTCTTCTCTTCTTGCTTCTTCCCTTTCTCTACTTCTACGTAGCTTAGAGTCATCCAAAAAAGACTAAATTGGCTAATTATCCAACAAAATGACAGAATTAGCTTAGTTAGCTCCGAAATGGCCTATTTAATAAAAGATGACCTATACTTAGCTATTTATCCTCCAAAATGAAATAATTAGCTCCAACAAGGCATAATTAGCTAATTTAGCCCGAAGAAGAGGACAAGAGGAGAAGAGAGAGGAGAAATGAAAAAGGAAGAAGAAGAAGAAGAGAAGAAGAAGGAGAATGAGAAGGAGGAAGAAGAAGGAGAAGAAGGAGAAGGAGGAGAGAAGCTTCTTCTCCTTCCTCTTGTCCTTCTTCTTTTCTTCTTCTTCTCCTCTTCCTTCTCCTTCTCCTTCTCCTTCTCCTCCTCCTCCTTCTTCTTCTTTTACTTCTCCTTCTTCTTCTCTTCTTGATTCTTCTCTTTCTCTACTTCTACGTAGCTTGGAGTCATCCAAAAAAGATTAATTGGCTAATTATCCAACAAATGACATAATTAGCTTAGTTAGCTCCGAAATGTCTATTTAATAAAAAATGACCTATACTTAGCTAATTATCCTCCAAAATGACATAATTAGCATAGTTAGGTAAAAACATCATAAGAACCTTGGTTAGCTCATTAAAATGACTAATTTTGCTCGAAAATGACATAATAAGGTCAAAATGGATTTAATAATCATAGTTGGCTCCAAAATGACATATTTTACCCAAGTTAGCTCTAGAATGGCCTATACTTAGCTTGGCTTCCACCTAAATGACAGAATTAGCTTACTTAGCTCTGAAATGGCCTATTTAATAATAAATGACATATACTTAGCTATTTATCCTCCAAAATGAAATAATTAGCTCAAACAAGGCATAATTAGCTAATTTAGCCCGAAGAAGAGGACAAGAGGAGAAGAGAGAGGAGAAATGAAAAAAAGGAAGAAGAAGAAGAAGAGAAGAAGAAGGAGAAGGAGAAGGAGGAGGAAGAAGGCGAAGAAGGAGAAGAAGGAAGAGGAGGAGAGAAGCTTCTTCTCCTTCTTCTTGTCCTTGTTCTTTTCTTCTTCTTCTCCTCTTCCTTCTCCTTCTCCTTCTCCTTCTCCTTCTCCTCCTCCTCCTCCTTCTTCTTCTTTTAATTCTCCTTCGTCTTCTCTTCTTGCTTCTTCTCTTTCTCTACTTCTACGTAGCTTAGAGTCATCCAAAAAGACTAAATTGGCTAATTATCCAACAAAATGACAGAATTAGCTTAGTGAGCTCCGAAATGGCCTATTTAATAAAAGATGACCTATACTTAGCTATTTATCCTCCAAAATGAAATAATTAGCTCCAACAAGGCATAATTAGCTAATTTAGCCCGAAGAAGAGGACAAGAGGAGAAGAGAGAGGAGAAATGAAAAAGGAAGAAGAAGAAGAAGAGAAGAAGAAGGAGAATGAGAAGGAGGAAGAAGAAGGAGAAGAAGGAGAAGGAGGAGAGAAGCTTCTTCTCCTTCCTCTTGTCCTTCTTCTTTTCTTCTTCTTCTCCTCTTCCTTCTCCTTCTCCTTCTCCTTCTCCTCCTCCTCCTCCTTCTTGTTTTACTTCTCCTTCTTCTTCTCTTCTTGCTTCTTCTCTTTCTCTACTTCTACGTAGCTTAGAGTCATCCAAAAAAGACTAAATTGGCTAATTATCCAACAAAATGACATAATTAGCTTAGTTAGCTCCGAAATGTCTATTTAATAAAAAATGACCTATACTTAGCTAATTATCCTCCAAAATGACATAATTAGCATAGTTAGGTAAAAACATCATAAGAACCTTGGTTAGCTCATTAAAATGACTAATTTAGCTCGAAAATGACATAATAAGGTCAAAATGGATTTGATAATCATAGTTGGCTCCAAAATGACATATTTACCCAAGTTAGCTCTAGAATGGCCTATACTTAGCTTGGCTTCCACCTAAATGACAGAATTAGCTTAGTTAGCTCCGAAATGGCCTATTTAATAATAAATGACATATACTTAGCTATTTATCCTCCAAAATGAAATAATTAGCTCCAACAAGGCATAATTAGCTAATTTAGCCCGAAGAAGAGGACAAAAGGAGAAGAGAGAGGAGAAATGAAAAAAAGGAAGAAGAAGAAGAAGAGAAGAAGAAGGAGAAGGAGAAGGAGGAAGAAGAAGGAGAAGAAGGAGGAGGAGGAGAGAAGCTTCTTCTCCTTCTTCTTGTCCTTCTTCTTTTCTTCTTCTTCTCCTCTTCCTTCTCCTTCTCCTTCTCCTTCTCCTTCTCCTCCTCCTCGTCCTTCTTCTTTTAATTCTCCTTCTTCTTCTCTTCTTGCTTCTTCTCTTTCTCTACTTCTACGTAGCTTAGAGTCATCCAAAAAAGACTAAATTGGCTAATTATCCAACAAAATGACAGAATTAGCTTAGTTAGCTCCGAAATGGCCTATTTAATAAAAGATGACCTATACTTAGCTATTTATCCTCCAAAATGAAATAATTAGCTCCAACAAGGCATAATTAGCTAATTTAGCCCGAAGAAGAGGACAAGAGGAGAAGAGAGAGGAGAAATGAAAAAAAGGAAGAAGAAGAAGAAGAGAAGAAGAAGGAGAAGGAGAAGGAGGAGGAAGAAGGCGAAGAAGGAGAAGAAGGAAGAGGAGGAGAGAAGCTTCTTCTCCTTCCTCTTGTCCTTCTTCTTTCCTTCTTCTTCTCCTCTTCCTTCTCCTTCTCCTTCTCCTTCTCCTCCTCCTCCTTCTTCTTCTTTTACTTCTCCTTCTTCTTCTCTTCTTGCTTCTTCTCTTTCTCTACTTCTACGTAGCTTAGAGTCATCCAAAAAAGACTAAATTGGCTAATTATCCAACAAAATGACATAATTAGCTTAGTTAGCTCCGAAATATCTATTAATAAAAAATGACCTATACTTAGCTAATTATCCTCCAAAATGACATAATTAGCATAGTTAGGTCAAAACATCATAAGAACCTTGGTTAGCTCATTAAAATGACTAATTTAGCTCGAAAATGACATAATAAGGTCAAAATGGATTTAATAATCATAGTTGGCTCCAAAATGACATATTTTACCCAAGTTAGCTCTAGAATGGCCTATACTTAGCTTGGCTTCCACCTAAATGACAGAATTAGCTTAGTTAGCTCTGAAATGGCCTATTTAATAATAAATGAAATATACATAGCTATTTATCCTCCAAAATGAAATAATTATCTCCAACAAGGCATAATTAGCTAATTTAGCCCGAAGAAGAGGACAAGAGGAGAAGAGAGAGGAGAAATGAAAAAAAGGAAGAAGAAGAAGAAGAGAAGAAGAAGGAGAAGGAGAAGGAGGAAGAAGAAGGCGAAGAAGGAGAGGAAGGAGGAGGAGGAGAGAAGCTTCTTCTCCTTATTCTTGTCCTTCTTCTTTTCTTCTTCTTCTCCTCTTCCTTCTCCTTCTCCTTCTCCTTCTCCTTCTCCTCCTCCTCGTCCTTCTTCTTTTAATTCTCCTTCTTCTTCTCTTCTTGCTTCTTCTCTTTCTCTACTTCTACGTAGCTTAGAGTCATCCAAAAAAGACTAAATTGGCTAATTATCCAACAAAATGACAGAATTAGCTTAGTTAGCTCCGAAATGGCCTATTTAATAAAAGATGACCTATACTTAGCTATTTATCCTCCAAAATGAAATAATTAGCTCCAACAAGGCATAATTAGCTAATTTAGCCCGAAGAAGAGGACAAGAGGAGAAGAGAGAGGAGAAATTAAAAAAGGAAGAAGAAGAAGAATAGAAGAAGAAGGAGAAGGAGAAGGAGGAAGAAGAAGGTGAAGAAGGAGAAGGAGGAGAGAAGCTTCTTCTCCTTCCTCTTCTCCTTCTTCTTTTCTTCTTCTTCTCCTCTTCCTTCTCCTTCTCCTTCTCCTTCAACTCCTCCTCCTTCTTATTTTACTTCTCCTTCTTCTTCTCTTCTTGATTCTTCTCTTTCTCTACTTCTACGTAGCTTAGAGTCATCCAAAAAAGACTAAATTGGCTAATTATCCAACAAAATGACATAATTAGCTTAGTTAGCTCCAAAATGTCTATTTAATAAAAAATCACCTATACTTAGCTAATTATCCTCCAAAATGACATAATTAGCATAGTTAGGTCAAAACATCATAAGAACCTTGGTTAGGTCATTAAAATGACTAATTTAGCTCGAAAATGACATAATAAGGTCAAAATGGATTTAATAATCATAGTTGGCTCCAAAATGACATATTTTACCCAAGTTAGCTCTAGAATGGCCTATCCTTAGCTTGGCTTCCACCTAAATGACAGAATTAGCTTAGTTAGCTCCGAAATGGCCTATTTAATAATAAATGACATATACTTAGCTATTTATCCTCCAAAATTAAATAATTAGCTCCAACAAGGCATAATTAGCTAATTTACCCCGAAGAAGAGGACAAGAGGAGAAGAGAGAGGAGAAATGAAAAAAAGGAAGAAGAAGAAGAAGAGAAGAAGGAGAAGGAGAAGGAGGAAGAAGAAGGCGAAGAAGGAGAAGAAGGAAGAGGAGGAGAGAAGCTTCTTCTCCTTCTTCTTGTCCTTCTTCTTTTCTTCTTCTTCTCCTCTTCCTTCTCCTTCTCCTTCTCCTTCTCCTTCTCCTCCTCCTCCTCCTTCTTCTTTTAATTCTCCTTCTTCTTCTCTTCTTGCTTCTTCTCTTTCTCTACTTCTACGTAGCTTAGAGTCATCCAAAAAAGACTAAATTGGCTAATTATCCAACAAAATGACAGAATTAGCTTAGTTAGCTCCGAAATGGCCTATTTAATAAAAGATGACCTATACTTAGCTATTTATCCTCCAAAATGAAATAATTAGCTCCAACAAGGCATAATTAGCTAATTTAGCCCGAAGAAGAGGACAAGAGTAGAAGAGAGAGCAGAAATGAAAAAAGGAATCATAAGAAGAAGAGAAGAAGAAGGAGAAGGAGAAGGAGGAAGAAGAAGGAGAAGAAGGAGAAGGAGGAGAGAAGCTTCTTCTCCTTCCTCTTGTCCTTCTTCTTTCCTTCTTCTTCTCCTCTTCCTTCTCCTTCTCCTTCTCCTTCTCCTCCTCCTCCTTCTTCTCCTTTTACTTCTCCTTCTTCTTCTCTTCTTGCTTCTTCTCTTTCTCTACTTCTACGTAGCTTAGAGTCATCCAAAAAAGACTAAATTGGCTAATTATCCAACAAAATGACATAATTAGCTTAGTTAGCTCCGAAATGTCTATTAATAAAAAATGACCTATACTTAGCTAATTATCCTCCAAAATGACATAATTAGCATAGTTAGGTCAAAACATCATAAGAACCTTGGTTAGCTCATTAAAATGACTAATTTAGCTCGAAAATGACATAATAAGGTCAAAATGGATTTAATAATCATAGTTGGCTCCAAAATGACATATTTTACCCAAGTTAGCTCTAGAATGGCCTATACTTAGCTTGGCTTCCACCTAAATGACAGAATTAGCTTAGTTAGCTCTGAAATGGCCTATTTAATAATAAATGAAATATACTTAGCTATTTATCCTCCAAAATGAAATAATTATCTCCAACAAGGCATAATTAGCTAATTTAGCCCGAAGAAGAGGACAAGAGGAGAAGAGAGAGGAGAAATGAAAAAAAGGAAGAAGAAGAAAAAGAGAAGAAGAAGGAGAAGGAGAAGGAGGAAGAAGAAGGCGAAGAAGGAGAAGAAGGAGGAGGAGGAGAGAAGCTTCTTCTCCTTATTCTTGTCCTTCTTCTTTTCTTCTTCTTCTCCTCTTCCTTCTCCTTCTCCTTCTCCTTCTCCTTCTCCTCCTCCTCGTCCTTCTTCTTTTAATTCTCCTTCTTCTTCTCTTCTTGCTTCTTCTCTTTCTCTACTTCTACGTAGCTTAGAGTCATCCAAAAAAGACTAAATTGGCTAATTATCCAACAAAATGACAGAATTAGCTTAGTTAGCTCCGAAATGGCCTATTTAATAAAAGATGACCTATACTTAGCTATTTATCCTCGAAAATGAAATAATTAGCTCCAACAAGGCATAATTAGCTAATTTAGCCCGAAGAAGAGGACAAGAGGAGAAGAGAGAGGAGAAATGAAAAAAGGAACAAGAAGAAGAATAGAAGAAGAAGGAGAAGGACAAGGAGTAAGAAGAAGGAGAAGAAGGAGAAGGAGGAGAGAAGCTTCTTCTCCTTCCTCTTCTCCTTCTTCTTTTCTTCTTCTTCTCCTCTTCCTTCTCCTTCTCCTTCTCCTTCAACTCCTCCTCCTTCTTATTTTACTTCTCCTTCTTCTTCTCTTCTTGATTCTTCTCTTTCTCTACTTCTACGTAGCTTAGAGTCATCCAAAAAAGACTAAATTGGCTAATTATCCAACAAAATGACATAATTAGCTTAGTTAGCTCCAAAATGTCTATTTAATAAAAAATCACCTATACTTAGCTAATTATCCTCCAAAATGACATAATTAGCATAGTTAGGTCAAAACATCATAAGAACCTTGGTTAGGTCATTAAAATGACTAATTTAGCTCGAAAATGACATAATAAGGTCAAAATGGATTTAATAATCATAGTTGGCTCCAAAATGACATATTTTACCCAAGTTAGCTCTAGAATGGCCTATCCTTAGCTTGGCTTCTACCTAAATGACAGAATTAGCTTAGTTAGCTCCGAAATGGCCTATTTAATAATAAATGACATATACTTAGCTATTTATCCTCCAAAATTAAATAATTAGCTCCAACAAGGCATAATTAGCTAATTTACCCCGAAGAAGAGGACAAGAGGAGAAGAGAGAGGAGAAATGAAAAAAAGGAAGAAGAAGAAGAAGAGAAGAAGAAGGAGAAGGAGGAGGAAGAAGAAGGAGAAGAAGGAGAAGAAGGAGGAGGAGGAGAGAAGCTTCTTCTCCTTCTTCTTGTCCTTCTTCTTTTCTTCTTCTTCTCCTCTTCCTTCTCCTTATCCTTCTCCTTCTCCTTCTCCTCCTCCTCCTCCTTCTTCTTTTAATTCTCCTTCTTCTTCTCTTCTTGCTTCTTGTCTTTCTCTACTTCTACGTAGCTTAGAGTCATCCAAAAAAGACTAAATTGGCTAATTATCCAACAAAATGACAGAATTAGCTTAGTTAGCTCCGAAATGGCCTATTTAATAAAAGATGACCTATACTTAGCTATTTATCCTCCAAAATGAAATAATTAGCTCCAACAAGGCATAATTAGCTAATTTAGCCCGAAGAAGAGGACAAGAGGAGAAGAGAGAGCAGAAATGAAAAAAGGAATCAGAAGAAGAAGAGAAGAAGAAGGAGAAGGAGAAGGAGGAAGAAGAAGGAGAAGAAGGAGAAGGAGGAGAGAAGCTTCTTCTCCTTCCTCTTGTCCTTCTTCTTTCCTTCTTCTTCTCCTCTTCCTTCTCCTTCTCCTTCTCCTTCTCCTCCTCCTCCTCCTTCTTCTTTTACTTCTCCTTCTTCTTCTCTTCTTGCTTCTTCTCTTTCTCTACTTCTACGTAGCTTAGAGTCATCCAACAAAGGCTAAATTGGCTAATTATCCAACAAAATGACATAATTAGCTTAGTTAGCTCCGAAATGTCTATTTAATAAAAAATGACCTATACTTAGCTAATTATCCTCCAAAATGACATAATTAGCATAGTTAGGTCAAAACATCATAAGAACCTTGGTTAGCTCATTAAAATGACTAATTTAGCTCGAAAATGACATAATAAGGTCAAAATGGATTTAATAATCATAGTTGGCTCCAAAATGACATATTTTACCCAAGTTAGCTCTAGAATGGCCTATACTTAGCTTGGCTTCCACCTAAATGACAGAATTAGCTTAGTTAGCTCTGAAATGGCCTATTTAATAATAAATGAAATATACTTAGCTATTTATCCTCCAAAATGAAATAATTATCTACAACAAGGCATAATTAGCTAATTTAGCCCGAAGAAGAGGACAAGAGGAGAAGAGAGAGGAGAAATGAAAAAAAGGAAGAAGAAGAAAAAGAGAAGAAGAAGGAGAAGGAGAAGGAGGAAGAAGAAGGCGAAGAAGGAGAAGAAGGAGGAGGAGGAGAGAAGCTTCTTCTCCTTATTCTTGTCCTTCTTCTTTTCTTCTTCTTCTCCTCTTCCTTCTCCTTCTCCTTCTCCTTCTCCTTCTCCTCCTCCTCGTCCTTCTTCTTTTAATTCTCCTTCTTCTTCTATTCTTGCTTCTTCTCTTTCTCTACTTCTACGTAGCTTAGAGTCATCCAAAAAAGACTAAATTGGCTAATTATCCAACAAAATGACAGAATTAGCTTAGTTAGCTCCGAAATGGCCTATTTAATAAAAGATGACCTATACTTAGCTATTTATCCTCGAAAATGAAATAATTAGCTCCAACAAGGCATAATTAGCTAATTTAGCCCGAAGAAGAGGACAAGAGGAGAAGAGAGAGGAGAAATGAAAAAAGGAACAAGAAGAAGAATAGAAGAAGAAGGAGAAGGACAAGGAGTAAGAAGAAGGAGAAGAAGGAGAAGGAGGAGAGAAGCTTCTTCTCCTTCCTCTTCTCCTTCTTCTTTTCTTCTTCTTCTCCTCTTCCTTCTCCTTCTCCTTCTCCTTCAACTCCTCCTCCTTCTTATTTTACTTCTCCTTCTTCTTCTCTTCTTGATTCTTCTCTTTCTCTACTTCTACGTAGCTTAGAGTCATCCAAAAAAGACTAAATTGGCTAATTATCCAACAAAATGACATAATTAGCTTAGTTAGCTCCAAAATGTCTATTTAATAAAAAATCACCTATACTTAGCTAATTATCCTCCAAAATGACATAATTAGCATAGTTAGGTCAAAACATCATAAGAACCTTGGTTAGGTCATTAAAATGACTAATTTAGCTCGAAAATGACATAATAAGGTCAAAATGGATTTAATAATCATAGTTGGCTCCAAAATGACATATTTTACCCAAGTTAGCTCTAGAATGGCCTATCCTTAGCTTGGCTTCCACCTAAATGACAGAATTAGCTTAGTTAGCTCCGAAATGGCCTATTTAATAATAAATGACATATACTTAGCTATTTATCCTCCAAAATTAAATAATTAGCTCCAACAAGGCATAATTAGCTAATTTACCCCGAAGAAGAGGACAAGAGGAGAAGAGAGAGGAGAAATGAAAAAAAGGAAGAAGAAGAAGAAGAGAAGAAGAAGGAGAAGGAGAAGGAGGAAGAAGAAGGAGAAGAAGGAAAAGAAGGAGGAGGAGGAGAGAAGCTTCTTCTCCTTCTTCTTGTCCTTCTTCTTTTCTTCTTCTTCTCCTCTTGCTTCTCCTTATCCTTCTCCTTCTCCTTCTCCTCCTCCTCCTCCTTCTTCTTTTAATTCTCCTTCTTCTTCTCTTCTTGCTTCTTGTCTTTCTCTACTTCTACGTAGCTTAGAGTCATCCAAAAAAGACTAAATTGGCTAATTATCCAACAAAATGACAGAATTAGCTTAGTTAGCTCCGAAATGGCCTATTTAATAAAAGATGACCTATACTTAGCTATTTATCCTCCAAAATGAAATAATTAGCTCCAACAAGGCATAATTAGCTAATTTAGCCCGAAGAAGAGGACAAGAGGAGAAGAGAGAGCAGAAATGAAAAAAGGAATAAGAAGAAGAAGAGAAGAAGAAGGAGAAGGAGAAGGAGGAAGAAGAAGGAGAAGAAGGAGAAGGAGGAGAGAAGCTTCTTCTCCTTCCTCTTGTCCTTCTTCTTTCCTTCTTCTTCTCCTCTTCCTTCTCCTTCTCCTTCTCCTTCTCCTCCTCCTCCTCCTTCTTCTTTTACTTCTCCTTCTTCTTCTCTTCTTGCTTCTTCTCTTTCTCTACTTCTACGTAGCTTAGAGTCATCCAACAAAGGCTAAATTGGCTAATTATCCAACAAAATGACATAATTAGCTTAGTTAGCTCCGAAATGTCTATTTAATAAAAAATGACCTATACTTAGCTAATTATCCTCCAAAATGACATAATTAGCATAGTTAGGTCAAAACATCATAAGAACCTTGGTTAGCTCATTAAAATGACTAATTTAGCTCGAAAATGACATAATAAGGTCAAAATGGATTTAATAATCATAGTTGGCTCCAAAATGACATATTTTACCCAAGTTAGCTCTAGAATGGCCTATACTTAGCTTGGCTTCCACCTAAATGACCGAATTAGCTTAGTTAGCTCTGAAATGGCCTATTTAATAATAAATGAAATATACTTAGCTATTTATCCTCCAAAATGAAATAATTATCTCCAACAAGGCATAATTAGCTAATTTAGCCCGAAGAAGAGGACAAGAGGAGAAGAGAGAGGAGAAATGAAAAAAAGGAAGAAGAAGAAGAAGAGAAGAAGAAGGAGAAGGAGAAGGAGGAAGAAGAAGGCGAAGAAGGAGAAGAAGGAGGAGGAGGAGAGAAGCTTCTTCTCCTTATTCTTGTCCTTCTTCTTTTCTTCTTCTTCTCCTCTTCCTTCTCCTTCTTCTTCTCCTTCTCCTTCTCCTCCTCCTCCTCCTTCTTCTTCTTTTAATTCTCCTTCGTCTTCTCTTCTTGCTTCTTCCCTTTCTCTACTTCTACGTAGCTTAGAGTCATCCAAAAAAGACTAAATTGGCTAATTATCCAACAAAATGACAGAATTAGCTTAGTTAGCTCCGAAATGGCCTATTTAATAAAAGATGACCTATACTTAGCTATTTATCCTCCAAAATGAAATAATTAGCTCCAACAAGGCATAATTAGCTAATTTAGTCTTAAGAAGAGGACAAGAGGAGAAGAGAGAGGAGAAATGAAAAAATGGAAGAAGAAGAAGAATAGAAGAAGAAGGAGAAGGAGAAGGAGGAAGAAGAAGGAGAAGAAGGAGAAGGAGGAGAGAAGCTTCTTCTCCTTCCTCTTGTCCTTCTTCTTTTCTTCTTCTTCTCCTCTTCCTTCTCCTTCTCCTTCTCCTTCTCCTCCTCCTCCTTCTTCTTTTACTTCTCCTTCTTCTTCTCTTCTTGATTCTTCTCTTTCTCTACTTCTACGTAGCTTAGAGTCATCCAAAAAAGACTAAATTGGCTAATTATCCAACAAAATGACATAATTAGCTTAGTTAGCTCCAAAATGTCTATTTAATAAAAAATCACCTATACTTAGCTAATTATCCTCCAAAATGACATAATTAGCATAGTTAGGTCAAAACATCATAAGAACCTTGGTTAGCTCATTAAAATGACTAATTTAGCTCGAAAATGACATAATAAGGTCAAAATGGATTTAATAATCATAGTTGGCTCCAAAATGACATATTTTACCCAAGTTAGCTCTAGAATGGCCTATCCTTAGCTTGGCTTCCACCTAAATGACAGAATTAGCTTAGTTAGCTCCGAAATGGCCTATTTAATAATAAATGACATATACTTAGCTATTTATCCTCCAACATTAAATAATTAGCTCCAACAAGGCATAATTAGCTAATTTAGCCCGAAGAAGAGGACAAGAGGAGAAGAGAGAGGAGAAATGAAAAAAAGGAAGAAGAAGAAGAAGAGAAGAAGAAGGAGAAGGAGAAGCAGGAAGAAGAAGGAGAAGAAGGAGGAGGAGGAGAGAAGCTTCTTCTCCTTCTTCTTGTCCTTCTTCTTTTCTTCTTCTTCTCCTCTTCCTTCTCCTTATCCTTCTCCTTCTCCTTCTCCTCCTCCTCCTCCTCCTTCTTCTTTTAATTCTCCTTCTTCTTCTCTTCTTGCTTCTTGTCTTTCTCTACTTCTACGTAGCTTAGAGTCATCCAAAAAAGACTAAATTGGCTAATTATCCAACAAAATGACAGAATTAGCTTAGTTAGCTCCGAAATGGCCTATTTAATAAAAGATGACCTATACTTAGCTATTTATCCTCCAAAATGAAATAATTAGCTCCAACAAGGCATAATTAGCTAATTTAGCCCGAAGAAGAGGACAAGAGGAGAAGAGAGAGGAGAAATGAAAAAAGGAATAAGTAGAAGAAGAGAAGAAGAAGGAGAAGGAGAAGGAGGAAGAAGAAGGAGAAGAAGGAGAAGGAGGAGAGAAGCTTCTTGTCCTTCCTCTTGTCCTTCTTCTTTCCTTCTTCTTCTCCTCTTCCTTCTCCTTCTCCTTCTCCTTCTCCTCCTCCTCCTCCTTCTTCTTTTACTGCTCCTTCTTCTTCTCTTCTTGCTTCTTCTCTTTCTCTACTTCTACGTAGCTTAGAGTCATCCAAAAAAGACTAAATTGGCTAATTATCCAACAAAATGACATAATTAGCTTAGTTAGCTCCGAAATGTCTATTTAATAAAAAATGACCTATACTTAGCTAATTATCCTCCAAAATGACATAATTAGCATAGTTAGGTAAAAACATCATAAGAACCTTGGTTAGCTCATTAAAATGACTAATTTAGCTCGAAAATGACATAATAAGGTCAAAATGGATTTAATAATCTTAGTTGGCTCCAAAATGACATATTTTACCCAAGTTACCTCTAGAATGACCTATACTTAGCTTGGCTTCCACCTAAATGACAGAATT
Source organism: Hordeum marinum (assembly GCA_022496015.1). Classification (NCBI taxonomy): domain Eukaryota; kingdom Viridiplantae; phylum Streptophyta; class Magnoliopsida; order Poales; family Poaceae; genus Hordeum; species Hordeum marinum. The sequence goes on along the minus strand of CM039674.1, from coordinate 168,555,036 downwards.
AGCTTAGTTAGCTCCGAAATGGCCTATTTAATAATAAATGACATATACTTAGCTATTTATCCTCCAAAAGGAAATAACTAGGTCCAACAAGGCATAATTAGCTAATTTAGCCCGAAGAAGAGGACAAGAGGAGAAGAGGGAGGAGAAATGAAAAAAAGGAAGAAGACGAAGAAGAGAAGAAGAAGGAGAAGGAGAAGGAGGAAGAAGAAGGAGAAGAAGGAGAAGAAGGAGGAGAGAAACTTCTTCTCCTTCTTCTTGTCCTTCTTCATTTCTTCTTCTTCTTCTTCTCCTCTTCCTTCTCCTTCTCCTTCTCCTTCTCCTCCTCCTCCTTCTTCTTTTAGTTCTCTTTCTTCTTCTCTTCTTGCTTCTTCTCTTTCTCTACTTCTACGTAGCTTAGAGTCATCCAAAAAAGACTAAAGTGGCTAATTATCCAACAAAATGACAGAATTAGCTTAGTTAGCTCCAAAATGGCCTATTTAATAAAAAATGACCTATACTTAGCTAATTATCCTCCAAAATGACATAATTAGCTCCAAAAAGGCATAATTAGCTAATTTAGCCCGAAGAAGGGGACAAGAGGAGAAGAAAGAGGAAAAATGAAAAGAAGGAAGAAGAAGAAGAAGAGAAGAAGAAGGAGAAGGAGAAGGAGAGAAGCTCCTTCTCCTTCTTCTCCTTATTCTTAACCTTCTTCTTTTCTTCTTCTCCTCTTCCTTCTCCTTCTCCTTCTTATTCTCCTTCTTCTTCTCTTCTTGCTTCTTCTCTTCTTGCTTCTTCTCTTCTTGCTTCTTCTCTTTCTTCTTCTACGTAGGTTATTTTCCCCAACAAAGACATACTTAGCTAATTATCCTCCAAAATGACATAATTATCATAGTTAGGTAAAAACATCAGAAGAACCTTGGTTAGCTAATTAAAATGACTAATTTAGCTCCAAAATGTCATAATAAGGTCAAAATGGATTTAATAATGATAGTTGGCTACAAAATGACATATTTTATCCAAGTTAGCTCTAGAATGACCTATACCTAGCTAAGTTCTCCCCTAAATGACATGATAAGGCTATGTAGCTCCAAGATGACCTATTCCACCTAACTAGCTATTAAATGGCCTATACTTAGCTAAGTTCTCTCTGAAATAACCTATATATACTTCTCTTCTTCATCTAGTATTCTTCTTCTAACTTTCTTATTTGTCATTTTGTAGATTACATTTACTTCACAGGAAGCTTGGATTATATTGATGGAATGCTTGAATATGATTTCTTGTACCATGGCTTCATGGAAGCTTGTATTGAAACTATTGTAGTATATGGATATATATGAAACTTTATATGCATATGGATGAAACTAGTGTAATATATGGTTTGGTACGGATGCAACTTGAATAATATGTATGTACTATGGATGAAAGTTATTTTAATATGGTTATGAGTACGGAAACAAATTTATTCCTGTCAAATATATATATATATATCCTGATTATTGTGAAAATTGCTAGATATAATAGAAAATAAAAGAGGTGAGGGGGCTGTTTTGAGCCTTTGCTATGAGGGGGCAGACGGCAAAGGGGGGAGCCTGCTTTGCCGTCTGCCCCCTCATGGCAAAGGGGCTAAGGGCAGACGACAAAGGGGGGGTCAGAGAGAGGCTGGGATGCCCCTTTGCCATGAGGGGCAGACGGCAAAGGGCCTCTCCCCCTTTGTTGTCTGCCCCTCATGGCAAAGCGGCTTAGGGCAGACGGCAAAGGGGGGGAAGAGAGGGGCTGGGTTCCCCCCTTTGCCATGAGGGGGCAGATGGCAAAGGGAGCTAAAAGAAGACGGCAAATGGGTGGAAGAGACGGGCTGGGTTCCCCCCTTTGCCATGAGGGGGCAGATGACAAAGGAAACTAAGGGCAGACGGCAAAGGGGGGGAGCCTGCCGTTAGCACTTAACGGGACAGCCTGTTGATCTGCCGTCCCATTTTATTTGCCATCTGCTCCCTCATGGAAAATATTCTTTGCCGTCCACCGTGCAAAAAGCAGACGGTAAATTACCTCTTTACCGGATATTTTTTTGCCGTCTAGTTTGCCCCCTTAGCCTTTGCCGTCCGTGTTTCCCCCCTTAGCCGTCTGCCCTGGCGGACGGCAAAATCTCAGATTCCTGTAGTGCTTGTTATAGTCTTCAAGGTTTGTGGTATATCATTCTTCCAATACCATGAATCAGTTATGGCAGAAGTTCTTTGTGAACGAAAGATCACAACATGAGTTCTCTTGATGAGTTCTCCATCCCATAGATGTGAATCTGCCAATCCCTCGTTCTGCATGGATTATCTAGAAGAGACATGTTGAACTCTATTTGACATATTCAATCCATGTATCTACAACTCAGGAAAAATCAGGTGCTCTTGATTTTCCCTTCCTCAATTGTGTTGTGACCTTTATCTATCAATGGATAGTTAAGAGTATGTCATGCATTGTGTTATCAGTGTCGACAATTCTTGTCGTCTGTCAATGCATTTTATTCTAGAATGACTAGGAGAAGCAAACTCCCGTACCTCATCCATTTCACGGATTGGGTCAAAGCAGTTGTATTTGAAAAATCAAAATGCCACTCTAGCTTTTGCTCTGTTCTACCTTGAAGTATTACCCTCTTCATGCCAAGATTATCATGAGAACTACACTCCCTCTTATGAAATCTTGATGTACTGATACTTATAGCCATCATCATTCATTCCCCGGTATCTGTGTTGTTGAAACTAGAATACCGACAAGTGAATGGTGATGTGTGAAATCAATACTCCTGGCAACTTTGTTGCTTGGTAGTTAATGGACAATAATCTCACTCTTGGTGTGATGGTCATTGAATTGTCATACTAAGACTGATCGTGCCACCTAGTCCATTTTCCATGGTGCACTTTTCAGTCAATGAATTAGGATTGTGCCAATCCTTCGCTCTGTTGATCATATCATCTTCCCTTGAAAAGCAAGATTGCTCTTGAGCTTCATAACATATCGGTGGATCGTGATTTTCCGAATATCTTCTCGGAAGTATTAGCAAGGTGTTCCTTGACCGTTATGTTAAGTTCATGATCAAGATGCTTTTTCTATAAACCACCTTTCTCCAAGAATATATGTTGGGCATCCCTGAACTAGTCTGTTAAGCTAAACAACAACTTGGAGAGTTAGAAGATAAAAGCTTTGCCTTACTTAGTTCATTCCTGGGGGACGTCTTTGTTGTGGATGTGTGTGTCGAAGAAAGGCGATATTTTCCCCGAGTGATCCTTGTGGTCAATTTTTGCATCTATCGTCTTATCCAATATTAGATTTGAGTGTGGGCTATCATCAAATCAAACTCAAAACCAAAGATCACCCTAATGTTGTTTTTACTCGTGGATGTATCCCCGAGCATACACCATTATACACTTTGGTTTGACCAATGCTATCACTTTGTTCTCATAGTTGCGGAATTCCATCCATTTGGATTCCTCGATGAATTGTTGTTGAGCCCATCGGCAACATTCTTGTATGTCCCATGACTCATGATGAACATGAAGCTAGTGTTGGAAACTTTTATAGGCAATATCTTCATGTCATGTGCATGAAGTATATCTTTGGTGTAAGAAGTGAGTTACTCAAAGTTCACGTGCATATGGTGCAAGTTGTCGTCGTGAAATCGAGAAAGTTTGTTTTGTTTCTTTGGAATCATCCTAACTCATTCATGCATGTGCGAAGGTATACTCTGGTATGGCAGATTAATTACCTCCATTCCACATGGGTTCCCTAGCACCTAAGCTACTGATTTAGTTGTCCAAGGAAGAGAAGTTCTTCTTAAGATCATGAATTATGCAAGGATTTCGCTACCTTTCAATGATGGTTCCTAACCCGAACCCCGTAGTGTTCTGTTATAAGATCCCCATATGGTCACAATTGTCTTAGACACTGTGTTCGTGTGGGCCTTGCAATCCACCTCATGTTTTGGAGTTGGCTTCCGCAATTCATCTCCTGAGAATTCCACAACTTTATCTCGTCGATTTGTGTTGCAAACTTTCCACTTCAGGCATGCTGAGTCTGGAATATCCCGACACCAACCATATCTGGATCTCTGGTAGATATAATTGTTGGGACGTTATCTAAGAATTATAATATTGGTCTCTCTGTAACCTGGCAAGGGAATGTTGTGGCTAACATACCTATCCGGAAAACCTACTATTATAATATATTGATTCAGCAACTTGGCCACCTCCCCAAGAGGACCTTTTATGAGTTGCTCTAGAAGTTAGTTCCTCATGGACCCTTGGAGTCCCCGAAGTCCGACCTTTACTTGATTTTCTAGTCATAACACCTAACCTATAATTGGGGTTATGATAGTACATCAGGGAGAACATTAGAAGCAGAGTGCTAAATGTCTCTCGGTCGACCATCCAGATTTTGCTTCCTTGGCATAGCTAAGGTGAAATAGGAGAAAGTGTTGTCTTCCTTTGCATCTGCATCCTCTATCATTATTCATCATGGTAGTATGAGGTGTTGCCAGGATTCTTGGCACGGATGTTTGTAAAAACCCTCATGAATATGGAAATGCTCAAGTTCTTGAGAGCATGCTCAGGCACTGGGTTATACCCTCAGTATAAATTGGAATGTGCCTTCCATTGCCGAGTTGTTTTATAGCTCTAGTTTCCATTCCGATCTGAGTATGCCATTCTTTTGAATTCCTTCCAATGATCACTTGTGAATTGCTTTAAGCTAGTCTGAAGAGTATCAATGATCTCTGTATCAAAAGAATTTCTTTTTCCCACTGAAGGGATAATCTTATGAGTCACCTTCCGTAAGGTGCCCGTTATGGTATAAGGGCAACTAATTCCTCACTACATTGAAACTTCCTCACCATCTGTATTAGCATGGCATTGTTGCCTACCAATTGGACCTCCGTCATCTGCCTCATTTATTGTTCTCTATGTGTGCTTTGTGTCTTAGCTCAAGAGATGTTATCACGTCTCATTCTACGAGTTGATCATGAGTTGCTCGATCTCGGAGAGGATTGATTCTTGTAGAGCTTCTTGTTTCTCTTGTCTTTTTGTTGGATGAAGATCCCGAAGGCAAAGATGCCAAGATCACCATGATGCAATGAATCAACATCTTCAAGAAGAGCAATTGGATCATGAATATTGTGGTAGTTAGTTTTCCCTTTGCCCTCTTAACCTACGCGTGAATCTCGGGACGAGATTCTTGTTTAGTGGGGGTGAGTTGTCACAGCCCTAGAATTTGCTTGAAATTGTTTGCATCAACATCAGCATGTGCATCATGTCATCATGTCTAAATCCAAATTAATTTGAAATGGGGGTGATCAAACCCCAGCATTGATAAAATTCAAATAGGTTAAACCTTAAGATAATTTAGTGAATCCAAAATGCTTTTCAAAAAAATGTTCCCCCTCTTTGATAAATGCTGGCAACAACATATTAAGGGTGAATTTTATATTAGCAACTATTTTGGCAAATTAAATAAATTAGGGAAGTTTCTGAAAATCACTAATAAAGCATTATAAATATGATAGATGTCCAAAAATGCCCAAACCTTTTTGTGGAAGTTTGAAATAATCAAACCATATTTCATAAAAATAGTGGGCATTATTGTGCTAGATACTTTGACCTCACAAAATAAAAAAAATGTTAGAAGAAAAAAACAAAAAATAAGAAATAAAAAAGGGGCAAAACCTTACTGGCCCAAGTGGGAAGCCCATCCCAGCCCACCAGGGGTTGGGAGGTCATCTCCCACCTCCGGCCAATAGGCAGCCGAGGTGTCAGCTGCACGCGCGCTGGCCTCCACCTCCTACTTGCCATGGAGCTGCTTCCCCTCGCCCTACCCGCGCCACGGAGGCGTCGTGAAGCTCCCTCTCCCCCCCTGAGCTCATCCTCTCCTCCCCTCTCAAGTTCCCCCCGCCCTTGCCACCTCCGGCTCCGTCGACCGTCGCCGTAAGATTCGCTCCGTCCCGAAGGCCCCCGAGCTTGCCGGCCGCACCAAGCGAACCGCCGCCATTCCGTGCTCTAAACTCGATCCCCACCGGACCCAAACTTCGGCCGCCACGGAAGTCGCCGCCGTCGACCGCTCCGACCACCCATGCCTCCAGAGTAAGACTCATCGGATGCGCGCCAGCTCTAGCTACCCATAGAACCGGGCGCTCAAATCCGAGGCCCTAGTGCATTTCCTATGTGCTCTGCCGCAACAAATGGTCGCCGGCATTCAGCCACCGACGGGTGTGATGTGGCAGGGTCATTAGTGGCTAATCAAGGCACTAACTAACCCTATAGTCGTTGACAATGGGCCCCACAAGTTTAATTAGACATAAATGATTAGTTAGGAAAAAACTTACCCCTGTTTAATCAATGGGTCGCTGACTAGTGGGCCCCACTGGTCAGATTTGACCCTGGGCAGCCAGTTGACGTGATGACATCACTATGATGTCATGCTAACTTAATAAATGTTTCTGAATTTAAAATATATCAATAAACGATTTAATATTTTCACAAAATGTTTAGAACTTCTAAAAACATAGAAAATCATCTGTAAGTCACATGAAAATAATTTATGTAGGAAAAATGATCAGAAAAATCCAATGAATCTGTTTATGCCATGATCATGCATGTTTGAGAAAGTTAACATCACCAAGTAGGATATTTGATGATTAGGATAATTTAATAAATAGTGTTGGAGTTGGAATTTAGTATATATATTTAAATTCCACTTCACTTAATATGACTACCTATAGCACTAGGTCAATTCAGCAACTTAACATTCCATTTCATGCATCATGATTGTTGCGTCACCTTGAATGTGTTCCTTTCTTGTTTGCCGGTGTTTGTTCCCTCTCGGTTGATGATGGTTCTAACAATGTGAACGTTGACACTGATGAAGAGAAATGATATCTTCAGTACTGTCAGGCAAGCAAACCCCCTTGAGCATACTGATATGAACCCACTCTCTCACTCCTGCTCTCTTTTATTGCATTAGGACAACAACGATTCAATTGTTACCTGTTCTCAGTAGTTGAACCCATTCCTTTGCATGACCTGTCTTTGACACAGTAAATAGTTGAAACCACTTAGCATGAGTAGAAACTGCTTGAGCCTTGTTGTGCTTACGCATCCATGCTTGCTTACTTACTGTGCCTGCTATGCTTAGAGTCGTGTCGTGTCTGGTCTTATACATCTGGGTGATGGATCGGAATGGTAGTATTCATGCCCTACTGTGCAAGAGCTAAATGTGTGAACACGATTTGGTAAAGGTAGGGATGAGAGGTCATGTAGGAGTACATGGCGGGTTGTCTCATTGGGACTGTCCTTAAGAACTGAGTTTTGTGTATGTTATCCAAGACAAGATACTATTGCACATTGGGATACTTAATTGACCCTCTCGGCCCATTAATCGCCTAGACCTCTGTCCAGGAGTTGCAACTAGTTTCTAGTGTTTTTAGGAAAAGTGTTGGCGGCCATGCATAGCGCTGCCCGACGGGGTGGACTATGATGCGGTATAGGCACAGTGGCACGGTGTACCAAGTGGCACCCAAACGGTGGGCTTAGGAACCCTGCTCACATCGTTTGAGGTCGTAGTGGAAACTTCGGTCAGACTTCCGTGTGGGTTCAGTCTCAAATAGGCGATAAACCTGGACTAGGGTCATGGACGACGCCCGTGCCAGTGCTTCCGCTTGAAGGTTGCCGAGATGCACGACGTGCATATGGTGGTAAGTGGCGAGAGTGTGTGTGAAGAAGTATACCCTTGCAGGGTGCAATAATCTGTTCGAATAGCCGCGTCCTCGGATATGGACTACTTGTTGAACTTATGTGGTTCATAGATAACTTGAAGTGGATACTCTAAAATGCGCAAGATAAGCGTGAGTGCTATGGATGGCCTTCTCGTGGGGATACGGAAGTGGATCCATAGTGGTGTATTGACTGGAGAATATGTGGACTCGTGTAGTCATAGTATAGGTTAGCCAAGAGTCAAAGCTGTCCTGTTGCAACAAACTCCACAACCCCCTTCTTGGATACTGATGCATATGTAGATAGTTCTGATGTAAGTCTTAATGAGTACCTTTGTACTCACGTTTTCTTAATTTATGTTTTGCAGAGGAGATGTCAGTCTTATTAGTGATCGTTACAACATGAAGTTTGATGTTGACCGGATTAGCTTGGGAATCCCAGACAGAGGTCTGGTTCCTTTGGTAGGGTCGTTGTAGCTTTCCAGACTCCTCCAGCCACTTTTATAGATGTCTATACCCAGACATATTTGAACTTCCGCTTGTTTGATTTAATGCTCTGAATGTTGGGACTTGTGACCCCTGTTTGTGACATCTTTTTGTATTGGCTCTTCCGAGCCTTCTAAGTAAATTTCGTAATGTTGTATGGTTATGTTATGATGCCATAGTTATATCTATGCATATCGAGCATGTCGTGCGTATGTGTTACATGCAACGGTATGTATGGGATCCGACACCTAGTTGTGTGCCTTTAGTAGTACTCTTGATGGGGAAATGCCTCTTTGTGCTTCCACCGAGCCTTGGTAGCTTGCTACTGCTCCGAACACATTGATTGACCGGCATGTATCCTTCTTTGTTGTTGTGTCTGTCCCTTTGGGGAATGTCTCGCAATGTAATGGAGTCCCTGTAGCCTACTACGACTCGTCTACGTGCAGTGATGACATTTATGTCCCACGGCGTAATGGAGTCCTTGTAGCTTATTATGACTCGTCTACACACGCTAGAGATCGACACCTGCATTGTTGGGTTACGTATGCGTGTCCCTATACGGATGTGCCACTTGGGTTCTACGACTAGTCATGTCGGCCCGGGTTCTTTGACATTTGAATGCTAACGACACATTCACATACATGAGTCAAAAGACGCAAACGGTCCCTGCCCAGGTAAGGTGGCAGCCGTGGATATAACCATGCGTGAGACCGCAAAGTGATGTGATGTGTTACAAGCTGGATTGTTATGGCTTAGGATCGGGGTCCCGACACAATATTGGTCATGCGTAGACCATCCTGGAAGAGATATATTGATCCTATGTTGTGAGACTTCAGATGTGCAGCAGGAATCTCCATGTACATGTTCTTCATCTCATTGTGCCTTGACTTGAGCTTAGAGTACACATCAATATCACCATCTTCCACCTCTGGGACTCCTAAGATGGCAGCCCACTCATCAAGTGTGGATTCATACCTGGCACCTTTAGTCATCCACACAATTCTACCATCTTGAGGGAGTTCTGGACTAAGGCTTCCTCGGGCCGCTGGCCTATCTTGGAATAGGCCAGCTTGGTGGGCTGCTCTCTGGTTATCGCAGGAAGGGCCAGATATGCCATGACAACATGGTCTAGAAGGAATTCTTGAAGGCACGTCGTGCACTCCAAGTGAATATGACGAATTCAGCATCTCCATCCCCGGCAGGAGACCTATCATGTGTAAACCCTAGGTACCCACCGGTGTCTATATAAACCGTGTTGTTTTAGATTGTAGTGCAGAGAAACTCATATAGGGTTTTAGCTATCCGATCTCGTGGTAGATCAACTCTATAACCTTCGTGCACATCAATATAATCGAGTAGGTCGTAGGATTTTACCTCCATAGGAGGTCCCAAACCTGGGTAAACATTGTCTCCTTTGTCCCGTGTTACCATCGACCCCTAGACTCACAGCTCGGGACCCCCTACCCGAGGTCAACCAATTTTGAAACCGACATTGGTGCTTTCACTAAGAGTTCCGCTGTGATCGCCAAAAGAATCGATGGCGCACGTTGTCATCAACGTAGAAGTCCGCAACATGGACACTTTTGTCCCCGGACAGATCTTCGATTTCGACAGCATTGTGCTGCAGGCTGACCTGACCAGTCATCTAGGCCGGGTCAGAAGCTTCGCCCCTGATCAAGATGTCAGATTTGGGAACCTAGAGTTCTCTACAGAATCTTGAGGCGATCTTCCATTAACCAGGCTCGCATTCTCGCTTGCCACGCCCGAAGAATCCGAGGCTTTAACCTCGGATTCCTCTTTCTGTCCTGCCCACGAGATTTACCCCGACGATGACCTGACTCTTAGTCCTGATCAAGCCATAGTGCCATAGGACCGGATACCTATTCTTGCCGAACACTCCCCTTGCGCAGACGCATTGGAGATTTGCTTTGAAAGCTCCGAGCAGGAGGACACGATCGAGCTCTGAACACTCAACGAGGCCCTAGATCGGATCTCATCGATGAAAATTACTGACGATCCAACCTTGATCCATGCTTAGATCGGTCTCAAGGAGGGTCGGGACAAATTTTTTATTCCACCCACCACCCGCTTGATAGACACTATCGAGGACTTATCTTACATGTTGGAGGATGCCTCTGAGGAGGCAGAATACATGGATGAGGAATTGCGCTCCCACCCCCGTTAACACCAGGCGATGGGCTGCCACCTCTACGTACGACGTCTACATGGTGGACACTCCAAGCGCTAGTGTCGAGAACACACCTAAAACGATGGCGACAAATCGGGTCAAGCCAGATAAACGATCGAAAGGAAAAAAGGGAAGAAAACCTATCGTCGGCACCGGGGACAGAGATACCCTGGAAGACCTCCGCGATCCCCATATCCCCGAACATCTGCTCGTGGGTCAAGAGAGGCCAGAAGATTGATGCAACCCCAATGGCAAAAATGATTCCGAGGACGACAATTAACTCCCCCCTGTCGAGGAGGAAGACATCCCGGAAGCCGATGGCTTTGCCATCCTCGATAAGCTTGAAGATCAATAATAGTTCAGGCAACAACTTATAACCATGGTCCACATCCTGAAAGCAAACGAACGACAGCTTAAAGCCGAACATGACAACCTCAACGATCGATGGACGGGAGTCCTCTTGGCTAAGGAAGGATACGATACTGGTCTTTTGGACCAACCTAAAAGCTATCAACACAGAAGGATGCTGCCACAATTTGATGACGAGCCTACTGACACACTGTCTCCCAAACATACCCCATACGACAAGTCAGACCGCCCTCCTTGAAGACGAGACAGGACAGCTGACGACATCGGTTATAGGTCGACGATCCCCCGAATACGGGGAAAAGAGCCAATAGAGCCCAATGACAAGTTCGAGCTTCAACCCGACTTGGACTACAGAGCAGGTCGTACAAGATCCATCTACGGATCCAGAGGGTACTCACCCAATAGACGGGAAGGGTACGGCCTTTGCTCGACCACAAACATAGAGGTCGGGAACGAAACCGGGCTAGAACAGACACAAATTATCGGTGCGACATAGGTCGGCCCAGAGGCGCTGCCCACCCACTGTACTTCAAGGACGAGGTGATGCAGCATCATTCCCCGGAGGGGTTTAAACTCGTAAACATAGAGCAATAGGATGGATCAACTGACCCAGCTGTATGGATTGAGGATTTCCTCCTCCACATCCACATGGCGTGAGGAGATGACCTCCACACGATCAAGTATCTACCACTAAAGCTTAAGGAGCCAGCTAGGCACTGGTTAAATAGCCTCCCCGAAAACTCCGTCGAATTCTGGGAGGATCTAGAAGAAGCATTCTGGTCTAACTTTCAGGGCACCTATGTTCGGTCGCCAAACGCCTCCGACCAGAGCAACATCATCCAGAAGCTAGGAGAGTCCGCATGGCAATTCTGGAATCAGTTCTTCACCCAGAAAAACCAGATCGTTGACTGCCCGGATGTCGAGGCAATAGCCTCGTTCAGGCATAATATTCGGGATGAATGGTTGGCTGGCTAGCTCGGACAGGATAAACCTAGGATAATGTCCGCCCTTACATCAGTCATGACACTCTTTTGAGGGGCGAGGACAACTGGTTAGCAAGATGGAGCAACAAACCCAAAGACCCAGGAACCTCCAAAGTTTGGGACAGAAACGGGAAAAGAAACCGCAACAAGAATAAGCGCCAACACATCAATAGTGACGCCGATGACATAGCAGTCAACGCCGGCTTCCGCAATTCCCAACCTGGGCAGCAAAAGAAGCATCCTAAAGACAATCGCGATGGACCCACCCTGCTAGACAAGATCATGGAGAGGCCTTGCCAGATCCATGGCACTCAAAAGAAGCCCGCCAATCACACCAACCGTAACTGTTGGGTATTCAAACAGGTCGGGAAAGTCGCAACCGAGGATCAAAGCAATGGCCCGCACTGCGACGATAAGGATGATCCTCGTGGTCCGATTGGCGATGGACAAAAGAAGTTCCCTCCAAGGGTAAAAACCGTAAATATGATATACGCCAGTCATATACCCAAAAAGGAGAGCAAGCGTGCCCTTCAAGAGGTCTACACCATAGAGCCTCTAGCCCTGAAGTATAACCCATGGTCGGGTTACCCTATCACCATCAATCAACACGACCACCCGACTAGTATCCGTCATGGGGGTTCGGGTGACCTTGTCCTAGACCCCATCATATATGGGTATCACCTCACTAAAGTCCTAACGGACGGAGGAAGTATACTTAACCTTATTTATTCAGACACAGTAAAAAATATGGGTGTAGGTCCATCAAGGATCAAACCCAGCAACACTACCTCTAAAGGAGTGATTCCAGGCGTCGAATCCGGGTGCACAAGCTCTTTAAGCCTGGAAGTAGTGTTTGGTTCGCTTGATAACTTTCAAAGCGAAGACTTGATCTTTGAAATTGCACCTTTCGGCAGTGGCTATCACGCCCTGCTAGGCTGTACATCATTCTCATGCTTTAACGTCGTCCCACACTACGCATACCTCAAGATCAAGATGCCCAGCCCCAAGGGGGTCATTACTGTCAATGGCAACACAAAGCGCTCTCTCCAAACTGAGGAACATGCATTGGCCCTGACGGGGAGATCCATTGCGATGATCATCGGCAAACGACGACATTTGCCGTAAAGGCATGTAAGATTGGGAAGCGAGCTCATTCTCAGCCCGAACTCCGAGAACCTTCCTCTCACCATGAATAGGGACTTTCCCCCACTACACAACCCTAGGTCCAGCATAGCACATGCAGAGGAGGCACAACTTCGCGCTTAAGATTCCATGGGCGGTGATGGGGAAAACCATCAAAGTGTATGTGTTCGGCTGGACCGAACTACTACCATTAAATGTCTTCAAACACACTGCATGTACCATTAAGAGCCTGCTAAAGGCGTAAAGCTCATCCACACTTCGGCGACCTCTCAAGATTTTGTTTCCAAGGTCCGTTCGCCGAACAATACCACCCGTTGACATACACAACTCCCTAGGAGGTGCAGGAGCGGACAAGCGATAGGGCGCATCGGTGACATCACATCACTTATCGAAGACCCCTAGTACAACCACTCCTATAAAATTTCTATTTCATTTTGAAATACCTGTAAACAGTGGCCTCGACAATTTGAACAATAACAATTGTTGAGCAAAATATAAAGCCATTTTACATGGTCATTTGCTGTCCTTTTTGGCACATACTCTATTTTCTCCCTCTTTTTGCAAAACTATTTGGTACACATTACGATGCAACCGGCTAATAGACTGGGGGCTCGAGTTTAAAAAAATCGCCCTAAGCACAATTTATTATGCGTTCGGCATCTTGGAATTTTCTTTATATGCATTGATTCGGAACTATGTCTTGGGTCAATAGTTGGGTTGCCCAGCTCCTATGCTTGCCCCTTTACGTTTCGCTTGTTCGGCTAAAAGGGCAATGGGAGAACCACTGCGATTGTGTTTCTAGCTAGCCTGATCAAGCACCTGAGGGGAGAAAGCCAAAAAATGACTGTCATAGTATGCGAGAAACGATCTGTCAATCCGAGCTTAAGTGTTATACTAAAAACCTCGTTAGAGGTTATTCCATGTCATTTCTTGGGTTTGGTATTTGTCCAAACCATGTCATATCGGCTTTAACAATGGTTTATCTGAACATCACAAACCACTGGGGGCTAGTCATTAGACCCCCGCATTCCTTTTTCGTGCTCCTACAGCTAAGTGACAGCAATAAAGCATTATGGTCTGACTGCCTTGTCCGCCTCAGACTATTGCCTTAGGGTATCGATAGCTCGTCTAAGGGTCAAAGTGCGTATGATGAGACACCTCATGTAGTTTCTACATGGGGGCTGAAGCAGACGACTTGCAACTTTCAGTTTGAGCGGCCACACAAGAGTTATAACGAATGCAAAACACGAAAGAGATGATAAACCATGCATCATAAACATACATGCGTTAAAAGGTCTTCGGACATATTACAATGCATTTACTCATAAATGTTTCCTTTCGAATACTAAGCCTCTATTGCCCGAGCACCCTCCATAACTACGGAGAAGTATCGCTCTAGGCACCTATTCACCTTTCCAAGGGGCGGAGGAGCAGTGGCTATCTTCGTTGAATCAAGCCTCGGCCAGGGCACCTTGGCCCTTGCAAAGTCCATCCGAGCCCCCTCAATACAGGAGGAACACCTTAGTGCGTCGATCCGAGGAGAGGCGTCACTCAGCTTATGCACCAGGCCAAAGTAGCTGCTTGGCAGTGGCTTGTTGGGCCCTAGGAGGATACAGAGATACTTCATGGCCGGCTCCGCCATCCGCTGTAGCTCCATCAGCTCCTTAAGCTACTCTATAAGGAGAGGAGAGTGCTCGGGGCTTCAGATTCCACCCAGAATAGCTGAGCTTCATCTCCTTCTCCCCGCGGAGCATAGAACTCGTTCGCATCGGCTATGCTATTCTGGAGGTCCAAACAATCGCCTGAGGAACACCACATTTGGGTGAGCAATGCGAACCAGCTATCACCAAAGACACACTGCAGTAAATACGGCTTACCATTCGTGATATCCTTAACTTGGCGGACTTGCTCTTCAAAGAACCGCCTATCCACACGCTCCTTTTTGAGATCGGATTTCGTGGTGGATAGTTTGGCGGCGTGTTCCTTGCCTTTATGCTCAAGGTCCTCGCACTTCTGGCCGGTGTCCTTGAGCTCCTGCTAGATTTCCTCCACTCGAGCCTCATGCTTGGTGCTCATGTTTTTTAGAGAGGAAAGCATGACAACCGCTTGTTCGGCCGCCGCCTACTTGTCCGCAGCCTCTTGCTTCGCCTTCTGCAGCTCGGCCTTGAGTTTCTCAATCTCCTTCGCCGAGGCTGTGTAAGCATACAATATATAACCATACTGCATCGACAGTACAAATAAATAGTAATGAAAAATTCAGACACTACAATCGGGCTTCCCTTGTGCCTCGTCAAATGTCTTGTTCAGAGCATCAAGCTCATCTTCGGAGCTCTTGAGCTTCCCATTTAACTCATCTAGCTCAGCGGCATCAGCAACCACCGCTGATGATGAAGGCTACAAATAACAGACCCCTATCATATTACATGGGTTTCAACCCCTAAACTATCAGAAACATGACCCTATGTTCATTCCTCTTAAGGGATGTTACAACATTCCGAACAAATGTACTGTTGTACATTGTCCGTACAATGATTTATGATTGATCCACAGGTAAGTTTTTCTAAACTCACCTAGGGCTCGAGGCCTGCTATATATATAACAATAGCAAAAATGTAATAAATCAATTCTAGAAATAGAACATTACGTGGCTCACTTGGAAGGCCATTAGGAGACCGTTCAAGGACTCGTTCGGTCCGCTATCAACGGACTGAATGCTTTGCAGAACTGCAACCACAAGGGTGTGGTGATCCTCGAAGATGGAGGCACTTGATAGAGCCTCCCCCATGACCGCCTAACCATTGTTCGTGGACTCGGTGGTGATCGGTTAGCCATATCTCCAACCAGGAATTGAACCGGTGGCTCCGGAGGCATGGCGCACTCCATAGATGACATTGGAGGGGACTGGACACCCCTCCATCTGGCTTCCTTAGTATCCGGGAGGGGCTCCTCCTCCTGGTCTTTAGCGGTCGAGGTGTTAAACCTCGACCATGATGTCATCGCCCCTGCCACCGGCGCTCGGCTCCATAGGAGCCTCGTGGGATGACTGTTGGAAATATGCCCTAGAGGCAATAATAAATTAGTTATTATCATGTTTCCTTGTTCATGATAATCGTTTATTATCCATGCTATAATTGTATTGATCGGAGACTTAAATGCATGTGTGGATACATAGACAAAACCATGTCCCTAGTATGCCTCTAATGGACTAGCTCGTTGATCAAAGGATGGTTAAGGTTTCCTAGCCATGGACATGAGATGTCATTTGATAACGGGATCACATCATTAGGAGAATGATGTGATGGATAAGACCCAAACTACAAACATAGCATACGATCGTGTCAGTTTATTGCTACTGTTTTCTGCATGTCAAGTATATGTTCCTATGACCATGAGATCATGCAACTCACAGATATCGGAGGAGTGCCTTGTGTGTATCAAACGTCGCAACGTAACTGGGTGACTATAAAGGTGCTCTACAGGTATCTTCGATGGTGTCTGTTGAGTTGGCATGGATCGAGACTGGGATTTGTTACTCCGTGTGACGGAGAGGTATCTCGGGGCCCACTCGGTAATGCAACATCACAATAAGCCTTGCAAGCAATGTGACTAATTGTTAGTTGCGGGATCTTGTATTATAGAACGAGTAAAGAGACTTGCCGGTAACGAGGTTGAACTAGGTATGGAGATACCGACGATCGAATCTCAGGCAAGTAACATACCGCAGAACAAAGGGAACGTTATACGGGATTAACTGAATCCTTGACATAGAGGTTCGACCGATAAAGATCTTCATAGAATATGTAGGAACCAATGTGGACGTCCAGGTCCCGCCATTGGTTATTGACCGTAGAGGTGTCTCGGTCATGTCTACATAGTTCTCGAACCCGCAGGGTCTGCACACTTAAGGTTCGGTGACGTTTCGATAGTGTAGAGTTATGTATGGTGGTGACCGAAGTTTGTTCGGAGTCCTGGATGAGATCCCGGACGTCACGAGGAGCTCCGGAATGGTCCGGAGGTAAAGATTCATATATAGGAAGTCCCAGTTTGGTTTCCGGAAAAGTTTCGGGCTCATCGGTAGTGTACCGGGAGTGCCGGTAGTGTACCGGGAGACCTCCGGGAGGGGTACTTCGACCCCAAGAGGTCCATGGGCTGTGGGATAATAATAACCAGCCCTTAGTGGGCTGGGAAAACAGCCACAAAGGCCCATGGCGCAGGAGAGAAAGTCCTAAAGCAAAAAGTGGAAAATCAGCCAATAGGAGGCAATCCTACTCCAACTAGGATTGGAGGTGAAGTAGGATTTCTTCCCACCTCCTATTTCGGCCGACCCAAAGGCCTTGGCTGCCTCTCCTCTCCTCTCCTCCTATATATACTAGTGTATTGGGTGGTTTTTGGACAGAATTTCCGGCCACGTGCTACCCGTTACACCGGTGCATAGTTTCTCCTCTAGATCGGTTTTCTGCAGCGCTTAGGCGAAGCCCTGCCGGAATTGCTCCACCACCATCACCGGAGCACCGTCACGCTGCCGGTGAACTCTCTCTCCTCTCCACCTCCTCTCGCTGGATCGAGACGGTGGAGATCGTCATCAAGCTGCACGTGTGCTGAACGCGGAGGTGCCGTCCGTTTGGCGCTAGATCGGAAGGACCGTGATCGAGATCGCGAGACGGTTCGTGATGTGATCACGGAACGGATCGTGATGAGTTCGTGGGACAGATCGTGATCAAGATCGTGAGACGAATCGTGATGAGTTCACGGGACGGATCATGATGTGTTCGTGGGACGGTTCGTGATTGGATCGCGGGACGCTCGGCGATTTGGATCGCGAAGAAGTTCGACTACACCAACCGCGTTTCTTAACGCTTCCCGCTTAGCGATCTACAAGGGTATGTAGATCCACTATCCCTCTCGTAGATGCTCATCACCATGGATATGTTTGCGTGTGCGTAGGAAAATTTTTGTTTCCCATGCGACGTTCCCCAACAGTGGCATCATGAGCTAGGTTGATGGTTCGATGAGATCTCGAGTAGAACACAAAAGGTTTGTGGGCGTTGATGCTTAGATTGCTTCCTCCCTTGGTCGTATTTTGGTTCAGCGGGATTGTGAGATGAAGCGGCCCGGACCAACATTACTCGTACGCTTACGAGAGACCGGTTCCCTCGACGCAACTTGTTGCCTAGATGGCTTGCGGGTGACAGTTTCTCTCACTTTAGTTGGATCGGATTCGACAAAGGCGGTCCTTGAGAAGGTTGAAAAGCAATCTATGTATCACCGTTGTGGTTTATGCGTAGTTGAGAATCGTTCTTGCTAGATACCCGTAGCAGCCACGTAAAACATGCAACAACAATTAGAGGACGTCTAACTTGTTTTTGCAGGGTATGTTGTGATGTGATATGGCCAATTACATGATGAGATATATGTGATGTATGAGATGATCATGTGATGTATAGAATTTCACGACTTGCATGTCGTTGAATACGGCAACCGGCAGGAGCCATAGGGTTGTCTTTAATTATTGTATGACCTGCATGTCAATCATTAAGCGCTATGTAATGCTTTACTTTATCGCTACGGTAGCAATAGTAGTAGAAGCATGTAGGGCGTGACAACCCCGATGGCGACACGTTGATGGAGATCAAGATGATGGAGATCATGGTGTCGTGCCGGTGACGATGGAGATCATGCCGGTGCTTTCTAGATGGAGATCAAAAGCACAAGTTCATGGCCATATCATGTCACTTATGATTTGCATGTGATGTTAATCCTTTTTATGCACCTTGTTTTGCTTAGGATGGCGGTAAAATTATAAGGTGATCCCTCACTTAATTTCAAGATAAATTGTGTTCTCCCCGAGTGTGCACCGTTGCGAAAGTTCGTCGTGTTGAGACACCACGTGATGATCGGGTGTGATAGACTCTACGTTCACATACAACGGGTGCAAGCCAGTGTTGCACATGCAGAACACTCGGGTTAAACTTGACGAGCCTAGCATGTACAGACATGGCCTCGGAACACAAGAGACCGAAAGGTCGAACATGAGTCATATAGTAGATATGATCAACATGATGATGTTCACCATTGCAGCCACCTCAACTCAAGTGATGATCGGACTTGAGTTGGTGAATTTGGATCATGTATCACTCGAATGATCGGAGGGATGTCAATTTGAGTGGGAGTTCTTAAGTAATATGATTAATTGAACTCATTATCATGAACATAGTCAAAGTGTCTTTGCAAATTATGTTGTAGATTACTAGCTCGCGCTGTAGCTCCCTTAAATTTTTATATGTTCCTAGAGAAATAGAGTTGAAAGATGTTGGTAGCAATATTGCGGACTGGGTCCGTGATCTGAGGATTGTCCTCATTGCTGCACAGAAGGCTTATGTCCTTAATGCACCGCTCGGTGCGCCAACCCCTCTAGCGTCGTCTATAGATGTTGTGAACATCTAACAAGCATGTTTCGATGACTACTTGATAGTTTAGTGTGTCATGCATTACGGCTTAGAATTGAGGCTCCGAAACGTTTTGAACGTCACGGAACATATGAGATGTTCTAGGAGCAGAGATTGTGATCTCAGGCTCGTGCCTATGTTGCGAGATATGAGATCTCCAACAAGATTCTTTGCCTGTAAGATGAAGGAGAATAGCTCAATCGTTGAGCATGTACTCAGATTGTCTAGGTACTACAATCGATTGAATCAAGTGGGAGTTGATCTTCCAGATAAGATAGTGATTGATATAGTTCTCCAAGTCACTGTCACTAAAGCTACTAGAACTTAGTGATGAACTATAATACACCAGGGATAGAAGTATTGATCCCTGAGCTGTTCGCGATGTTTGACACCGCGAAGGTAGAAATCAAGAAGGAGCGTCAAGTGTTGATGGTTAATCAAACCACTAGTTTCGAAAGGGCAAGAGCAAGGAGGGAAACTTCATGGATAGCAAGTCAGTTGTTGCTCCAGTGAAGCAACCCAAAGTTGAACTCAAACCCGAGACTAAGTGCTTCTATTATGAGGTGAGAGGTCGCTGAAGCGGAACAACCCTACATACTTGGTAGATAAGAAGGCTGGCAACACCGACAGAAGTATATTTGATATACGAGTTATTAATGTGTACCTTGCTAGTACTCTTAGTAGCACCTGGGTATTGGATACCGGTTCGGTTGCTAAATGTTAGTAACTCGAAATAAAAGCTACGGAATAAACGGAGAACTAGCTAAGGGTGAGGTGACGGTATGTGTTGGAAGTGTTTCCAAGGTTGATGTGATCAACATCGCACGCTCTCTCTACCTTCAGGATTAGTGACGAACCTAAATAAATGTTATTTCGTGTTTTGCGTTGAGCATGAACATGATTAGATCATGTTTATTGCAATACGGTTATTCATTTAAGTTAGAGAATAATGGTTATTCTGTTTACATGAATAATACCTTCAATGGTCATGCACCCAGTGAGAATGGTTTGTTGAAATCTTGATCGTAGTAGTACACATGTTCATAACATTGATGTCAAAAGATACAAAGTGGAATAATGATAGTACCACATACTTGTGGCACTGCCGCAAAATGTCATATTGGTATAAAGTGCATGAAGAAACTCCATGGTGATGGATATTTGGACTCATTCGATTTCGAATCGGTTGAGACATGCGAACCATGCCTCTTGGGCAAGATGACTAAAGGACCCCGTTGGATGGAGCGGGCAAGTGATTCATTGGAAATGATACATGTTGATGTATGCAATCTAGTGAGTCTTGTAGTGTGCAGTGGATATCGTTATTTTCTTACCTTCACTGATGATTTGAGTAGATATAGTGTATATTTACTTAATGAAACACAAGTCTGAATCGTTTGAAAGGTTCAAGCAAATTCAGAGTGAAGTTTAAAGATCATCGTGACAAGAAGATAAAAATGGCTGCGATATGATCGTGGAGGTGAATATCTGAGTCACGAGTTTGGCATACAACTTAAAGACAAATGTGAAAGTTGTTTCACAACTAAATGCCACCTGGAACACCATAGTGTGATGGTGTGTCCGAACATCATAGTTATGCTCTATTGGACATGGTGCGTGCTATGATGTCTCTTGTCGTTTTACTACTATAATTTTGGGGTTATGCATTAGAGACAACTACATTCACTTTAAAAAGGGCACCATCTAAATCCGTCGAGATGACACCGCGTGAATTATGGTTTGATAGAAACCTAAGCTGTCATTTCTTAATATTTTGGGACGTGACACTTGTGTGGAAAATGTTTTCACCTAATGAGGTCGAACCCAAGGCGGACAAATGCATCTTCATAGAATACCCTAAGATCAGTTGGGTGAACCTTCAATCTCAGATCCTAGTGCAAAGTGTTTGTTGCTTAAACGGATCCTTTCTCGAGGAAATGTTTCTCTCAAAAGAATTGAGTGGGAGGAAGATAGAACTTGATGAGGTTGTTAAACCTTTGTTCAACCAGAGAGTAGCGCAGCGCAGAAAGATGTTTCTGTGAAGCCTATGTTAGTTGAAGAGTAAGTTAATGATGATGATCATGAAGCTTCAGGATCAAGTTACTATCGAACTTCGTAGGTCGACAAGGATGTGTACTGCTCCTGAGCGGTACGACAACTCTGTCTTGGAGGTCATGTTGTTGGACAACGATGAACCTACGAGTATGGAGAAGCGATGATGGGCCTGGATTCCGACAAATGGTTGGAGGCCATGAAATCCGAGATAGGATCCATGTATGAAAACCAAGCGTAGACTTTGGTAGGCTTGCTCGTTGGACGGCAGGTCGTTGAGTACAAATGGATCTTTAAAATGAAGACAGACACTGATGGTGAATGTCACTATTTGTAAAGCTCGACTTGTTGCAAAGATGTTTGTGACAAGTTCAAGGAGTTGACTACGATGAGACTTTCTCATTCATAGTGGTGCTAAAGTCTGTTGGAATTATGTTAGCAGTTGCTGTGTTTTCAATTATGAAATCTGGCAGATGGATGTCAAAACATCGTTTCCTTAACGGTTTACTTGAGGAAAGGTTGTATGTGATACAACCAGAAGGTTTTATCAGTCCTAAGGATGCTAAAAGGTGTGCAAGCTTTGGTGATCCTTCCATGGACTGAAGCAAGCATCTCGGAGTTGGAATATACACTTTGATGAGTTGATCAAAGTTTCTGTAGTTTATACAAAGTTTACGAGAAACTTGTATTTGCAATAAAGTGAGTGGGAGCACTGTAGAGTTTCTGATAAGTATATGTGGTTGACATATTGTTGATCGGAAATAATGTAGAATTTCTGGAAGGCATAAAAGGTTGTTTGAAAAGTGTTTTTCAAAGGAAGACCTGGATAAAGCTACCTAATTGTTGAGCATCAAAATCTATAGAGATAGATCAAGATGCTTGATGATACTTTCAATGAGTGCATACCTTGACAAGATTTTGAAAGAGTTCAAAATGGATCAGCCAGAGAAATAGTTCTCGTATGATTTGTAAGGTGTGAAGTTGAGTGAGACTCAAAGCTCGACAACGGCGGAAGAAAGAGAAAGGACGAATGTCGTCCCCTATGCCTTAGCCATAGGCTCTATATTATGCCATGCTTTGTACCGCACCTATGTGTGCCTTGCCATGAGTCTGTCAAGGGGTACAAGGGTGGTCCAGGAGTGGATCACTGGACAGCGGTCGGAATTATCCTTAGTAACCAGAGGACTAAGGAAATGTTTCTTGATTATGGAGGTGATAAAGAGTTCATCGTAAAGAGTTACGTCGATGCAAGCTTTAACACCTATCCGGATGACTAGTAGTAGCAATCTGGATACGTATAGTGGAGCAGCCATTTGGAAATAGTACCAAGTGGAGTGTGGTAGCAGTGTTTACGGTTTGACATAGAGATTTGCAAAGTACACACGGATCTGAATATCGCAGACCCGTTGACTATAAGACCTCTCTCACATGCAAAGCATGATCGAGCCCCAGAACTCATTGGGTGTTAGATTCATAACAATGCGAATCACATGGTGATGTGAACTAGATTATTGACTCTAGTGCAAGTGGGAGACTGTTGGAAATATGCCCTAGAGGCAATAATAAATTAGTTATTATCATGTTTCCTTGTTCATGATAATCGTTTATTATCCATGCTATAATTGTATTGATCGGAGACTTAAATGCATGTGTGGATACATAGACAAAACCATGTCCCTAGTATGCCTCTAATGGACTAGCTCGTTGATCAAAGGATGGTTAAGGTTTCCTAGCCATGGACATGAGATGTCATTTGATAACGGGATCACATCATTAGGAGAATGATGTGATGGATAAGACCCAAACTACAAACATAGCATACGATCGTGTCAGTTTATTGCTACTGTTTTCTGCATGTCAAGTATATGTTCCTATGACCATGAGATCATGCAACTCACAGATATCGGAGGAGTGCCTTGTGTGTATCAAACGTCGCAACGTAACTGGGTGACTATAAAGGTGCTCTACAGGTATCTTCGATGGTGTCTGTTGAGTTGGCATGGATCGAGACTGGGATTTGTTACTCCGTGTGACGGAGAGGTATCTCGGGGCCCACTCGGTAATGCAACATCACAATAAGCCTTGCAAGCAATGTGACTAATTGTTAGTTGCGGGATCTTGTATTATAGAACGAGTAAAGAGACTTGCCGGTAACGAGGTTGAACTAGGTATGGAGATACCGACGATCGAATCTCGGGCAAGTAACATACCGCAGAACAAAGGGAACGTTATACGGGATTAACTGAATCCTTGACATAGAGGTTCGACCGATAAAGATCTTCATAGAATATGTAGGAACCAATGTGGACGTCCAGGTCCCGCCATTGGTTATTGACCGTAGAGGTGTCTCGGTCATGTCTACATAGTTCTCGAACCCGCAGGGTCTGCACACTTAAGGTTCGGTGACGTTTCGATAGTGTAGAGTTATGTATGGTGGTGACCGAAGTTTGTTCGGAGTCCTGGATGAGATCCCGGACGTCACGAGGAGCTCCGGAATGGTCCGGAGGTAAAGATTCATATATAGGAAGTCCCAGTTTGGTTTCCGGAAAAGTTTCGGGCTCATCGGTAGTGTACCGGGAGTGCCGGTAGTGTACCGGGAGACCTCCGGGAGGGGTACTTCGACCCCAAGAGGTCCATGGGCTGTGGGATAATAATAACCAGCCCTTAGTGGGCTGGGAAAACAGCCACAAAGGCCCATGGCGCAGGAGAGAAAGTCCTAAAGCAAAAAGTGGAAAATCAGCCAATAGGAGGCAATCCTACTCCAACTAGGATTGGAGGTGAAGTAGGATTTCTTCCCACCTCCTATTTCGGCCGACCCAAAGGCCTTGGCTGCCTCTCCTCTCCTCTCCTCCTATATATACTAGTGTATTGGGTGGTTTTTGGACAGAATTTCCGGCCACGTGCTACCCGTTACACCGGTGCATAGTTTCTCCTCTAGATCGGTTTTCTGCAGCGCTTAGGCGAAGCCCTGCCGGAATTGCTCCACCACCATCACCGGAGCACCGTCACGCTGCCGGTGAACTCTCTCTCCTCTCCACCTCCTCTCGCTGGATCGAGACGGTGGAGATCGTCATCAAGCTGCACGTGTGCTGAACGCGGAGGTGCCGTCCGTTTGGCGCTAGATCGGAAGGACCGTGATCGAGATCGCGAGACGGTTCGTGATGTGATCACGGAACGGATCGTGATGAGTTCGTGGGACAGATCGTGATCAAGATCGTGAGACGAATCGTGATGAGTTCACGGGACGGATCATGATGTGTTCGTGGGACGGTTCGTGATTGGATCGCGGGACGCTCGGCGATTTGGATCGCGAAGAAGTTCGACTACACCAACCGCGTTTCTTAACGCTTCCCGCTTAGCGATCTACAAGGGTATGTAGATCCACTATCCCTCTCGTAGATGCTCATCACCATGGATATGTTTGCGTGTGCGTAGGAAAATTTTTGTTTCCCATGCGACGTTCCCCAACAATGACACCTCCGTGGCAACTTTCACGGCGCCCGAAGGGGTGGAATGCGACGCGGTCCCACTCTCCGCTAGCTCGACGGGTGGGGTCTCCCCATCCAAGACTTGGTCGGTGGGGAGAATATGCGATGGGATGCAGATAAAAAAGCACTCACATGTTAATAACATCTAAAACTTGTCATAAATAGCTCGGGAGTCTTCTGATTCTTACCTTCGAGCTGGGGGGCTTGACCCTTAGGTTCATTTGAGGAACCATATCAAAGCTTCGGACTCGGTATCCGAGTCTGAACTGTTCGGACAGAATCAATTGTGGTCGATGCGCCTTCTTCGGGGCAGGAGGAGGTACTTCCTCTACGACGTCCGATGATGCCGCCTTCTCTCTCGCGAGGGGGGAATCATCTTCCCCGTTGTCCTCATGCTCCTCCTCTTGATTAGAGGAAGTATTGGTTTCCTCGGACGCAGCATTTGGTTGGTCCTTGTTGCGAAGACCTCCTCATCTCTTCTTTTCCTTCTTCTCCTTCTTTTCTGGCACCTTCTAAGCCACCTCGACGAGCATCTCCGATAACAGCTTGGACCGGGCGTCCTCGGGCTGTGGTCAGGGCAGTTGATGCCCGTCGCCTTGCTCAAACATTTCTGCAAAGATGATCAAAAAGGTACTTAGTGTTTTGTTTGAAAAGACGGAACTAATCAATTGAAACTATGTTATACCTGGTGAAAGGACATGGATGTCGCCTAGAGGGGGGTGAATAGGCGCTTTAAAATAATTACGGTTTAGGCTTGAACAAATGCGGAATAAAACTATCATTCAATTAGTAAAGCACAAACCTCAAACAACTAGGCTCACCTATGTGCACCAACAACTTATGCTAAGCAAGATATACAACTAGGTGATAGCAAGATATATAAAAAAAACAATATTGCTATCACAAAGTAAAGTACATCAGTAAAGGGGCTCGGGTAAGAGATACTCGAGGCACGTGGAGACGACGATGTATCCTCAAGTTCACACCCTTACGGATGCTAATATCCGTACAGAGCAGTGTGGAGGCACAATGCTCCCCAAGAAGCCACTAGGGCCGCCCTAATCTCCTCACGCCCTTGCACAACGCAAGATGTCATGATTCCACTAAGGGACCCTTGAGGGTGGTCACCGCACCCATACAAAGAACGTTGGGGAAATCTCCACAACTTGATTGGAGGCTCCCAACGACACCACGAAGCTTCACCACAATGGATTATGGCTCCGAGGTGACCTCATATGCTCGGGGCAATCTCCACAACCTAATTGGAGACCCCGACGCTAGCCCGGAGCTTTGCACCAAAATGATTGAGCTCCAAGGCACCACCAACCGTCTAGGGTGCCAAAGCACCCCAGAGGAACAAGCTCTAGGGTGCTCAAACACCTAAGAGTGATAGCTTCTCAACTTCTCACTTCCATGTATCACCGTGGAGAACTCAAACCTATGCACCAAATGCAATGGCAAGGGAACACGAAGTGCCCAAGTCCTTCTCTCCCAAATCCTACTAAAGCAACTAATGCTAGGGAGGGAAATGAGAGGAAGAACGAAGAAGAACACGAAGAACTCCAAGATCTAGATCCAAGGGGTTCCCCTCACTTAGAGGAGAAAGTGATTGGTGGAAATGTGGATCTAGATCTCCTCTCTCTTTTCCCTCAAGAACTAGCAAGAATCATTGGAGGGATTGAGAGTTAGCAAGCTCTAAGAAGGTCAACAATAGGGGGAGAACACGAGCTCAAAGGATGAGGTCCATTGAAGAAGAAGACCCCCTTTTATAGGTGGGGAAAAATCCAACCGTTATCCTCACAGCCCGCACACAGCAGTACTACCACTCCAAGGAGTGGTACTACTGCTAGGGCGGTAGTACCCCTTTGAAAAACAACACCGAGAAGGAAAAAGGCCAGTAGAACCGTCGGAGCGGTACTACCGCTCGTCCTCATGGTACTTCCGCTATGGATAGTGGTACTACCGCTACGGGTAGCGGTACTACTGCTTGCGAGCGGTACTAAAAAATTGCATCCGTGCCTACCATGGTTGTAAATAACACGAGATTTTGGTTCGGAGCGGTAGTACCGCTCCTGGAGCCGTGGTAGTACCCCTCCGGAGTGGTAGTAAAAATTACATCCGCCCTAGCTGCGGTATTACCGCTTCAGAATTTTTGCAAACGAACTCCGAATTCAATGAAACAAAGTTTGGTGGAAATCTAACGATATGTGCTGACAGAATTTTGATTGAAATATCAATAATAATCAAGTGATAAACGTCCCATAAGAAAATGGTGAGAACCCTTCCTCAAATAAGACCGGTAAAACTTCCAAGACCAAAAATGCAATAGACGAAGGATATGAAATCCGTTATCGATGTACTAGAGCTTGTCACGAAGATAACCACAAGCTCCATAACCCGCATAAAGAAAAGCCAACCAAGAACTAAGAAATATGATTATGCCAAGAGTGCAATGACTTGAGCTCTCAACGAAAGATACGATCAAGCTACTCAGTTGAGAGTCCCCCTCCATAGTACGACAATCGATCCTATAACCTAGTCTCTCAAATACCACCATGAGACTGGTAAAATAAAAAAACCTATCAAGGTCAAACCTTAGCCTTGCACATAGTCCACTTGAGCTAGATGATGATGATCTTGACTTCCTCAACATGGACCACATTTCCTGATTGTGTTGGCTTGATGAAGACTAGATGATTGCTCCCCCATACTCCACTATGGGTGAGACACTCTATGGCACATCTGCACAAGTCCATTGTCACCACAATGAACGGCGAGCCTCAAGAATGATCTCTCCATGATGCTTCACTTGATCTTGCATATCGCAACCTTGATGATGATCTCCACTTGATGTCATCTTCCATGGGATGCATGGGATCTGCCTCTTGATGCAAGCCCATGGAAATATACCTAACCCGACAAAGAACTCTCGCGTAGACCATGGATTAGTACACAAAAGCGTAATGGACAATGCTTACCACACCATGGGATCACTTGATCCCTCTCGGTACATCTTGTATGCTTTGTTTGTTGATCAACTTGATTCACTTTTTGACTTAGTCTTGATCAACCTTGTATCTTAGCTTCTCTCTTCATAAAGATGATGTATTGATGGTAAACATGAATGCTTACACAATCTTCCTCTTCAATACATGCTTGCAATAAGCTCAATTCCCACATGACCAATCTTTGGATAAGCCTTGAATACCACCTTGGTCACCATATAAAATCCTTGAAACCAACAGATGGACTCCAAGAAGTACCTATGGACAAATCCTTAGAATATAACTCAAGTAAACCATTAGTCCATAGGGGTGTCATCAATTACCCAAAACCACACATGGAGAAATGTGCTCTTAGGATCTCCCCAATTTTGGTAATTGATGAAAACCACTTTCAAGAGAGTTTATATAAGAAAATAAGCACAACCAAGCACACACAATGCAATGCATGGATGTGAGATGCAAATGCTTAAACAACAAAAGAAAAACTCTCACATCATTCCAAACTAAACTCTCTAAACTTCTCCCCCATTGGCATCGATAGCCAAAATGGAAAAAAAAATTAGAAATCCAATATAATAGGTGTTCCTCAAAAAAGATTGTATATCTCAAATACGTGTGCAAAGAAATACACATATCCAATGCTAAGTAGTTGGAGGAAGACAAACTATATTGAGAACCCACAGATTGCACCAAGGATCGTATGGCACAAATACATACACCGGAGTGAAGCGAGCAATCAAAAGATACTAATTGGAACAATCAATCACATGGAACAAGGAGCCACATGAATAAAAGATATTATGATATGGGAAAAACAGTGTTTGTAAAGGAACTAGAGGAGCTCCCCATGATTTGTGCACAAATAATAATATTCGTATTTGAATACAAGTGCACAAAAAAAGGATCATGACTCCCCCAAAATCGATATAAACACACCACAAGTGCAAGCAAGAAGATAAGACAAATAGCATAGTACTTTCACTAAACATATGGTTGAGCAACATGTAAAAGAGGAAATCTTAAGAATAGGCTCAACCAAAATGATGTGTGTGAGTGATGGAAAAGCACTTCATAAGACTAGTATAAGGATGAGCATAAAGCATCAACATAGTCTTGGTGAAATGAGACACAAAGTGCAAACCATATCCTTCCCACACACAAACCACTAGCAGAAGGGTTCACAAGCTTACTAATAGGAAAATTTAAAAACCAAATCTGGTGACAAACCCTAGTGAATATAGGAAAATGATATCCTTGTCAATAGGAGGTATACCAATCAAAATGGCAAAACCCTCATGAAGACAAGCATGAGAAAAATAATCTTCACCACCAAAGAGTGCATCAAGATGCTAGGATATAAGATCCGCACTCAAGACAGATTCTCTTATGTGTATAAGATTCTAGGTAGAGGGCAATCATGATGATATATCCACAAAGAATAATGTACACATGTAATATCTACAAGAAGGAACAAACAAGAGATCCACAAGGAAGTCATAACTATACCAATAAGATCTTTGCTTGAAAGCATAACACATAGCCTAATATTTTTCTTATTGTACATAAATGAACTACCAATACACGAACATCAAAGACATCACAACTAGCAAAATGACATCATCGTTGAGACTCTTTGAGAAAGGAAACAAGTACCACAAGAATGACTCAAGAAATTCCTGCCATGATGCAACCTATAAAAAGTTGGATGCAAGAAATGTATGCATGAAGTAGATATTTGTTACCGAGATAGCATTGGATTGATGTAGTAGACAATGGTTCTTCGATCATCCTAGCAAGGCTACAACAAACACATGGTGTCAACACCTTCCTTGTAAGTGAGCCGAGTGTCCAATGTATCTCCAATTGTTCCTAGAACAACACCACAAACAAAGTCGTACCCAAACTTATTGGGACCAAAAAGTTAGTGTACCAACAATATACTGGACAAAACTCCATATAAACATGTGCATATAGATATGAAATTGAATTTCATGCACACTTTAGCCAATTTATGTCATAGTGGAGTTTCCCCTATATAATGGGTCAAGGAAAGAGAACATGCCAACGAAAGTACATGTAGTAAGTATGCATGCTCAAGGCTTTCGAGAATCAAATCAACACACAATTGATAAGATACCGGGAGAAAAGGAATCAAGTCAAAATAAGATACCAAAAAAATCACTTGATGGATACCAACTAAAATATTTATCAAGGAATGAGATATCTATTGACACATGCCAAATAGAAGGAAACAAGATACCAATTGAAGGAAAACAAGAGGTATGAAGTTCCCAAAAGAGAGCTAGGTTCCACAAATCACACCCTTACAAATTTTCATGCAGGAACAATGTACCATAGAGAAAAGGCTTGCCTCCCACCAACACACACTTGATGATGATCAAAAGATTTTATGATAAACACATAAAGATAGTGTTCTAAGGAAAATAGGAGGGCTCCCCCAACAGATGTGCATTATATAGAATTTACATTTCGATACAACATGCACTTGATGGGATCATCACTTTCGCTATATCTATAGAAACACTAGACATTCTCAAAAAGATCCACAAGAGCCAAGGAAGACAAACGATAAACAAAATACAATGCAAAGATGATTAGCAATTTCTACCATGAAAGGATACCGAATGTCGAAGGACAAGAAGTAATTCGAAATATTTCCTATTCGTAGATTGCAAAGAAATCCAACATCATCTTTACATATAAATAATAAGAAAATGACACTTGTAGAGATAGCATGCGACCTAGGAACAAGTTAAATTATAGTATCAAATCTAAGTGGCAATATCTCAAATCTACACATTCTCTAGGATTGTAATATGCACATAGCATATTACTCCCCCATAATGTGGTAACCCGACGATAATAACAAGTGGCAAATGAAGTACAACAATAGATGATTAATGGACCTTTTAGAATTTGAATTTCTCATGAGACGACATACCACATACAAGATAGATAATCTTGTAATATCAATACTAAGTGGTATTCCTCATGTACACACATTTTTAGGATTAGGAAGTGCACAAAGCACATAACCCCCCCCCCCCCCAAAATGGGATAATCCATTAACTTCTCAAGAAATCCAACTAAGATAAGACAAGATGCAAAAAGGCTCAACATAAAACTCACACATACATGATGTGAAACCCATCATACATACTTGATTTCTCAAGATAAACAAATAGGAAGCACAACATATACAACCGCATGCAAGGTACAAAACCACAACACGCAAAGGGGCAAGTAACTAACAATGTATTCAATTTAAGTACATGTTACCGCAAGGAGGAATATTGGATACAAATGAGAAACATGATAATCCACATGACTTGGCTTGAGATAATATGAATGATTAAGATCCCTTAATTCTTCATGATGTAGCCAAGTCACCCATGCCCTCCATTAATGCCTATTGAACAAGTTTGAGCTTGTTGGTCCCCAACCAAGTTGGTTCCTAAGAGGTTAGTCACAATAGGCTTGGCTACCCAAATGGTTCTTTTCTTACCACCACTTTGAGTACCAACACATTTGGCAAACACATTGCCAACTTATCCTTCCCAAGAGAATAGATATCATCAATAATGATTGGGTTGGATAAGTTACCTTTTGTGCAAGAAGAAGCGAAGTGACCTTTATCACGACATAAGTAGCAACATTTACCCTTTGCTTTCTTCTCAATTGATTTCTCAACTTGAAGAGCGGTGATTTCGGTATTCTTGGGAAGAGGCCTTTCTTCTACTTGTGGTTGAGCATGAGATTGAACTTGTGGCCGCTTCCCTTGTTGCTTGTTACTTTGGGGCTTCTTCTTTAATGGGCAAGATCTAACATGGTGCCCTTCAATTTTGCACTTGAAGCAAATAATCTTGGCCGAATTCTAGACTTGTTCTTGGCCCTTCTTCTTGTAGTTCGTGGACATCTTCTTCTTCTTCTTCTTCTTGGAGTTGAATCCAAGTCCACCTTTGTCATTTGGGAGTTTTTTCACACTCAAGATATTGTCGAGTGTGGAGTTCCCTTTGTGACTCTTTTCCAAGTCTTCTTCAAAGAAGTGACTTGGGCCTTGAGCTCATTGATTACCTCTACATGGTTAGAATCAACACAAGTGCTAGAGGAAGTATAAGCTTCATCGTTAGAGCAACAAGGCAAGGAAATTAGTTCATCACAAGATGTACATACATTATGAGTAGATGAACTACGAGGACTAGCACATGGCAATAAAGCATTTCTACTAGATGTAGTGCTAATTTCCACATAAGCCTCACTAGATATTACCTTAGTAGTACTAGCCTCATGAGCTATCTTTAGCACATTATGAGATACAAGAAGATCGCCATGAGAGTTAGAAAGCTTTTCATGACTTTCTTCCAATTTCCCATAATTACTAGATAGCAATTCAAGTTGAGCCCTTAGCTCAACATTCTCCTTTAATATGGATGCTTCACAAGAAATAGAGTTAGTAGCACAAGCATCATCATTAACAACAAGAGGAGTAGGCAACTTGGCAAGCTCTTTAGCATATGAAACTTTGAGTTGAGCATGAGACTCGGTGAGTTCAATGAGCGAACTCTTAACGACCCTTGAGCCATTTTCGAGGTGCTGAAAGTCCTCAAGGAGTTTAGCATGTGCAACTTCAAGCTTATCATTTTTAGTTCTAAAATCATTAGCCACCTTGAGAGATTTTTCATGGGATTCCTGTAATCTAGATAATTCTAGAGCAAAGGTCTCCTCAAGAGATTCCTTGGTGGTTTGTTCATTTTCATGAGCTTGAGGTTGCTCCGCAATCTCATTAGCATAGTCATGTTCATGACCTTCCATTTTCTCAAAGGTGGCCTCATGCTCCTCAAGATGACCTTCCAACTCTTGAATATATTTCTTGCCCTCAATGGCAATAGACATGATCTCCATGAAGTTGGAACAAGCAATATTATTCTTATGAAGATATTTAAAAACCATTTGTCCCTTAAGTTTTAATGAACCAATATTATCACTCTCTTCATCATTATCATCAACATCATCATCGTGAGATATATTAGGATTCGATGTAGGAGATACCTTTGAAGCCTTAGCCATAAGGCAAAAGTGATAAACAATAGATGATGATGTAGGATCCCCTTAAGCACCATTCAAGACCACATCTTGTTCGATGGAGTGTCGGGTATCCTCTACATTGTTAGCACAACAACTCGAGGACATAGATACATTTTTATCATGGCAACAAGATATAGCAAGCATATCATCATGAGATTTAGTCAAGAAATTTGTACATGATATGCAAGGACTACCAACACAATCTTGTGAAACATTTAAAGTGCTCGAGGTGTTAAATTCCAAAGATGAAGCATTGCAATAAGATAGTGAATAAGAATTATCAACAATAAGCCCACTATCATCATTACAATGATCATCACTTCTCACCATATAATTACCTTGTGGCAATCCACATGTAGGTGAAGTAGATGAAGTTGAGAATACAATGCGACCGGATGTGGAGAGAAAATAATCATCCCTACAAATCTTGGACTCACCAAATTTATCTTGAAGCTTTGTCCACAACTCATGAGCATCCTGGAACGACATGAGTTCAAATATAACTACATTTTTCAAAGCATCAAAAAGCACATTAGAAGCTTGAGCAATGAGATAAGAGTTTTTCCCATCCTCTAAATATATGTGTTGAGAATCCTTTGGAGGAGAAAAACCCATATCTACAATTCGCTCTAAATTTGGGTCCATGACCCTAAAGAGATTAAGCATGCGAATTACCAAAACATCAAAATTTGTGCCATTGAAACTAAGAGTGTCAGATAATCCTAATCCCTGAGTCGACATCTTTACTCTCCAGGTGGTTAAACCTAATAATGAGAGACCTAGCTCTGATACCAATTGAAAGGATGTGGATGTCGCGTGGAGGGGGGGTGAATTTGCGCTTTAAAATAATTACGGTCTAGGCTTGAACAAATGCGGAATAAAACTATCATTTAATTAGTCAAGCACAAAACCTAAAACAACTAGGCTCACCTATGTGCACCAACAAATTATGCTAAGAAAGATATAAAACTAGGTGATAGCAAGATATATAACAATAAACAATATGGCTATCACAAAGTAAAGTGCATAAGTAAAGGGGATTGGGTAAAAGATAACCGAGGCACATGGAGACGACAATGTATCCCGAAGTTCACACCCTTGCAGATGCTAATCTCTGTTTGGAGCGGTGTGGAGGCACAATGCTCCCCAAGAAGCCACTAGGGCCACCGTAATCTCCTCACGCCCTCGCACAATGCAAGATGCCGTGATTCCACTAAAGGACCCTTGAGGGTGGTCACCGAACCCATACAAACAAGGTTGGGGCAATCTCCAGAACTTGATTGGAGGCTCCCAACGACACCACGAAGCTTCACCACAATGGATTTTGGCTCCGAGGTGTCCTCAAATGCTCGGGTCAATCTCCAAATCCTAATTGGAGACCCCGAAGCTTGCCTGGAGCTTTGCACCACAATGATTTAGCTCCAAGGCACCAACAGTCGTCTAAGGCGCCAAAGCACCCAAGAGGAACAAGCTCTAGGGTGCTCAAACACCCAAGAGTAATAGCTTCTCAACTTCTCACTTCCATGTATCATCGTGGAGAACTCAAACCTATGCACCAAATGCAATGACTAGGGAACACAAAGTGCCCAAGTCCTTCTCTCCCAAATCCCACCAAAGCAACTAATGCTAGGGAGGGAAATGAGAGGAAGAACAAAGAAGAACAAGAAGAACTCCAAGATTTAGATCCAAGGGGTTCCCCTCAATTAGAGGAGAAAGTGATTGGTGGAAATGTGGATCTAGATCTCCTCTCTCTTTTCCCTAAAGAACTATCAAGAATCATTGGAGGGATTGAGGGTTAGCAAGATCTAAGAAGGTCAAAAATGGGGGGAGAACACGAGCTCAAAGGATGAGGTCCATTGGAGAAGATGACCCCCTTTTATAGGTGGGGAAAAATCCAACCGTTATCCTCACAGCTCGCACAGGGCGGTACTACCACTCCAAGGAGCGGTACTACTGCTAGGGAGGTAGTACCCCTTTGAAAAACAACACCGAGGAAGCAAAAGGCCAGTAGAACCGCCGGCGCGGTACTACCGCTCGTCCTCACGGTACTACCGCTATGGATCGCGGTACTACCGCTATGGGTACCGGTACTACTATTTGCGAGCGGTACTAAAAAATTACATCCGTGCCTACCACAGCTGTAAATAACATGAGATTTTGGTCCAGAGCAGTAGTACCCCTCCTGGAGCCGCAGTAGTACCGCTCCGGAGCGGTAGTAAAAAATTACATCCGATCTAGCCGCGGTAGTACCGCTTCAGCTTTTTAAGAACACCAAAACTGCCACAACTTTTGCAAACGGACTCTCAATTCAATGAAAGAAAGTTTGTTGGAAAGCTAACGATATGTGCTAACAGAATCTGGATTGAAATATCAATAATAATCAAATGAGAAAAGTCCCATAAGAAAATGTTGAGTATCCTTCATCGAATAAGACCGGTAAAACTTCCAACACCGAGAACGCAATAGACGAAGCATATGAAATCCGTTTTCAATGTACTAGAGCTTGTCACGAAGATAACCACAAGCTCCAGAACCCACATAGAGAAGAGCCAACCAAGAACCAAGAAATATTATGATGCCAAGAATGCAATGGTTTGTGCTCTCAACGAATGATACAATCAAGCTACTCAGTTGAGAGCCCCCTCGATAGTATGACAATCGATCATATAACCCGGTCTCTCAACTACCACCATGAGACCGGTAAAATAAAAAACCTATAAAGGTCAAACCTTAGCCTTGTGGATAGTCCACTTGAGATAGATGATGATGATCTTGACTTCCTCAAGATGGACCACACTTCTTGATTGTGCTGGCTTGATGAAGACTAGATGATTTCTACACCGTACTCCACTATGGGTGAGACACTCTTTGGCGCATCTTCACAAGTCTTAAGCATGACCTCTCCGTGATGCTTCACTTGATCTTGCACATCGCAACCTTGATGACGATCTCCACTTGATCTCATCTTCCATGGGATGCATGGGTTCTGCCTCTTGATATTAGCCCATGGAAATATACCTAACCCCAAAAAGAACTCTCGCGTAGACCATGGGTTAGTACACAAAGCGTAATGGATAATGCTTACCACACCATGGAATCACTTGATCCCTATCGGTACATCTTGTATGCTTTGTGTGTTAATCAACTTGATTCACTTTTTGACTTAGTCTTGATCAACCTTGTATCTTAGCTTCTCTCTTCATAAAGATGATGTATTGAAGGTAAACATGAATGCTTACACAATCTTCCTCTTCAATACATGCTTGCAATAAGCTCAATTCCCACATGACCAATCTTTGGATAAACCTTGAATACCACCTTGGTCACCATATAAACTACTTGAAACCAACAGATGGACTCCAAGAAGTACCTATGGACAAATCCTTAGAATATAACTCAAGGCAACCATTAGTCCATAGGGGTGTCATCAATTACCCAAAACCACACATGGAGAAATGTGCCCTTACATCTAGGAAAGAGGGTTATCGGCATGTAGGCCCCTGTCCTCGTCCTTGGCTGTCCAGTACTCTTGAACTTTAAACAACGCCTTCCACAGCTTATCCAGAGTGGTGCGGTAGAGCTGGCGAACCGTAGGATCATCGTTGAGATGATAAGCCCACATGGGAGAATCCCGGCGCTGGCAGGGGAGGATGCGCCACCGAAGCATGATCTGGGCCAGGTTGGCTAGCTCGATCTTGACTTTGATCATTGAGGCGATGCGCCTATGCTGGTTTTCCTCCTCCGCATCCGACCCCTAGTCGAGGCCCTTTCGGAGCAATGAGGGAAATCTTGTGGGGGACCGGATATGAACTCGGCCGGAGCAGCCTGAGCTTCTTCCCTTGGCTTGGTGATATAAAACCACTCTTTTTGCCAAGTCTTGATGGTGTCGATGATTTGATGTTATTGAACCATTTGATATTTGGGGTTTTGATTATATGGGACCTTTTCCAAGGTCCAACGGGTACACTCATATTCTAGTTGTTGTTGATTATGTTACTAAGTGGGTAGAAGCTATTCCAACTAGTAGTGTTGAGCATAACTATTCCAACTAGTAGTGTTGAGCTATTCCAACTAACGGGTACACTTCTATTAAAATGCTGAAAGAAGTTAATTTCGCTAGATTTGGAGTCCCTAGATATTTGATGACTGATGGTGGTTCACACTTTATTCACGGTGCCTTCTATAAATTGCTTGCTAATTATGACATTAATCATAGAATTTTATCTCCTTATCATCCTAAGTCTAGTGGTCAAGTAGAATTAAGCAATAGAGAAATTAAATTTATCTTGGAAAAGACTGTTAATAGATCTAGAAATAATTGGTCTAAGAATCTTGACGATGGATTATGGGCTTATAGTACTTCTTATAAAAACCCTATGGGCATGTCTCCATATAAAATGGTTTATGGTAAAGCATGTCATTTACCTCTAGAACTAGAGCATAAAGCTTATTGGGCAATCAAACAGCTCAATTATGATTTCAAACTTGCTAGTGAGAAGTGGTTATTTGACATTAGCTCACTTGATGAATGCAGAACCCAGGCCTACGAGAATGCCAAGTTGTTTAAAGAAAAGGCTAAGAGATGGCATGATAAAGGATATAGAAGTTTGAATTCAATGTGGGTGACCATGTCTTGCTATACAATTCTTGTCTAAGATTTTTTGCAGGAAAACTTCTCTCTAAATGGGAAGGCCCTTACATTGTGGAGGAATTATATCGTTCCGGTGCCACCAAGATCAACAACGCCGAAGGCACAAATCTGAAGGTGGTAAACGGGCAAAGAATGAAACATTATATATCAGGTACTCCCACAAATGTTGAAACCAATATTATCAATACAATAACTCCGGAGGACTATATCAGGGAGACCTACCGGAATGTTTCAGACTCCGAAAAGGAATAGGTATGTGGTATGGTAAACAAACCGACTCCAAAACTTTCCCAATAGCATTTTTTCTCGGTTTAGGAATATTTAATAAATTAGTTAAATTTAAAGTAGTCCAAAATATGCATGAGGTGGTGACAAGCCTGTCAGGCGCGGACAACCCCCTGGCCGCACCAAGGTGGCTTGTGAGCACCTCGTGCACCCTCCAGACTCTATTTTCATGTGGTATACTCCTTTGGGTCGATAAAAATCATTATAGAATCTCTTGAGGGTTTTGACCACCGTTCCACGGAAAAATGCTCTTTTCTTTTGTTGTTGTTCTTTGGACAGATTTAGATTGTCATGACGTCGTCAAGTGCTTCGAAGGACAAGTTCTTTGAGAAGGTCATCAACCCCTATCTTGCGGATGTGCTGCGACACCCTCAAACCATTTAGATGCGTGAGGGCATGCTGCACATCCGTGATGTTGAACGGCCAAAGAAGATCGGAAATGTGCTAAAAAGGCTCGAAGCAATGGAGCAGCAAGTCTTCAAGTGCCAAGGGATGGTGGAACTTGGAATCAATGCCAATCATATGATGATCTCGGAGTTTAACCATAAGCACAAGCTCGACACCAAGGACATCAGGGATTACATCTTCAGGTTTTACGAGAAAATGGAGCATCTCCATGCCCAGATCTATGATCTGCAAAACCAAACTGTGAGTATGAATATAGATTTAAGAGAATAAGTTTGGGTGCAGATTTGAGGATTCTTGAGACTCGTTCATCTTTTTACGATGATGAGCCTATGCCTTGGAAGACGGAGGACAAGCTTCCAACCTCATCAACAACCCCACCACCATAACCTCCGAAGAAAGGACATCTAAAAACATGGGTATGGGCACTCCCCTTGGCTTGTGCCAAGCTTGGGGGAGGTGCCTGTCGTGGTTTTCTCACGACACATACCATGGGTAGGCTTATCAAAGGTGGTTGGGGCCGGAGGACGCCGACGGGCTCCGGGAGCGGGATTATTCACAAGCGGTGACTGACACACGATGTACCCAGGTTCGGGGCCCTTCGTGGGAGGTTTATCACACCATGTGTTTGTATCACCTTGCTATGCTTGGAGTTACAAAATTTGGAGCCAATTAAAACTTTTTCAGTGCTTGTGCTTGTTTGAATTGATTGCTTGTTTGCTTGATTGGTTGTTTGTGTATGGCACTCTTAGATTCTATCCCTCTCCATATTCATCTTCGTTGACCCAAACTTCTTGCCCAATGATCATGGCATGTGAATAGTGACCAAAACTATTTTTATCAAATATTATTTTGACCAAAATGGATTTATACAAAATAGGTTTCCAAAAACACCTTAGTTGAGGTTTGCACTGCAAGTCCTCGAATTGGATGGATCCTTTTTCCCCGAAGGCTTTATTCGAAGCTACCTGGATGTCATAACTGAACCAGGGGTTTGTATCAACATACGACTACCCAGGGTTTAGGTTTCATGACACTCTCTAGTGCAAACTTTTGGTGACAAAAGAATGCGAAGCTCCATAATCAAATAATACTGTTGCTAGGGTTGAGTTGACGAGGAACATACCCAGTATGACGTCTGGGTCTTCCTGGGCTTTCTTTGTGGTGACGTGATTCACATGACCCATGCCATTGTTTGGGTAGTTGCGGGGAGATGGGTTCCATGGTGGTGCCCCATGGGCTTGACCTTGGTTTGGCACATTGGGGCGCGGTGCATCTGGCTTCTTGTTGGGGCAAAGCTTAGAGATGTGTCTAGACTAACCACATTCAAAGCAAGTGACCTGCCCAGGGTTGTTGTTGAAGTCTCTGCCACCGTTGTTGTTATTGGGGTTGTTGTTGAAGGCTGGCCTGGGATTTGCGTACTCCTAAGGCTGGTAGCTCGGACAAGGTGCAGGAAGTTTGGCTTGCTGCGGCTTCTAGTTTGGCCTGGCCAGGGCTGGCTGCCATGGGCGAGGCTTCTTGTTTCTTGAGCTTCCCTTGCTGATCATCTTGTGCTTGCGAGTGTTATCGATGGCATGACACTTGTCTTACAGCATGAGGGCCTTGTTCACCAGGTCGAAGGAGGTACGATAGTCACAGATGATGAGCTGATACTACAGGACCTATTGGAGTCCCTCCATGAAGCGTTCCTTCTTGGCAGCCTCTGTGCTGATGTCTTCACGTGCATATCTCGACAGCAGGTTGAACTTCTACAGGTTCTCCTTGACAGAGCCACTTCCTTGCTTCAGCGCTCGGAATTCTCTCTTCTTGATAGCCATGATCCCAGAAGGAATGTGGGCAGTGCAAAATCCTTCCTTGAAGTCGTTCCACGTTCTCCTTGCATGACCTTGAATCCATCCCACCAAGCTTGGGAGGTACCTCTGAGGTAGTGAGAGGCATAAAGCACCTTCTCACGATCCTCATTGCAGTGGACCAGTGGAAGGAGGTCCTCGATGGTGCGGATCCAGTCATCAGCATCCAACAGTTCAGTAGTCTCGGTGATGGTTGGGGGCGAGTTTCTCATGAACTCAGACAGCGTGGAGCGGCCATTGTCGTTCCTTCCTTGTTGCTGGTTGTTCACGAGAGCCTAAGCCATCTGCGGGATAGCAACATTGTTGGCTTGGAGCTCCTCCCGGAGAACTTGGAGAAACTGAGCGATGGTCATGTTCTCCGGTGGAGGTGGTGGCAGGGAATATCGCCTTGTGGCTGCTCCTGGTGTCCTCTAGCGTGAGCAGCCCCACGAGTTCCCTGTTGTTGGGTGGAGTTGCCGGCTTGAGGGTTGGTGAAGGAGCTGTTGCGGGTAGCAGTCACCATCCTGTTTGGAGCAGCCAAGTCAAACAACCGGGATTGACAAGAGGATAAGCAATAACGGCAAAGCGCGCCTAAGGGGGTCCGTCAAGTGCAAGTGTGTTGAAACAAAGGTCGAAAGATCAACAACATATATTAAGGTAGATGATGGAGTCGCTTACATGTTGCCTGAGGCAAAAGCATGACTTGCATCGGAACACAAAGAACAAAACAAACAACAAGCACACATGGTTTCATATGAATCATTTACATGGACTCAACTTCGCATGAGGGATACATGACTGATCCTACGCTAGGGGTTTTTGGACTCAGTTGGTGGAGTGCTCGGTCTCGTAGTCACGCTCCTCTGGGTCTTCCCCCTGCTCATCATCTGAATGGGCATCATTCCCAGTCGAAGGGGTGAGGGAACGAGGAGGTCCATCCCGACGATGCTTTGTAGGCAGGTCGGTGAAAAGCTCACGGTACTCCTTCGCACTCATGCGACGACTATGTGTAGGCGCATCACTAGCTTAGGGTACTCCTCCTTGATAGGCGATAGCTAGTCGTCCCTTGGGGGATCCATCCATCTTGATCTTGTCTGGCTTCGTCTTGGCTTGTCGAAGTAGGTCTCTGGTGTGGTGAAGTTCCTCATGGAGCTTCACGGACTCCTTCATCAAGTTATGAACCAGACTATCGATGGAGAGGCTGAAGGAGGTCTGGAACTGGAGTGGTGCGCCGTCTTCCTTGGTCGGAATCAGCATCCAACTCTCGCCAAATTCATCCTTCTTGAAGGGAAGGTAGCGAGTAGTTGGCTCGTCAGCCATTTCTAGAATGATGTCTCGAAGGTGTAGGAGTGCCTTGCTTGCAGCTGTCTGGACAACAAACATCATGGTATCCATCCGTGGTCCTTCAGAGAACCAACTAGTCGGGGAGTCGTTTGCCTTCACGACCACATCCACGTGGTACTCCTTCGTGACTGCATCAACCTAGTGCTCGTGGTAGAAGAAAATGGGTGGTTGGCGAAACTGGCACTTCTCCAGGCTATCCCCAAGGAGTACGGGAAAGCCGGATGTTAGGAAGGCTTCGGGTACAATGACCATCTACAAAGGTTTGAAAGGAGGAGAGTTAGCAAAGTGTTGTGTGAAGCATAGGAGAGGTAAATAGTGCAGAATTCCTAAGTTCCAATGCTAGGTGTAGTTTTGAAAACGACTTGTATCCTATCTAACGTCCATGCTAACTAAGGGCTTCCTACAGTCAGGATGGCTCTGATACCAGCTCTGTGGGG
Source organism: Hordeum marinum (assembly GCA_022496015.1). NCBI lineage: Eukaryota > Viridiplantae > Streptophyta > Magnoliopsida > Poales > Poaceae > Hordeum > Hordeum marinum. The sequence continues at coordinate 168,513,096 of CM039674.1, read as the reverse complement.
ACCCCGACTCATAAGTCGAGATCACCGAATGCACGTGTACAACGATCCCAGAGATCAATGCTCACTGGACACATAGAAGCTAGATAACAAGAGTCTTACTGTAGGGGAACGTTGCATGGGAAACAAATTTTTTCCTACACACACATAGATCTATCCATGGTGATGAGCATCTACGAGAGGGAGAGTGGATCTATGTACCCTTGTAGATCACTAAACGGGAAGCGTTAAGAAACGCGGTTGGTGTAGTCGAACGTCTTCGCAATTCAAATCAACGTGTGTCCCGCGATCCAATCATGATCCGTCCCGCAATCCAATCATGACCCGTCCCGCTATCCAATCAAGATCCGTCCCACAAACTTGATCACGATCCGTCCCAAGAACTTGATCGCGATCCTTCCGATCTAGCGCCGAACGGACGGCACCTCCGCGTTTAGCACACGTACAACTTGATGATGATCTCCGCCATCTTGATCCTGCAAGAAGGAGCGGAGAGGTAGAAGAGTTCTCTGGCAGAGTGACGGTGCCCCGGCAATGGTGGTGGAGCTATTTCGGCAGGGCTTCGCCTAAGCACTCCAAAAAACCGATCTAGAGGAGAAACTATGCACTGGAGGAACAAGCAGCACGTGGCTGAAAATTCTGTGCAAAAACCGTAAAACCTCTAGTATATATAAGAGAAAGAGAGGAGGAGGCTTCGCAAAAGGGCCAAGCCTCCAAGGAGTCGGCCGAACTAGGTGGAGGAGGTGGACTCCACCTCCAATCCTAGTAGGACTAGGATTCACCCTATTTTTGCCTTTTTCCACTTTTTCTCTTTAGGCCTTTTGCCCAAACCGCATGGGCCTTGTGTGGGACTTCTACCAGCCCACTAAGGGCTGGTAAACACGCTCCCACAGCCCATGGAGCCTCTTGGGTCGAAATATCCCTCCCGATGGTCTCTCGATACACTACCGGCACTCCCGGTACACTACCGATGAGCCTGAAACTTTTCCGGCGACCAAAACAGGACTTCCTATATATGAATCTTTACCTCCAGACCATTCCGGAGCTCCTCATGACTTCTGGGATCTCATCTGGGTTTCCGAACAACATTCGGTCACCACCATACATAACTCTATACTATCGAAACGTCACCAAACCTTAAGTGTGCAGACCCTACGGGTTCGAGAACTATGTAGACATGACCGAGACACCTCTACGGCCAATAACCAATAGCGTAACCTGGATGCCCATATTGGTTCCTACATATTCTATGAAGGTCTTTATCGGTCGAACCTCTATGTCAAGGATTCAGTTAATCCCGTATGACGTTCCCTTTGTTCTTCGGCATGTTACTTGCCCGAGATTCGATCGTCGGTATCTCCATACCTAGTTCAACCTCGTTATTGGCAAGTCTCTTTACTCATTCCATAATACAAGATCCCGCCACTAACACTTGGTCACATTGCTTGCAAGGCTTATTGTGATGTTGTATTGCGAAAGTGGGCCCGGAGATACCTCTCCGTCACACGGAGTAACAAATTCCAGTCTTGATCCATGCCAACTCAACATACACCCTCGAAGATACCTGTAGAGCACCTTTATAGTCACCTAGTTACGTTGCGATGTTTGATACACACAAGGCACTCCTCCAGTATCCATGAGTTGCATGATCTCATGGTCATAGGAACGTCTACTTGACATGCAGAAAACAGTAGCAATAAACTGACATGATCATATGCTAAATTTGTAGTTTGGGTCTTGTCCATCACATCATTCTCCAATGGTGTGACCCGTTATCACATGACATCTCATGTCAATGGCTAGGAAACCTTGACCATCTTTGATCAACGAGCTAGTTCACTAGAGGCATACTAGGGACAAACTGTTGTCTATTTACCCACACATGTAATGTGTTTCCAATTAATACAATTATAGCATGGATAATAAAGGATTATCATGAAATAGGAAATATAATAATAAACACTTTATTTATTGCCTCTAGGGCATATTTCCAATAGTCTCCCACTTGCACTAGAGTCAATAATCTAGCTCACATCACTATGTGATTTACATTGTAATGGATCAAACACCCATGCAGTTCTGGTGTTGATCATGTTTAGCCCTTGGAAGAGGTTTAGTCAACGGGTGTGTAACATTCAGATCCGTGTGCATTTTGCAAATATTTATGTCCTTCTCCTCGATGTAATCACGGATGGAGTTGAAGCATCGCTTTATGTGTCTGGTCCTCTTGTGAAACCTTGATTCCTTGGCCAGAGCAATGGCACCAGTGTTGTCACAGAACAGGTTCATTAGATTCAGTGCACTGGGCACTACTCCAAGATCTGTCATGAACTACTTCATCCAGACACCTTCCATCGCCGCCTCCGAGGCTGCGATGTACTCTGCTTCACACGTAGAATCGGCTACCACGCTTTGCTTCGAACTGCACCAGCTTACCGCTCCCCGGTTGAGAATAAATACGTATCCGATTTGCGACATAGAGTCATCCGGATTAGTGTCAATGCTTGCATCGACGTAACCCTTTACGACGAGCTCTTCATCACCTCCATAACCGAGAAACATTTCCTTTATCCTTTTCAGGTACTTAAGGATATTCTTGACCGCTGTCCAGTGCTCCATTCCAGGATCACTTTGAAACCTTCCGTCCATACTTATGGGAAGGCTGACATCGGGTCTTGTGCACAGCATTGCATACATGATAGAGCCTATGGCTAAAGCATAGGGGATGATACTAATCTTTTCTCTATCTTCTGCAGTCACTAGGCATTGAGTCTTACTCAACTTCACACCTTGTAACACAGGAAAGAACCCCTTCTTGGACTGATCCATTTTGAATTTCTTCAAAACTTTATCAAGGTATGTGCTCTGTGAAAGTGATATTAAGTGTCTCGATCAATCTCTATAGATCTTAATGCCTAATATGAAAGCAGCTTCTCCTAGGTCCTTCATTAAAAACTCTTGTTCACATATTCCTTCACGCTTTCCAGCATTTCTATATTGTTTCCAATCAGCAATATGTCATCCACATATAATACTAGAAACGCTATAGAGCTCCCACTCACTTTCTTGTAAATACAAGCTTCTCCATAAACTTGTATAAACTCAAACGCTTTGATCACCTCATCAAAACACTTATTCCAACTCCGAGATGCTTGCACCAGTCCATATATGGATCGCTGGAGTTTGCAAACTTTGTCAGCATTCTCAGGATCGACAAAACCTTCTGGTTGCATCATATACAACTCTTCCTCAAGGAAACCGTTGACGAACGTTGTTTTGACATCCATCTGTCAAATTTCATAGTCGAAATAAGCAGCTATTGCCAACATGATTCTGACAGACTTAAGCATCGCTACGGGTGAGAAGGTCTCATCGTAGTCAACTCCTTGAACTTGTGAAAAACCCTTTGCCACAAGTCGAGCTTTATAGACGGTCACATTACCGTCCGCGTCTGTCTTCTTCTGAAAGATCCATTTGTTGTGAATGGCCTTTCGCCCTTCAGGTAATACTTCCAAAGTCCATACTTTGTTTTCATACATGGATCCCATCTTGGATTTCATGGCCTCTAACCATTTCTCAAAATCCGGGCCCATCACTGCTCCTCCATAGCTCGTAGGTTCATTGTTGTCCAACAACATGACCTCCAAGAGAGGGTTGTCGTACCACTCATGAGTAGTACGCGGCCTTGTCGACCTATGAGGTTCAATAGTAGCTTGATCCGAAGCTTCATGAGCATGATCATTAACTTCCTCTTCTACCATCGTAGTTTCCACAGAAACATCTTTCTGCGCTGCGCTACTTTCTGGTTGAAGTAAAGGTTCAATAACCGCATCAAGCTCTATTTTCCTCCCACTCAATTCTTTCGAGAGAAACTCTTTCTCAAGAAATGTTCTGTTCTTAGCGACAAATACTTTGCCTTCGGATCTGAGATAGAAGGTATACCCGACTATCTCTTTCGGGTATCCTATGAAGATGCATTTTTCCGCTTTGGCTTCTAGCTTTTTAGGCTGAAGCTTTTTGACATAAGCATCACATTCCCAAACTTTAAGAAACGACAACTTTGGCCTCTTTCCAAACCACAGTTCATATGGCGTCGTCTCAATGGATTTTGATGGTGCCCTATTTAAAGTGAATGCAGCCGTCTCTAATGCATAACCCCAAAACGATAGTGGAAAATCAGCAAAAGACATCATAGAACGCACCATATCTAATAAGGTTCGAATATCATGTTCGGACACACCATTACACAGAAGCTGAATAACAAGAGTCTTACTGTAGGGGAACGTTGCATGGGAAACACAAATTTTCCTACGCACACGCAGATCTATCCATGGTTATGAGCATCTACGAGAGGGAGATTGGATCTACGTACCCTTGTAGATCGCTAAGAGGGAAGCATTAAGAAACGCGGTTGGTGGAGTCGAACGTCTTCGCGATTCAAATCACCGTGCGTCCCGCGGTCCAATCACGATCCATCCCGTGATCCAATCACGATCTGTCCCGTGATCCAATCACGATCCGTCCCACGAACTTGATCACGATCCGTCCCACGAACTTGATCACGATCCGTCCCACGAACTTGATCACGATCCTTCCGATCTAGCGCCGAACAGACGACACCTCCGCGTTCAGCACACGTACAACTTGATGACGATCTCCGCCGTCTTGATCCAGCAAGTAGGATATGATAGGTAGAAGAGTTCTCCGGCAGCGTGATGGCGCTCCGGTGATGGTGGTGGAGCTATTCCGGCAGGGCTTCGCCTAAGCACTGCAGAAAACCGATCTAGAGGAGAAATATGCACTGGAGGAGCGGGCAGCACGTGGCTGAAAATTCCGTGCAAAAACCCTAAAACCTCCATTGTATATAAGAGGAAGGGAGGAGGAGGCTTATGACAAGGGACAAGCCTCCAAGGAGTCGGCCGAACTAGGCGGAGGAGGTGGACTCCACAACCAATCCTAGTAGGACTAGGATTCACCCTATTTTTGCATTTTTCCACCTTTTCTCTTTAGGCCTTTTTCCCAAACCGCATGGGCCTTGTGTGGGACTTCCACCAGACCACTAAGGGCTAGTAAACACTCTCCCACAGCCCATGGAGCCTCTTGGGTCGAAATACCCCTCCCTATGGTCTCCCGATACACTACCTGCACTCCCGGTACACTACCGATGAGCCCGAAACTATTCCGGTGACCAAAACAGGACTTCCTATATATGAATCTTTACCTCCGGACATTCCGGAGCTCCTCATGACATCCGGGATCTCATACGGGACTCCAAACAACATTCGGTCACCACCATACATAACTCTATACTACCGAAACGTCACCAAACCTTAAGTGTGTAGACCCTATGGGTTCGAGAACTATGTAGACAGGACCGAGACACCTCTACGACCAATAACCAATAGCGGGACCTGGATGCCCATATTGGTTCCTACATATTCTACGAAGATCTTTATCGGTCGAACCTCTATGTCAAGGATTCAGTTAATCCCGTATGATGTTCCCTTTGTTCTTTGGCATGTTACTTGCCCGAGATTCGATCGTCGGTATCTCCATACCTAGTTCAACCTCGTTATCGACAAGTCTCTTTACTCGTTCCGTAATACAAGATCCCGCAACTAACACTTAGTCACATTGCTTGCAAGGCTTATTGTGATGTTGTATTACTGAGTGGGCCCTGAGATACCTCTCCGTCACACGGAGTAACAAATTCCAGTCTTGATCCATGCTAACTCAACATACACCCTCATAGATACCTTTAGAGCACCTTTATAGTCATCCAGTTACGTTGCGACGTTTGATACACACAAGGAACTCTTCCGGTATCCGTGAGTTGCATGATCTCATGGTCATAGGAACATATACTTGACATGGAGAAAACAGTAGCAATAAAGTGACACGATCATATGCTACCTTTGTAGTTTGGGTCTTGTCCATCACATCATTCTCCTAATGATGTGATCCCATTATCAAATGACATCTCATGTGAATGGCTAGGAAACCTTGACCATCTTTGATCAACGAGCTAGTTCACTAGAGGCATACTAGGGACAAACTGTTGTCTATTTACCCAGACATGTAATGTGTTTCCAATGATTACAATTATAGCATGGATAATAAACGATTATCATGAACAAGGAAATATAATAATAAACACTTTATTTATTGCCTCTAGGGCATATTTCCAACACTTACATCCATACTTAACGTCTTACACAAATAATGACCACGAAGGTCTTAGTCTTACATAGATAGGGCTACACGGGCCAAACACTTAAAATAGAACAAGCAGCGGAAATCTTGGTCGAAAGCGTGAACCCATGCCAACTGCTTTTACCTACAGGCATTCTGACTGGGAAGCGTCCTAGTTCGCGTGTTCGTCTCCAACGAACTCTTCAACATACTCCTGTTCTTCCATGCCTGGCCAATTAAATAACAATTGGCAAGCCAATGAGTACTTTGAATGTAATCGCAAGCAACCCAAGTGTGGAATGAGGTAACAATGATGCATGATATAGCACTAATGGGTAATTTTGCAGAAAGCTAATTTTTAAATGCAAATGACATGATCAAGTAACTAGTAACATGCAACATCAATAAGCAAGTATCCATATGATCAAGATACTGATATCCTCATTTGTATCGGTTGAACATCTCATGTTCACTCATCATGTTATGTCATCGGACTTAGTCCAATCCTCACACCAAGTCACCGCACTTAGCTCATGTGACCTCTGGTCACCATCACACCCATACTCACACCAAGTTTTATGAAAAAACATCCGGACGTAGCTTAAGAAGGACCTCCAATTGTCCATGACCACGCGGCTATTCGAATAGTTCTGCAGAGGTTGCACACTTTACCCACAAGACTTGGGGAACTTCCGTGTCATCCACGACTCGTGATATATAACATACCCGAGGTAAGCACCCTAACAATGCCTTTCCAATGGTGATACTAAACAAAGAGTCCACTCCTTGGTGCCATCCCTCATGATATACATCACTCGTATCATCCATGAGGGCACGCAATGGTGTGCCCGGGACCTGTAAAGACACGCATGACCTTACTCTTAGGGATGACCCCGTCTCAAGAGTGACCACTTCACTCTTGCCACTAGTAATAGTGAACCATAGTAATCAACAAAGCCCCATCCCATAAGGGGCATCGTGGTTGCGCATGTAAGGTTGGGACGGTCAGCAGACCTTAAATCTAATCTGTTTTCGAAAACACATACTCAACTTGGTCTAGCACACCACTTCCTTCTCAAGTGGTCACCCATTTCATCATCATCTCCCTCGGGCATTAGTGGCACCCGACGGGGTTTTCATAAAGTCTTTGAAATCACCTCTTTCATGTCATCACTATGCATAAGTCCCATCCCATTTGCGTAGCATCTATTAGCAACCTAACTATACCCACCCGCATAACCCTCATAACGTGGTAGGGTCATACACGATGCAAGTGTCAAAGGAAAAGTATCGGAGGCATTCCAGCGAAAGGGCAACACCACAACACATGATCAAATACGATGAAAGTAAAGTGCTATACGACATGCAATTAAATGGTTTCTTATCATGGTCAAAGGGCTACTTGTATGGCTCAACAAAGTCTCCGGTGTCTTTGAAGTCTTCGAGTCCAACTTCTGCGTCAATCGCGCAATCTATCGCCGTGAAATAAAACGATGAAAATAAGCAATCACACAAAACAGAGCTCTCAAACTACTACCAAAAATGTTAACCTACTCTAATAAATACTAGAAGTCATACTAAAAATATTCTCTTAGGGTCTTGTTGTGAAATAGATTTTGGAAATAAAATAACAGAGGCAAAAAGGTGCCCATATATAGGTTTTAAAATAAAACAGTACTAAAACATATACAAACATTTTTACAAATGGCACTATTGAATTCTAGGGATTATTTTATGAATTTAGGTGGAAGAAATATTGGCATTGGGTAAATATTTCACCCTGTGGGATTTTTGGAATTTGCAGGAAAAATAAAAAAGGAAAATGGCTCGGGGAAAAAGGGCCAAAAGCGGCTGGCCAGATCGGCCTACTGGCGAAGCCGACCCAGGCGAGCCTAGAGCGCGCGCGCGCTGGTTCAGACATGACCAGCGGGCTAGGCTCGTCAGCAAGAGAGAGGGAGGCGGGGAACCCTAGGAGGATGACAAGCGGGGCCCGCTTGTCATCACCTTCCTCGGGCCAGGGAGGGAACGGGGAGCTCACCAGCGGCAACAGGGCACGGCGACGGTGGGCGATGAGGGGAACGGGCTTGTTGTCGAGCCGCCGGTTTCCCGAAGGTGGAACGGAGGCCGGACGTGGCCGGAGTCACCATCAGCGAGCACTCGCGATGGAGGGCACTTCGGGAGAGCTTGTCGGGGCCGTTCCGGGCTGCAAAGAGAATGAGGAAGAGGGGGAAATGCGTCAGCGAGATGAGTTAGGAACCACGGGAGAACATAGAGGGCCAGAGGTGGCCGGTACCAGGAGATCGACGATGGCGACACCGCGGTGATCTCTAGTCGATTCCGAGCGCCTCAAGCAGGGGGAGGAGCGGTGGCCTTCTGAGCGGTCAATGGAGGAGGAGAGGGGGCCAGAGAGGAGGGAAGGGCTCGGGGGAGGCCCTTTTTGTAGGAGGACGCAAGTCCACTAAGGGTCTGGTGCACCGGCGAGGCCGTGGCATGTACTGCAGGGCTCGGGGGAGAGAGGGAATGGGTCTGTGGCGTTCCTGGGCATCGCCCACGACCAGAGGGAGAGGAGAGAGGGGCGGGGGAGCATGGGCGTGCGACCCCGCGGTTTGCCGGTTCGGGCGGCGGCGGCGCATGCGAGAGGAGTTCAGAGGAGGGAGAGAGAGGAGGGCCGACAGGGGTGGCATGCAATGGACGCCAAGGGGGACCAAGTGGCGCGAGGGGGAGGCCCGAGGAAGGTGATGACAAGCCGGCCCTGTAGCATAGTGGGCGATGGCTACAGTGCATGTCGGCACTGTAGCGTGCTCCAGAGCGCACGTTTGGCATGCCACGACATGCCAACGGTGTCTTATGCGTGGACGGCTATGCCTAGGGGGGTCTAGGGGGTTACACAGGGCATTGGATGCTGCGGGGTGCCTTAGGAGAGAAGGAAAATTGAGATGGAGAGAGCAAAAACTCCTGTCCAGGGGGTAAAATGAGGATTTTACCCCACATACTTGAGGTGCCTTGGCCAGGGAGAGTTACTGGAGATAACCAGTGACCCAGAGGGGTTGTGGTAAAAAGTTGGGGCCAAGGGTAAAAGGATAAGAGGTGAAAATGTTGGTTTTACAAAATCACCGGAAGGTGTTTGATGAACTTTAGGGCAAGAAATAATTACCAACTTCTTGAGATTTTTACCAGGGTCAAATTCTATGTGAAAAAGATATGCTCCACCAAATTCGAGCTCAAGGAGAAAAAGTTGATAATGGAAATTTGCTGAACCCTAGAATTTGGCAGAAACTGATTTCTGTAGATCCAATGATGCTAGGCTTTAACCCTTTATGCACCAGTTAGTGTATCATTAGTATTTGGCCATTAGAGCATGCCCACAAAGTTTGAGGCCAAGGGGAGACACTTCACAATGTAAAGTTGCTCAAATTTGATTCTAGACAGGAATGGTTTTGGGATGATTTGATGAACCAAATCAGCTTGGGTCGAGGTGAAACTTTGCAATATCATCACCCATAATATTGTTGAATTTCTGGAATTTTGATGGAATTAAATGAAAATATTTCTTATTGAAATATAATGTTTGATCTGACCAGAAAGGGTTTTGAGGTGTTTTGCCTATGATCTGATCGTGCCCTTGTGTTGAAACTCATATATATGGAAAAATATATGTCCACTGAGTTTCTCTAAATTTTCCCAAATATTTTCAAAGCATTTAAATAAAATGTGAAAATAATCTTTAAAAATAATGTTTGGTGGTTTTGAGAAGTCATAAGTATAGTAGGTTTGAAATAAAGCCTTTGGGAAAGAAGGGTCCATCTGATTTGAGGACTTGTAGTGCAAACCTCATTTCAAGGGGTTTTAGAAACTTGAATTAAATAAATCATTTTTGGTTGAAACAAAATTTGATGAAAATAGTTTTGGGCACTATTCACATGGCATGATAATTGGGCAAGGGGTTTGGATCAAGGAAGATGATTATGTAGTGGAATAGAACCTAGTAGTGCCATAAAACACAATCCACAAGCAACCAATCAACATAGCAAACAAGTACAACCACATAGGAAAAAAATTAGTTGGCTCCAAATTTTATAAACCCAAACATAACAATGTGCTACAAACACGGGGTGTGACACAAGGTCATCCAAGGCAATCGTGTGATCACTTGGGATGACTTCATGGAAGGATTCCGCACTGCTCACATTCTTTCTGGGATCATGGCTATAAAGAAGAGAGAATTCCGAGCGCTGAAGCAAAGAAGTGGCTCTGTCAAGGAGTACCTGCAGAAGTTCAACCTGCTGTCAAGATATGCACGTGAAGATGTCAATAGGGAGGCTGCCAAGAAGGAACGCTTCATGGAAGGACTTCAACAAACCCTGTAGTATCACCTCATCGTCCGCGACTGTCATACCTTCTTCGACCTGGTGTACAAGGCCCTCATGCTAGAAGACAAGCGTCGTGCCATAGACAAGACTCGCAAGCGCAAGAAGATGAGCAAGGGGTAGCTCCAGCAACCAGAAGCCTCGCCCCTGGCAGCCATCCCTAACCAAGCTGATCTATCAGCCTCAGTAGGCTAGACCTCCTGCGCCTCGTCCAAGCTACCAGCCTCAGCAGTACGCCAATCCAAGGCTAGCTTGCAACAACCCCAATAACAACAATGGCGGTAGGAACTACAACAACAACCCTGGGCAAATCGCTTGCTTTGGATGTGGTCAGCCTCGGCACATCTCTAGGCTGTGTCCTAACAAGAAGCAAGATGCACCGCATCCCAATGCAAGTGCCACGAAGGTCAAGGTTGTGTAGCACCACAAAGGAACCCCGCGCCCCACAACCAGCCCAACAATGGCAAGGGTCGTGTGAATCACATCACCATGGAGGAAGCCCAAGAAGACCCGGATGTCATACTGGGTACGTTCCTCGTCAACTCAACCCTAGCAACAGTACTATTTGATTGTGGAGCTTCACATTCTTTTGTCACCCAAAAGTTTGCACTAGAGAGTGGCATGAAGCGGACACCCCTGGGTAGTCGTATGTTGATACAAACCCTAGGATCAGTTATGATGTATGGGATAGGTTGTAAGGGAGTTGAGATTAACATCAATAGGGTAGAATTTCTAGCAAACCTAATCATCCTGAAGTCATAGGGCTTGGATGTTGTCCTAGGCATGGACTGGTTAACCAAGCACAAAGGCTTGCTAGACTGTGCCAAGAGGATTGTCACCATGACTAATAGCCAAGGAGTGGAAGTCAAGTATGTTCCCAATCTTGCCTCCACTCAAGCCCCTAAGGCTAACTATCTATCGGGAATTGAATTGGATCAAGTGTCGGTGGTATGTGAATACCCGGATGTATTTCCTGATGAGCTTCCCAGAATGCCTCCAGACCGTGACATTGAGTTCATCATTCAGCCTATGCTCGGATCAAGGCCCATATATAAGAATCCCTATAGGATGGGATCCGAAGAGTTGGCGGAGTTGAAGAAGCAACTGGTAGAGTAGCTCATAAAAGGATTCATTCGCCCTAGTGCCTCTCCTTGGGGATCACCTGTTCTATTCGTGTCAAAGAGGGATGGAACTATCAGACTTTGTGTTGATTACCGTTCTCTCAATGAATTCACCATAAAGAACAAGTACCCACTCCCCAAGATTGAAGACCTATTTGATCAGCTGAACGGAGCCAAGGTGTTTCCCAAGATTGACCTCAGGTCAGGGTACTACGAGCTGAAGATCAGACCCCAAGACATTCCGAAGACGGCATTTGTAAATGGGTATGGCATGTATGAATACACAGGTCATGTCATTTGGGTTAACCAATGCCCCTGCCTACTTCATGTACCTCGTCAATAAAGTCTTCATGGAGTACTTGGACAAGTTCGTTGTCATCTTCATTGATGGCATGCTTGTCTTTTCCAAGTCCGAAGAAGAGCATGAGCAACACTTGAGATTGGTCCTAGACAAGCTTCGAGAGCACCAGCTTTATGCCAAATTCAGCAAGTGTGAATTCTGGCTGCATGACGTTGGATTCTTGGGTCATGTGTTGACTAGAGAAGGATTGTTAGTGGATCCTACCCAGATTGAAGCTGTGACAGAATGGCAATCCCCAACCACCGTGAAGGAAGTCAGGAGCTTCCTCGGACTCGCGGGATATTACCACAACTGTGTGGAAAGGTTCTTGAGGATTTCCCGGCCCATGACCCAGCTTTTGAAAAAGAACAAGAAGTTTCAATGGACAACTAAGTGCGAGGAAAGCTTCCAAGACCAGAAGAAGCGATTGATCACATCCCCAGTTTTGGCCACCCCCGATATTCACAAGGAGTTTGTGATATATTGTGATGCATCGAGAACCGGGACACTAGGTGTTCTGATGCAAGAAGGCAGACTCGTAGCATATCAATCCCGACAGCTACGTCCTCATGAAGAGAACTATGCTACTCATGAACTTGAGTTGGCAGCCGTAGTTCATGCCTTGAAGACATGGCGACATTACCTTCTTGGGAATCCATGTAAGATATAAACAGACCACAAGAGTTTGAAGTATATTTTCACCCAAAGGGAATTGAACATGAGGCAGCGAAGATGGTTGGAGTTAATCAAGGACTATGACCTCAGTGTTCAAGACCACCCCGGAAAGGTTAACATGGTAGCTGACGCTTTAAGCAGAAAGGCTTGTTCCTTGAATGCCATGATTAAGGAAAGGCTACCCGCCCTAGATGAAGACCTTGAAAGCTTTGGCTTGGAACTAGTTGCACTTGGGTTCCTCGCCAACCTCGAAGCAAAGCCTACCTTGATGGATGATATCAAAGAAGCTCAGAAGGGACACAAGAGCATTGAAGGCATCAAGAGGAAGATCAAGGCAGGCAAGGCCCCAGAATTCTCTGTGGATGAACAAGGAGTTGTATGGTTTGGGAATCGCATCTGGGTACCCAATAAAGAGGAGGTCCAGAAATTGCTCTTGCAAGAAGCTCATGACACTCCGTATGCCATCCATCCTGGAGGAAACAAAATGTATCAAGACCTCAAGGCAAGATTCTGCTGGCATGACATGAAACGGGAGATAGGAACCTTTGTTGCCGAGTGCGATAAATGACAGAGAGTCAAAGCTGAGCATCAGTGACCCGTTGGACTATTGGAACCTCTTAAAGTGCTTGAATGGAAGTGGGACAAAATCGGGATGGACTTCATCACCGGATTTCCTAGGTCATGAAAAGGACATGATTTCCTAGCCCACTTCATTCCCGTCAAGACCACCTATGATGGGAACCAACTGGCCAACCTCTACATCAACCGGATTTTAAGCCTCCATGCAGTTCCTAAGGAGATAGTTTCGGACCAAGTCACCCAGTTCACCTCAAGGTTCTGGAAGAAGTTTCAAGAAGCCTTGGGAACCAAGCTCTCCTTCAGCACTGCTTTTCACCCTTAGACGGGTGGACAGATGGGATCAGTAAATTAGGTACTCAAAGATATGCTCCGTGCCTGCGTTTTGGCATATGGAGCCAAGTGGGAAGATTGCCAACCGTTCGCCGAGTGCTCCTACAACAACACCTATCAGTCGAGTCTTCAGATGGAACCATTCGACGTGTTGTATGGACGCAAGTGCCATACACCCCTCAACTGGTCGGAAACTAGAGAAGGATTAGTTTTCGGACCAGATATCCTCCGCGAAGCAGAAGAGCAAGTACAACTCGTTCAAGAAAGTCAGGAGACCGCCAAATCAAGACAAAAGAGTTGCGCTGACTCCCACCGCCGAGAAGTGAACTTCTGTGTCGGTGAACATGTCTACCGCTGAGTCACACCTCACAAAGGAACCAAGAGTTTCCACATCAAAGGAAAGCTAGCACCAAGATACATCGGCCCCTTCAAGATCACCGCAATGCAAGGAGAAGTTGCCTACCAGTTTTGGGCTACCTTCCCAACTATCGGATGTGCACAACGTCTTTCATGTGTAACAACTTCAGAAGTGACTCCAAGTTCCCAACAACCCCAACCTCTACAAGGACATCGACCATCAAGCCATCGATCTTCAGCCAAACCTCACTTATCATGATAGGCCAATTCGCATTTTGGATGAAGCAGAGTGTTGCACCTGAAGCCGCACCAGTACTTCAAGGTCAAATGGAGCAACCACACTGAAGCGGAAGCAACCTGGGAGCATGAAGACTATCTTAGATCTGAGTTCCTTTATCTTTTTAGCGCTTGGCCTAGGAATCTCGGGGACGAGATTCTTGTAAGGGGTTAGGTCTATCACACCCTATGTTTCTATCACCTTGTTATGCTTGGAGTTACAAAATTTGGAGCCAATTAAAACTTTTTCAGTGCTTGTGCTTGTTTGAATTCATTAGCTGTATGCTTGATTGGTTGTTTGTGTATGGCACTCTTAGATTCTATCCCTCTCCATATTCATCTTCCTTGACCCACACTTCTTGCCCAATGATCATGCCATGTGAATAGTGCCCAAAACTATTTTTATCAAATATTATTTTGACGAAACAGGATTTATTCAAATTAGGTTTTCAAACCCCCCTTAGTTGAGTTTGTAGTCCAAGTCCTCAAATTGGGTGGATCGTTTTTCCCCAAAGGCTTTATTTGAAGCCTACTATATTTATGAATTCCCAAAACCACAAAATATTAATTTTAAATATTATTTTAATATTTTACTTAAAGGCTTTTTCTTTAGACCACAAATTTTTTTCATAGCGAAAAATTACTTAAATACTTTCAAAATATTTGAGAAAAATTAGGGAAACTCAATGGACATATATTTTCCATATATGTGAGTTTCAACACATGGTCATGGGCAAAACACCTCGAAACCCTTTCTCTCCAAATCAAGATTTTGAAATATTTCTATAAGAATTTTTTGAACAAATACCAAGAAAATTCCAACAAGTCAACATTATCATAGGTGATGATCTTGCAAAGCTTCATCTCAACGCAAGTTGATTTGATTCATCAAACTATTCCAAACCCCTCCTTGTCCAGATTCAAATTATAGCAACTTTACATTGAGGAGTTTCTTCCCTTGATCCCAAACTTTGTGGACATGTTCTAATCAACAAATAATGGTGCTAGAGTAAGTGGTGCATCAAGAGAATTAGCTTAGATTGGCTAGATCTACAGAAACCAGATTCTGTTGATTTCTAGGGTTCAAGAAAGTTACATTGTGAACTTTCATCAATAAAGCTCAAACTTGGTGATGAGGCCTAATTCTAATCACCATTTGATCATGTAAAATCTTATGGCAAGCAAAGCCCATTTTCTTGCCCTAATCTCCATCAAACACATTCTGCCAAAATGGCAACAACTTTTTTGGCCCCTTTCCTCTATTTCCCTTGAGCCTAAATTTTTACCACAACCTCTCAGTATTACCTGCTAATCCCAGCAAGACTTGTGTGGCCTTAGATCAATAATGGGTGGGGTAAAACCTCCCATTTCACCCTCTGATTCACCATGGCAGTAGTCTCACACATATCTTCTTTCTCTCTCCACTCACCCTAGATCCGAAGCATCCTAGGGGCATCTCGAGTAACCCAGAAGAAAAAAGACAAACCAGGGCACCCAGAGCACGCGGGGGCAAGCCATGGCAGCAATAACAACGCTCTTGCGCGCGCTACAGTGCGCTCCTGCACTGTAGCCGCCCCCATCCCAATGCCCTCAACCACCTAGGGATGAGGGAGCATGTCCCCCGCCCGCCCCTCGACTTCCGCAAAGCGCCAGGAGGTTGGCCCTCTCCTCCCTTCTCCTCTGCTGTCCCCCTTCACACATGCACGGCACCGGCCGAGAGCCCTAATGGCTGACCACACATGCGCGCGCCTCTGCCCCCCTAGCTGCCCTCCTCCTTTCTGCGCACACGGACCGAGAGCACGACCACCATAGACACAGCCCAGGGCGCCGCCGAGGCCCTTGGCGATGCCCCCGAGCTTGCCATGCGCCATGCCGACAGTGAGCTTCGACCACCACTACATAAAGGCCCCCGTGCCTCCCTCTCGCTTCGGGTCGCCTCTCCTTCCTCCCAAACACGCCTCCGAAGCCCCAGCTCGACCTCCCCGAGCTCAAGTGCTCGGGATCAAACCGGTCACTGCAGCATCGGGCCACCGGCATTCACGAGGTAAACGGCCTCCTGCACCCCCGTTTGGCCTTGATATGGAACCCTGCTCCCTCCTTACTCGTTTCCCCCTCGTCCCCATCCTTTTTGCAGCATGGGACGGCCCCGGTGATCTCCTTCTCAAGCCCTCCCCCGCTACTCCTTCAACCTCCAGGGGATCGGAGACTTGACCCCGAGCCTATTTCCGTAGTCACCCATCACCGCTGTGCCCTACACCACCGCTGGTGAGGCCCTCTCCTCTTTGCCCTAAGGTGGGAGAAGGATTTGATAGGAGGCCCACTTATCAGCCTCTCCTCGCCTCTCCCTCCCACTACTGGAATTCAGTTATTTGCCATGTGCCAGGCCTTTGCCATCTGCTGACACATGGCAAAGTTTCTCTTTGCCGTCTACTGTCCAAAAGCAGACGGCAAAGAACTGGCACATGGCAAACAGTGTCTTTGCCATGTCCCAGGCCTTTGCCGTCTGCCCACTCATGGCAAAGAAGGCTAGGGCAGATGGCAAAGAGCCCCCCACCGCACACCTCCTCCCCCACCCCATAACGGCGCCCTCTTTGCCGTCTGCCGTCCAGCTCTTTGCCGTCGGGGGGCGGACGACAAAGAGAGGCCCCCTCCTAACGGACGTCTCTCCCGCCCGTTCTCACCCCTCGCGACCCCCTCTCTGTCTCACCCCTCTCTCTCTCTCTCACCCGCGCCCACCCCAGCGCCGCCCCTCCTCCTCCCCGCCCCCTCCGGCCGCCCTAGCGCCGCCTCCTCCCTGCCCCCTCCGGCCGCCCCTTGCTCTCGCCGCCGACCCTCCCCTAGCCGCCGCCAGCCCCAGCGCCGCCCCCTCCTCCTCCCTACCCCCTCCCGCAGCCCCTTACTCTCGCCGCCGCCGCTCCCCTGGCCGCCGCCAGCCCCCGCGCCGCCACCCCTCCTCCCCGCCCCCTCCGGCCGCCCCAGCGCAGCCTCCTCCCCGCCCCCTCCGGCCGCCCCTTCCTCTCGTCGCTGCCCCTCACCTGGCTGCCGCCAGCCCCCGGCAACCCCCTCCCCCGGCCGGTCCCGCCCTCGACCGCCCCTCTCTCGGTCGGTCCCACCCCCGGCCGGCCCTCCCCCACCCCCGGTGAGTTTTTTTTTGTTTTTTGTTTTGTTTTTAGGTTAGTTCAGATTTAGGTTAGTTTAAGTTTTAGTTAGTTTTGTTTTTGTTTTGTTTTTTTAGGTTAGTTTAGTTTTAGTTTTAGGTAATTAGTTTAAGTTTAGCTTATTTTAGTTTTTGTTTTAGGTTAGTTTGGTTTTAGTTTTAGGTTAGTTTAGTTTTAGGTTAGTTTAGTTATAGTTTTAGGTTAGTTTAGGTTTAGGTTTAGGTTGGTTTATTAGGTTTGTTTAGGTTTAGGTTAGTTGGTTTATTGATTAGTAAAGAAAAAATTGTCCAACGTTATCCATGGATAGCCCGAGTATGTGTAGATTGGGTTTGTTTTCTCGTATGTTGTGCTCCGGATGCGATGCTGAATTTCGTCAGTGCCTCCCTGTTGTTCTCCGGGTACACATCCTCTCTGCTTATTGCCGAGACGTGTATCAGGAGAACAGCGGGGAGGTGTTGCCAAAAATCTGCATCGCATCTGGAGTAGAGCATGGGAAAACGAACCTAATCTACACATACTCGGGTGGGATTAGGACCTATCTTTACCTATTAGCGTGTAGGTTGCATGAACGTAATAAAACTGACAAACTTGATTAGCGGATGAATATAGGTGATGAATTATATATTAATTTATTTCTTCTGTGCCCATAGGTAGCTAGGCAACATGAGTGATCGTGCTTGGATGTACACTGGTCACCCTAGTGAGAAAGACATGACCAATGAATGGTTAACAAAAACCACGGGGTTTGTGAGAGCTGCATTTGCGACTGGCCTACAAAAAACATGGTGCCCCTGTCCCAACTGCGACAACTGGAAAAAGCAGACATAGTTTGAAATGGGTAAACACCTGCAGAAGTGGGGTTTTACGCCTAATTATACGGTTTGGACTTTTCATGGTGAGTCTGACCAACGTGCCAAAGCTGAGGTGATTCGTCGTCGCACCGACGAGCATGGTACGGGGATCGATGACATGGTGCAAGACTTTGATGATGCTCGAGATTCAGACGATGAGATGGAGGAATCTGCAAAGGCCTTCTATGAAATGTTGGAGTCTTCAAAACGTCCTCTCCATGAGCAAACTGAGCTTTGTCGGCTGGATGCCACCGCGCAAGTAATGGATCTGAAGGCTCAATTCAACCTAGGTAGAGAATGCTACGACGCGATGATGACGATATTTGGACGCTTTCTACCCGAAGGCCATGTACTGCCTGCAAACCTGTACTAGTCAGAGGAAATCCTCCGTGTACTTAAGATGCCCTATGAGAAGATACATGCCTGTGAGAATGGATGTGCCTTATTTAGGCTTGAGTATGCGGCCTTGAACTATTGCCCCATTTGCAATTCTTCCAGGTATATTGTGGTAGACAGGTATGGGTGAGAAGAATCAGACCAAAATCAGCTTTCTGTGTTTTCTGTGCCATCCCTGGATTAGTATGCTGGCACACACAGTACATCAATGTATATATATCAAAGTGCAATCACATGTAAATAGCGTAAAACTGATATATACCTTAAAATAGCAGCGGATACAGTCAACGGGAGTGGAGTCCCAATAACACCAACGGCAAGTTGACTGCGGACCGTAACCCTGAATCGTACTCTTACCCGTCGTATAAGAGAATCTGCAACATAATACGTTGCAGCCATATAGGTCAGTACATTGAATTACCTATCATGACATGGTTCCGCCAACCAATGTCTGAGTTTTTGCGTAAAAGCTGATTTTATTTTTCCTACAACAAAAGGAATATCAGGAATTTCACTATGGAATTACCTATCATGACATGGTTCCGCCAACCAATGTCTCAATACCCACAAGTATCTTAAGTTGCCCACAATTAAGTTATCAGTCCAGTGTTGAGAGTTCAGAGATAGATCCAAGTCTAGAAGCTCAAATTGTCCGTAAGCGGGGACACGGCTAATCGATTAGGTTTAACTCTGCAGAGTGTTGTGTACTTTACCCACAAGATTCTTTCCCTCCTGGTAAGTCCTCGCACTGCCTGGTGTTTGAGAACAGGATGAAACAAACATGGTCTTTCAGAGTGCTTCCCTGACTGTCCGACAGTGCCCATCCCAATCCTAACGTCGACTACATCTCGTAGCACTGCCCAGCAGAGTCACAACAAAGATCAACCAAGCCAGAGCCCATAATGACTTGTGGCTACACAGATAAGCTTCCGGGCATGAAGTATTCATCCTTCTCTTTGAGTCTGGGTGAAGCTTTCCGCAAGATGTCATGGCGCTTCTCCATGCATCCCAGCCACTCACTGGTTTCTCTAGGGTGCCCAATCAACCATCCTTCACCTAGTAGTGTGTATTGAAAACTTGTCTTCTCGAGTCTTGAAGTCTTGAGGTCTTGAAGATGCAGGACTTGGAGATGTCTTCATGAAGTCGTCGTTTTGATGTGGAGTCCTTCTTCACACCACTCACGAACACTCATACCAGACCCCGTCTACTTTAGCATAGCATTGCACTAACTAGCGTTCCCAGGGCTCTAGTAACCAGTGGTGGGTTCCTACCTCAGGCATTCTACTCAACTACAAGAATTTCAATAACACTACGGGAGGGATATGTTTAATGATGTCACTACATGCAATAAAAGCATAGGTATGAAATAGATGGTCAAGGTAAACTTGCCTGTACTGTTGATGAAGATAAAGATCGCTCTCAGAAATAACTTGATAGACTATTCGTCACTCTCCGATGAAAATCTATATAGCAAACATTGCATTCATAAGCAATCATACTAGCAATCAATTCTAACAATCACAAGATAACACAAGAAACAAAACCAACAAGGTTGATGAAGGAAATACTTAAGACAAAACTCAAAGCCAAGAAAGTTTTCATAAAAACAACTAAGGTAGTTTTCCTCTACAACAACTAGTAACAAAACAAAAACAAAGTAAAATATAACAAAAGGATTTTAGTAAATATTTTACTAGCAAAAAGAATTACTTTTGAAGAACAAGTAAAACTATGAAAACATTATCCTAAACAACAAGAGTGTTTGTCTAATGAACTTAACTACAAGCACAACCATAAACTAAGAGAAAACAAATTATGAAACAACTAAGTTAACAGAAAATAATTAATAAAATATATTTGTTACAAAACAGAATTAGATCATCTAAAACTTTGTGAAAATAATCTCTACTAAAACTAAGTTGTTTTATAAAACATTACCTAATGATTAAGGATATAGTTTTCCTATCATAATAGAGCAAAAATAAATTATTTTATTAACAAAACACTACTTAACATAAAGGAATTACCACAAATTTTATTTTAAAACAGAATCTAATTATATAAAACTTTGTTAAAATTAACTATTACTAACTAGTCTGTTTTATAACAAATTAAACCTATTTGAAGAGGAGTTGTGATTCCTATATTGATAAAGAAACAAACTAAGCAAATTTATATTTTTATTAACATTAAGTAAAACACCTAAAGTTTAACTAACAGAACCTACTAAATCAAATTAAAACAAACTCAGATTTAAACTAACAAAATAAAACTAATTAAACTATATTAACAAACTAAACAGATTCTGTTTGGTTTGAAAACACTATTTAAAATTATTATAAAATTCTCAAACTCTACCAAATGATAGCTATGGTCACTAGTGACAAGTAGGAAAAAGAATCATTCAAAATTCATTTTAGAACTCAAGATATTCAGAAAACAAAATTTAAATCAAATCTGTTCAAATTCAAATTTAAATGTTCAAACATAGCCAAATTTGATATCTACAGAAACTAGATGAAATTTGTGACACTATACAAAAATAATCATTTAAAAACATTAAACAGTTTAAAAGATATAAAGGAAATAAAATCAGAACTTATTCTGGAAACAGAAATTAAAACAGAAAAGAAAATGTGTTTCTATCGGTCAGGGGGTACACGTGTCGCTTCCTGATTGGATAAAGGGTGTGCGTGCGGGGTGTTACGGGTGGTCGACCGAACCTTAGCAGAAAACGGTTCGGGGATTTATTCCTTCTAATCTAAACCGTTCATCTGGATCCGACGGTGGGGAGGGAGAGGGAGGCTCACAGTGGGGATGGGGTCAACGGCGATGGTTTCTCCGGCGAGTCCGAACGGCGAGGATGATGTGGGCGTTGCTCCGGTGGTCGAGGGGGTCGTCGGAGGGCTCCAAGTGACGGCGGCGAGGTCCCAGCGACGGGTGGTGGTATTGGAGGGGCGCGGGGATGACCGTGGCGACGTCCACGAGCTCGAGAAAGATCCGGTGGGGATTCGAATCTCCGGCGAGGTCCGTTTGCGGTGTACTGGCGCTCTCCGATGGAGGTGAGGAGTCGGGGAGATGCGCACAATGGTGGGGAGGTGAATGGCAGGCTTGGTGGCGCTCGGGGAGGTAGGAGTGGAGTGCCTGGACGACAATGGTGTGGCGGCGACAGGGTACTCCGACGAGCGATTCTGGCGTAGAGAGGCGATGGGAGAAAGGGCAAAGCGGGGGAATGGGGAGAGGGGTCTGGAGGCTTCTTATAGGGGGCTCAGAGGGGTCTAGGAGTAAGGAGGAAGGGGTCCGCGGCGAGGAGAACCGGCGACGGCGTCGGGCGCGTGGGAGGAGGAAGGCGACCGAGCGAGGCTAACGGTCCGTCGGGTGGGACCCGCTGGCAGCGAGAGGGAGGGCGAGGTTTCCGCGTCGGTCGGCCGGCGCATATGGAATTCGCGAAATAAAGCCTGTGGGCCGGCCCGTTTTAATTCCAAAACCGTTACCGTTTCTATTTAATGTTTTTCCAGAGCGTTTCAAAAACCTTTAAGGCATTCGTAGAAATACCAAATATAGTCAAATTTTATACCAAAATTAACAGAATAATAAATTAAATTTAATGGACATTTTTATTTTGGCATTTGAATACTTTCGGGAAAATATTATTTTCAGAAATTGCCCTTTTGCTTTTAAATCCCTTTGCAAATAATTTTTTCAGAATAAGCCCTGGTTTTTCTTATTCAAATAAATCACCAAGAAGTCCCTGGTGTGGAGTGTCATGTTACTCCTCTCAAATTTTTGTCAGGGGTTTGAATACTTTGAAAATTGGAATAGGAACCAAATATGAAATGATTCGAAAAGAAAATCCAGAGATTTTCACATTCACTATTCAAAGATTTATTTTAAACTTCCAACTCATATTTCATATAATTTGAAGAAGTCATTTTATCTTCTCTCATGAAAATCATTGAGTTGCATAAAGTTTTCTGAATTTGAAATATTTTCAAAATGGAAATTCAAATCATTTTCAAATCCCTTTTCATTTCTTTAAATGGAAGAAGTCATGTCATCTTCACTCTAGGGTTTTGTGATGAAATGAATTTGAATTCCTGGTGATCAAAATGCAGATTGAAAATTTTGGGAAAGTCATTTCATTCCCTCTCATCAAACTTTCAAAATTTTCAAAAGTTTCAAATTGCACTCACTTTCAATCATTCAAGCAAACAAACAATCATTCTATAATTATTATAACATTCCAAAATTTGGGATGTTACAAACCTACCACACTTAAAATGAATCTCGTCCTCGAGATTCGGAGAGGCTAGAAAGAAAAGGTTAGGGTTTGGGGTCTTCTAGCAAAACTCCATTGACCTGGAAATGTGGGTCTACCACACTTGAAATGAGAGTTACTGGTCCTTCAAAATCTTGACAGTCCTATGGTGCATCTGTCTGTTCACATTCTTCACAGCATCTTCCTTGGTGATGATCTTCGGTTATATCAAAATCTTGTGTCCTCACAACAAGGTGTACTTCCTCCAATACTGGGTCTTCTTAACTGACAGGTCTCGCGATCATTCTAAATAACTTATCGATGATCTCATGGTGGTCTACCATTAGTGGTTATCCTGCAGTGAAATGGGTCTTGGCTTTATCCTCATCGTAAAATTCCTACGTGTGACAGAAACTGTCATGTACAAGGGGTTTCATCATACCATCCTAAGGCTTAAACAAAAAGCTTCAAAGAACGTCATCTCTTTACTATGGGTAAGTCACTCAGATTTACCATTCCGAATAGCAAGAGAATTATAAGAGTAAGTCGTCATGGTGGCCAAACCATGTCGCACTGAAATCATTACCTTGTATAAGGTTTAGTGAATCTCGTATTCTAACACTTGGTCTTCCTCTCAAGCATTGCAGAAATTTCTCTTGTCAACGAACGAGGTTCGGATAAATCCATTGATTCTGCAAGCCAAGCAAAAACATCTATCGTTTCTTCACAACTCTCAGGTTATCGTATGCTCCTAAGAAAACGTTTGCTGATCAGTCGTAGCTTCTTCCAAGTTTCTTCCTTCACCAAGGTGGGGCTTGATCCTTATCAATCCTGAGGTCAGTGACTTGTGGTTTCACTTGAATACTTGGATCGCTTTAACTCGCTCCTGGGGTGACTATCGATCCATATTCCAGCATTACTTTCAGTTCACTCCATCATGCCCTTGAGGTAACAAATCTCAGACTTATTCTTGTCTAGATTCCACTCTACAGAATCCATTTTCCTTTCCATTGGTCTGTTTAACCTTGGGTATGGTTTCATCACAATAATTCTTTATTCCAACTTCAAAAGTACCTTGTCACAAAGGTTATCATCGACACAGTTTGAGATGGTTCCACATTCTCTTCACCTGTATTCACTTATCCAAACTCCTAAATCCGGAAAAGGTACCTGTGGTTACTACCACACTTAAAATGAAATGCACTCATATATGCATAGACCATATTTTCTCATATCCTCGAAAATGGTAGGAGACCTTGGGTCATAGAGTAACAACTCATGAAATGCAACATAAGGTAAATCATGACACCATAAATTCCATTGACTCATGAATTTATTACAAACTCTGAGACTTCCGTTACAAGATAAGCTCATGAAATCAAAAGTGCTTCATGATACAGGTATTTCCATCTTCGAAATTATCCCATTCTTCTCATATTCAATCCTTGGTTACATTCTCAATCACTTCTTAAAACTCCTAGAAAATACTTTATTACAAATGCTGCCATCCACATGGTTTGGTATGGTCTAGCATCCACTCTCAACTTTATTCATTCATCTCCCCTTGGATATATTTTAGTACCACTAAAAATTTCCGATGTGTTCCTCGAAATCCTCCATCTTTTCCTTGATTAGGGTGGACATGAGCTTCATCTCCATCATCTCCGTATGCACCTCTTGCAGGTATTCCTGAGTATGACGGAGTCTTCCTTCAAGTATTTCTCCAATATGGCGTATGGCTTCCATGGCAGCTTCTCGAACAGCGTCAAAGAAAATAGCTTGTGGTACACGAGATATGTAAAAGTATCGTCCAGTAGTCTTTGGGCAAACTCCCTTTGCACGGTGAAGGTGTACCTCCACATACCAAAGTTTCACTCCATTATCCATGAATGGGTAGCCTTTGTAGACTGCATCTCCTTCAAGATGGATGTGCTTCATCATATCCTTTCGGATCCTTGGGTAGTCATGATCACTGGTCAGGGTCATGATTGTTTCCGGGCCTTTGAGGAAAGACTCATAAAGGGTGGTCATCTGCGTGTGTCAGAAAAGGTACTCAGAATTGACATATGTCTCGACTTGGGTAAACATCCATGTTATTCAAAATCAAACTTCAAATTCACTTTCCAACATCTTTAGAGAGTATTGTCATCCTTAAAACAAATGGATTATCCATTACATAACCTCAAAGGATAAGAGTGCTACCTATTACATTTATTACTTCCGAACTCAAACTACTCATGCTTAGCATTCTTCTCTGGGCAGGTATAGGAGTACTGTCCTGTCTTCTTGCACTGAAAACAAATGATTTCTGACATATCTCGGGGCTTCTTGATGTTGGTGCTTGCTCCTTGGGTTCTTGATTCCTTTCTTGGACACTTATCGGCATAGTGGCCTAAATTCTTGCACTTGAAACACATGATCTGACTCAGATCCTTCTTCATAGAAATTGGGTTGTTCAGAGGAAGTCTTCGGTTTCTCTTCTTGGGTTCCTTGGTTCCGATCAAAAGTTCAATTTCCTGTGGATCAAACTCCACTTCTTCTGTCGGAAAATTTCCAAGATACTCTTTTCTTTCCTTCGTACAGTCCTGTGAGAAATGTCCTTCTTCTCCACATGTATAGCAGACATTTGAGTAAAATCTGGTTAATCCTTCTCCATCAGGGTCTTCAATATCTTTCTTCGTCACAAATTCTCCAAATTCTCCTCTGTAGGCTTTCTTCATGGCTTCCTTCTGTTGTTTGATGACTTCCTGTACCTTGGGGTACATTTGGCATTGAGCCGGGTAATGTGTAGTTCCTTCACACAAGAAACATGTCACTTGCCCAGTTGGGCAGTCCTCAGCAGGGTGATTCTCTTCACAATGAGGGCATCCTTTCTTGTGTTTTTCCTGGGTGTGTCCTATTTCTCCACAGATTTTGCATGCTCGGGTCTTCTTCATCGGGATAACACAATGATTCTGAATGAGACGGGATCTTAACAGAGTCTTCTTGAGTTCTTCCCAATTCTTTGCTCCATTAAATCCTTGTATGGCATGATGCATTTTCCACCAAGTTGTGGCACTTTGTGTAAAGTGCTGGAGAGCATATTGAACCTCATACTTCTGTGCTATCGAGTTGCTCCTGAAGTGATTATCCATGTTGTGTATCCATACTTCTGCCTCTAGTTGGGTCATTGGTCCAGAAAGTACAAGTCCAGCTTCATATACCATCTATTGGGTTCAAGGTTTTGGGATGAGATGGTAGAGAGAAAGGAGGAGATACACACAATACAAACAATGGTTTTGAAAATAGATTTTTAGTTGTGGTCGTCGAAAATTACACACAAATGACAGCTCACAAATCATCGTATCTAACGTAAGTATACAACAGGGGTTTGGTCTTCTAGGGGCATAACATCTTGGAAATTCTTCATGGTCTTCAATTTCTTGAGGTCTGTATAGTCTTCAATCCTTTTGTAGCTCTTACATAATGGAATACATCTTTGTCTGAGTTGGTCACCAGTTGTCTGATATCTTGTCCTTCTTGGAGGGCTTCAGTTGATCCTTCGTGTGGCCAAGGGGAAAGAGTATTTTCTAACTTTTTGAAGTAGGAGAGATCATTTGATAAAGCTCAAATAAGATGAGAAGTAGAAGGTCTTTTGAAAACAAAGTTTTTCGAGAAATCATTTCCTAAGGGCTTTCCAGTTTCTAGGGTCACGTCCTACAGTCAACATGTGCTCTGATACCATTTCTGTAGCGAACCGACTCAAAACGAGTCAAGCCTCTGTGTTTTCTGTGCCATCCCTGGATCAGTATGCTGGCACACACAGTACATCAATGTATATATATCAAAGTGCAATCACATGTAAATAGCGTAAAACTGATATATACCTTAAAATAGTAGCGGATACAGTCAACGGGAGTGGAGTCCCAATAACACCAATGGCAAGTTGAGTGCGGACCGTAACCCTGAATCGTACTCTTACCCGTCGTATAAGAGAATCTGCAACATAATACGTTGCAGCCATATAGGTCAGTACATTGAATGTACTGGCAAGATCACCATAGTAGAACAGAAGAATAAAGACTACTCTATATGCAAAGGCTTTGTGGCTCTGTGTCTGAGTTTTTGCGTAAGAGCTGATTTTATTTTTCCTACAACAAAAGGAACATCAAGAATTTCACTATGGAATTACCTATCATGACATGGTTCCGCCAACCAATGTCTCAATACCCACAAGTATCTTAAGTTGCCCACAATTAAGTTATCAGTCCAGTGTTGAGAGTTCAGAGATAGATCCAAGTCTAGAAGCTCAAATTGTCCGTAACCGGGGACACGGCTAATCTATTAGGTTTAACTCTGCAGAGTATTGTGTACTTTACCCACAAGATTATTTCCCTCCTGGTAAGTCCTCACACTGCCTGGTGTTTGAGAACAGGATGAAAGAAACATGGTCTTTCAGAGTGCTTCCCTGACTGTCCGACAGTGCCCATCCCAATCCTAACGTCGACTACATGTCGTAGCACTGCCCAGCAGAGTCACAACCAAGCCAGAGCCCATAATGACTTGTGGCTACACAGATAAGCTTCCGGCATGAAGTATTCATCCTTCTCTTTGAGTCTGGGTGAAGCTTTCCGCAAGATGTCATGGCGCTTCTCCATGCATCCCGGCCACTCACTGGTTTCTCCAGGGTGCCCAATCAACCATCCTTCACCCAGTAGTGTGTATTGAAAACTTGTCTTCTCGAGTCTTGAAGTCTTGAGGTCTTGAAGATGCAGGACTTGGAGATGTCTTCATGAAGTCGTCGTTTTGACGTGGAGTCCTTCTTCACACCACTCACGAACACTCATACCAGACCCCGTCTACTTTAGCATAGCATTGCACTAACTAGCATTCCCAGGGCTCTAGTAACCAGTGGTGGGTTCCTACCTCAGGCATTCTACTCAACTACAAGAATTTCAATAATACTACGGGAGGGATATGTTGAATGATGTCACTACATGCAATAAAAACATAGGTATGAAATAGATGGTCAAGGTAAACTTGCCTGTACTGTTGATGAAGATAAAGATCGCTCTCAGAAATAACTTGATAGACTATTCGTCACTCTCCGATGAAAATCTATATAGCAAACATTGCATTCATAAGCAATCATACTAGCAATCAATTCTAACAATCACAAGATAACACAAGAAACAAAACCAACAAGGTTGATGAAGGAAACACTCAAGACAAAACTCAAAGCCAAGAAAGTTTTCATAAAAACAACTAAGGTAGTTTTCCTCTACAACAACTAGTAACAAAACAAAAGCATAGTAAAATATAACAAAAGGATTTTAGTAAATATTTTACTAGCAAAAAGAATTACTTTTGAAGAACAAGTAAAACTATGAAAACATTATCCTAAACAACAAGAGTATTTGTCTAATGAACTTAACTACAAGCACAACCATAAACTAAGAGAAAACAAATTATGAAACAACTAAGTTAACAGAAAATAATTAATAAAATATATTTGTTACAAAACAGAATTAAATCATCTAAAACTTTGTGAAAATAATCTCTACTAAAACTAAGTTGTTTTAGAAAACATTACCTAATGATTAAGGATATAGTTTTCCTATCATAATAGAGCAAAACTAAATTATTTTATTAACAAAACACTACTTAACAGAAAGGAATTACTACAAATTTTATTTGAAAACAGAATCTAATTATATAAAACTTTGTTAAAATTAACTATTACTAACTAGTCTGTTTTATAACAAATTAAACCTATTTGAAGAGGAGTTGTGATTCCTATATTGATAAAGAAACAAACTAAGCAAATTTATATTTTTATTAACATTAAGTAAAACACCTAAAGTTTAACTAACAGAACCTACTAAATCAAATTAAAACAAACTCAGATTTAAACTAACAAAATAAAACTAGTTAAACTATATTAACAAACTAAACAGATTCTGTTTGGTTTGAAAACACTATTTAAAATTATTATAAAATTCTCAAACTCTACCAAATGATAGCTATGGTCACTAGTGACAAGTAGGAAAAAGAATCATTCAAAAATTCATTTTAGAACTCAAGATATTCAGAAAACAAAATTTAAATCAAATCTGTTCAAATTCAAATTTAAATGTTCAAACATAGCCAAATTTGCTATCTACAGAAACTAGATGAAATTTGTGACACTATACAAAAATAATCATTTAAAAATATTAAACATTTTAAAAAATATAAAGGAAATAAAATCAGAACTTATTCTGGAAACAGAAATTAAAACAGAAAAGAAAATGTGTTTCTATCGGTCAGGGGGTACACGTGTCGCTTCCTGATTGGATAAAGGGTGTGCGTGTGGGGTGTTACGGGCGGTCGACCGAACCTTAGCAGAAACGGTTCGGGGATTTATTCCTTCTAATCTAAACCGTTCATCTGGATCCGACGGTGGGGAGGGAGAGGGAGGCTCACAGTGGGGATGGGGTCAACGGCGATGGTTTCTCCGGCGAGTCCGAACGGCGAGGATGATGTGGGCGTTGCTCCGGTGGTCGAGGGGGTCATCGGAGGGCTCCAACTGACGGCGGCGAGGTCCCGGCAACGGGTGGTGGTATTGGAGGGGCGCGGGGATGACCGTGGCGACGTCCACGTGCTCGAGAAAGATCCGGTGGGGATTCGAATCTCCAGCGAGGTCCGTTTGCGGTGTACTGGCGCTCTCCGATGGAGGTGAGGAGTCGGGGAGATGCGCACGGTGGTGGGGAGGTGAATGGCAGGCTTGGTGGCGCTCGGGGAGGTAGGAGTGGAGTGCCTGGACGACAATGGTGTGGCGGCGACAGGGTACTCCGGCGAGCGATTCTGGCGTAGAGAGGCGATGGGAGAAAGGGCAAAGCGGGGGAATGGGGAGAGGGGTCTGGAGGCTTCTTATAGGCGGCTCAGAGGGGTCTGGGAGTAAGGAGGAAGGGGTCCGCGGCGAGGAGAACCGGCGACGGCGTCGGGCGCGTGGGAGGAGGAAGGCGACCGAGCGAGGCTAACGGTCGGTCGGGTGGGACCCGGTGGCAGCGAGAGGGAGGGCGAGGTTTCCGCGTCGGTCGGCCGGCGCGTATTGAATTCGCGAAATAAAGCCTGTGGGCCGGCCCGTTTTAATTCTAAGACCGTTATCGTTTCTATTTAATGTTTTTCCAGAGCGTTTCAAAAACCTTTAAGGCATTCGAGTAAATTCCAAATATAGTCAAATTTTAAATCAAAATTAACAGAATAATAAATGCCATTTAATGGACATTGTTATTCTCGCATTTGAATCATTTGGAAAAAATATTATTTTCAGAAATTGCCCTTTTGCTTTTAAATCCCTTTGCAAATATTTTTTTCAGAATAAGCCCTGGTTTTTCTTATTCAAATAAATCACCAAGAAGTCCCTGGTGTGGAGTGTCATGTTACTCCTCTCAAATTTTTGTCAGGGGTTTGAATACTTTGAAAATTGGAATAGGAACCAAATATGAAATGATTCCAAAAGAAAATCCAGAGATTTTCACATTCACTATTCAAAGATTTATTTTAAACTTCCAACTCATATTTCATATAATTTGAAGAAGTCATTTGATCTTCTCTCATGAAAATCATTGAGTTGCATAAAGTTTTCTGAATTTGAAATATTTTCAAAATGGAAATTCAAATCATTTTCAAATCCCTTTTCATTTCTTTAAATTGAAGAAGTCATGTCATCTTCACTCTAGGGTTTTGTGATGAAATTAATTTGAATTCCTCGTGATCAAAATGCAGATTGAAAATTTTGGGAAAGTCATTTCATTCCCTCTCATCAAACATTCAAAATTTTCAAAAGTTTCAAATTGCACTCACTTTCAATAATTCAAGCAAACAAACAATCATTCTATAATTATTATAATATTCCAAAATTTGGGATGTTACATGAGCAGACTGAGCTTTGTCGGCTGGATGCCATCGCGCAAGTAATGGATCTGAAGGCTCAATTCAACCTAGGTAGAGAATGCTACGACGCGATGATGACGATATTTGGACGCTTTCTACCCGAAGGCCATGTACTGCCTGCAAACCTATACTAGTCAGAGAAAATCCTCCGTGTACTTAAGATGCCCTATGAGAAGATACATGCCTGTGAGAATGGATGTGCCTTATTTAGGCTTGAGTATGCGGCCTTGAACTATTGCCCCATTTGCAATTCTTCCAGGTATATTGTGGTAGACAGGTATGGGTGAGAAGAATCAGACCAAAATCCCCATTAGTGTTCTTCGGTATCTGCCAATCGTACCAAGACTTCAACGTCTTTTCATGGTCGAAGAGACGACCAGACAGATGACATGGCACAAATTGGGCAAAAGAACCGAACTAGATGCGGATGGGAACAAGATGCTGGTACACACTTCAGATGGTTTTGCGTGGAAGCACTTCGATGCATTACATAAGGATAAATCGGAAGATCCAAGGCATCCAAGAGCTGCCATCAGCACGGATGGGTTCAATGTGTACGGTATGACGGCAACACAATACAGTTGTTGGCCTGTATTTGTCATTCCACTCAATTTCCCACCCGGAGAGATTATGAAAAGAAAGAACATTTTCCTGACGTTGATAATTCCAGGGCCCAACTATCCGGGGAAGAATATGAATGTGTACATCAGCCGCTTAAGGATGAGTTGCAAGAAGCCTGGGATAATGGGTTCAAGACCTACGATGCCGCTACCAAAACAAATTTCAAAATGCATGTGTGGTACATGTACTCGACGCATGATTATCCGGCGTATGCGCTATTCTCTGGATGGTGTGTGCATGGAAGGTTCCCGTGCATCACATGCAAGGCAGCTCTTCAGTTCCGTTGGGTGCAGGCTGGTCGCAAGTATTCTTGCTTTGACATGCATAGAAAATTCCTGGATCCTGACCATAAGTTCAGAAAATGCAAGAAGAATTTCATCAAAGGTAGAGTTGTCAAAGACACTGCACCAGCTGCGTTGACAGGCCAACAGATCCTGGATCAGATAAACGCTCTCGAGCCGGATCCTAAACGTCTAGGGTATTTCAAAGGGTATAATACGGAACACGCCTGGACTCACAAGTCATGTTTGTGGGATCTGCCTTACTTTAAAGACCTCCTTTGACCACACAACATCGACATGATGCACACTGAAAAGAATATTGCGGAGGCCATTTTTGGTACATTGGTCGGCATAGAGGGGAAGTCAAAAGATAATCCTAAGGCTAGAATCGACCTGGAGGCTCTATGTGATAGACCGTTAAAGAACTTGCGACAACGGAAAGGAAAGCAAAGCATAGCGAAGCCAAAGGCATGGTTCAATCTTCAAAGGCCAGCTATGAAGGAAATTCTATTGTGGGTGAAAATGCGGTTGATGTTCCCCGATGGGTATGCTGCGAATCTAAAGAGGGGAGCGAGTCTTGAGAAATCGAAAATATTTGGT
The DNA here is from genome assembly GCA_022496015.1 of Hordeum marinum. Lineage (NCBI taxonomy): Eukaryota > Viridiplantae > Streptophyta > Magnoliopsida > Poales > Poaceae > Hordeum > Hordeum marinum. Next base: position 168,480,780 of record CM039674.1, on the reverse strand, counting down.
CTCAAGAGTCATGATTGGCACATATGGATTGAGCGGGTAATGCCGGTGATGTTGCATGGCTTTGTCCCTGAGGATGAATGGCTAGTACTGGCAGAGCTGAGCTATTTCTTCCGTTTTCTTTGTGCGAAAGAACTATAGCCTGGCGTGCTAGATGAAATGGAAGAGTTGGCGCCAGAGTTGATCTGCAAATTAGAAAAGATCTTTCCATCGGGCTTCTTTAATCCAATGCAGCATTTGATTTTGCATCTCCCGACTGAGGCAAGACTGGGGGGGGCATTCAAAATCGATGGTGCTTCTCAACTGAGAGGATGTAGAAGATGCTTCGAGCTAAGTGTAAAAATAAATGTAGAATTGAAGCATCGATGTCCGAGGCATTCATTACCAAGGAGGCGGCAAACTTCGTGACAGCACACTACGAAGCCAAAAATCATCATTTGCATAACCCGAAGCCTCGGTACAATGATAACAATCCAAAAAAAGGTCGATCCAACCTCAGCCTATTCAAAGGGAAGCTCGCACCATCCGGTGCTTCGAAAGGGAAATCGTTGGATGTCGAAGAATGGCAGACCATTTCATTGTATATCTTCACCAACCTAACAGAAGTGCGGCCGTACATCGAGTATGTTCTCGGTAAATTATTGTTCCGTAACTTCTAATTCCTTTCAACTACTCTTATTCCCGGATATTTGATATAGTCGATACATTGCCAAATTCTCGGATGGAGCGGTCATCGAAAAGGATTTCGTCGAAGAGTATGAGCTTCTCGCAAAGCATGCAGGCGATTATCCTGGTTTCATCTCTTGGTTCAAACAAAGGGTAATTAATTACCATTAATAGTCCATTTGATTTCTTGGTCTAATTTGCGGCTAATGCATCCATTCTTTCGTATTAAACTTGTAGGGTGATGCAGAGTCTATGGACGCCGAGTTGAGACAAGTCGCTAATGGTTTTGACTATAAGGTCCGTTCATTTCACAAATACAACATCAACGGGTATCACTTTCGTACCTTTGGCAAAGAGCTATCTATGCCCGACCTAAAGACTACAAGTTGTTGTGTCTCTGCTATCGGCGAAGGAGGCACTGAGTATTATGGAAGAGTTGAAGCAATTTATGAACTTCTATTCTATGGTGAAAACCCACCGACCGTCGTAGTCTTCAAATGTCATTGGTTTGAGCCGAGGGAGACTAGAAGGACTCATGAACATATAGGACTAGTCGAAATGAACCAAAACACCCACTTAGATGTTCCAGATGTCTATATTACGGCTCAACACGCGACACAAGTTTTCTATCTACCGTGGGCCTGTCAAACTAATCCAAATCTGAAAGGTTGGGATGTCGTTTATGAAGTGCCACCACATTTTAGACCACCTACCCTCAATGAAGAGGATTACGAACCTCACATTAACCTAGACACATATGAAGGAGAATTCTTCCAAGAAAAACGTATGTCCAAGAAACGTTTCAAGACCCGCTCTACTTCACCCAAAACATTGAAGTAGACAGCGACAGTGAATCCGTCTTAACACCTGAGCCCGGACAGGAAGAGCAGGAAGAAGAAGAGGTTACTACTGCGGATGACCTGTCAATTCTTGACCGATTACATAATGGTGGCCTTCCACCTGTTCTTCTTGATAGTGATGATGATGATGCATTTATTGATGATAGTGATGATCATGATGCATTTATTGACCCCGAAGCATATATAGACGAGCACGATTAGTTCATGTCAGGTATTCAACTATTACTATATATAAATTTTGAGTTCATGTTAGGTATTCAATTTTTATTAGTCATGTTGGTATTTATGACGATGATACACTTAAATTATATACATTTTATTACTCATGTTGGTATTTATGTTGTACTAATTTCATTTACTCTTTGTCATGACAGGTGTTGAAAGATGGTGGGAAAGGGTCGAAAGCACTCCGCGGCTCCTTCGTCGGCGGGTCGTGGGATGGGTACTTCCATTATTCCTGAGCCGGCTCTTCGGAGAGCCTTGCTCTCTACTCTGCATGGAGTGGCCGCTTCTTCGACTCTTGCGGCCCCCGTGAGAGGAGGTCGAGTCCCCGCGAAGGCGAGAGGTATTAAAGGTATTACTCATGTTGGTATTTATGTTGTACTCATGTTGGTATTTATGTTGTAGTCATGTTGGTATTTATATACATTTTATTACTCATGTTGGGATTTATGTTGTACGAAAGGTACACGTGCCCGTCGGAGAGGTAGGGCGGTGGCTGCCACGCCTTCCTCGCTGCCATCCCAAGCTGATTCACCTGAGCACAGGACTTCTAGGGTGGACAAGCCTCAGGTGGACGAGCCTCAGGTGGACGCGCCTCAGGTCGACGAGCCTCAGGTCGACGCGCCTCAGGTCGACGAGCCTCAGGTCGACGCGCCTCAGGTCGACGAGCCTCAGGTGACTCCGGAGGCTTCGTTCCAGGCGACTCCGGAGCAAAGCAGGGATGAGGGTACGGCCCAGAGACCCAGGGATCAGGGTCAGCCTGAGCTAAGTGGCCATGCTGATAGCGATGAGGAGCTGGGTGAGGGGGCTACCGTCTACTAGCGTGGTAGTTTGGGGCTCTCGCTCATGCCGGCGACCCGCGAGCAGAGGTGGTCGATTAAGCCCAATGGGGAGAAGTAAGTTAATTTACTCTTATTTAACCTTTTGCCTTCACATTTTTCTCAAATATTGATTGTTTTGGCTTTAATTTGTCATACTGCAGGGGTTGGATTGTTGCCCAGGATGTCCGCAAGCCCAACAGCGTCCTTGGTGTGCTTTGCCGGAAAAACTTCCCGGGGTTTCTTACATTGCCTAGTCGGGAGCGAGAGGTAGGAATGACCTGGGAGCACTACTTGGGTGCCCCGGCCCCGCCGGAGTTGGAGATCGACGGTGTTTTGTGCCACACGAGGGCCGACATGGTGATCTGACAGTTCTGGGTAATTTCTCCTTTAAACAATTATAAATCAACCGTAGCTAGTTATTGTACTAATCGGTGTTGTCTCGTTTGCAGACCTACTACAGGTGTGAGGAGGGATACGAGGAGGACGCGGCAAAGGTTATCGATACCCAATGTCGCCGCCTACTTCAAAACTTTTGGCACGAGGCTCGGGTGCAGGCTGTTCGAGATTACTATGCCTCGCGGCGTATTAGGAAGGACAAGGCAAAGTGCCGCGATTCTAAGATGGAGAAGGAGCATTACATGAAGGTAATTACATATTATTAAGGCTTTGAAGTTAGTTTCCTTGATTTGGTTCTTACGCACTCAAATTTCTCTTTATTAACTTAGGTGCCCCCAAGATGGTGTGTGGATAAGTTGGATTGTTGGGAGGCCTTGGTGGATCAGTGGTGCTCCGAAACGTGGGAGGCCAGCCACAACAACGCCAAGGAGAGGCGTGGAAAAATGGTTGGTGTGCCACACCATCAAGGGAGCGTCAACTTAAACCAATTTGATGAGAACTCGGTATGTGGTTTGCTTCATGCCTCATGCAATTCATTGTTAATGCTATCTTGAGCCCGTTACTAATACAATTTTCCTCTCTCTCTCTCTCTCTCTTTTAGGCGCGTCTAGATAAGACGGAGGTGCCACAAATGTACGACCTGTATGCGATGGCCCATACTACCTCGTACAAGAAGGTCAAGGCATTCTCTGAGTCTGACCTCGAGCATCCAGAAAAGTTGACCAACATCTCCTCCCACCACAAGCTCGCGAAGTACAGAGATCACGGGAAGGCGAGGAAAGGGGAGGACTTTAACCCGAGCGAGGGGCCTATTGATCCAGAGTTGGTGATGATAGCTGGCAACGGGAGGCCTCATGGCTCGATCGCCATTGGAGACGGCCTTATATGTTGTCCTAGCACTCTCCGGCAGATAAAGGCACGCCAAACGAGCTCCTGTCCTGAGATAACACCTCGTCCACGGCCAGTCGAGCTCGCCATCGAGGTTAGTTTAATGGACTCAACTATCTTTCCGCATTATGTTGTGCGTGGGAACCAATATGATTACAATGCTAACAATGAGTTCTGTTGCAGGCTGCTATTCTGAAGGAGAGAGAAGCAATGAAGGCAGCTTTGGCGAAGAAGGATAAGGAGATGAAGGAGCTGGAGGAGAGGACGACTGCATTGCTTGAGGCGGAGAGGGCACGAATGATGCGTCTAACAGGGCCATGTACGAGCTCTTCGTGGTGTGTTTCTTCTTCATATTATTTCAAATGTAGCATTTTTTATGTCTGTTTCATTAATAACTAAAAAGTTTGACTTGTCGAAACCAAATGTACAGTCTATGTGCGAGAAGACCGGCCAAGTCCCTCCGGCGATGCGAGTCATTAACATGGTGGGGACGGTGAGTTTCATTTCAATGCAGTGATCTTAAGATTGTCATCATGATAATGACACATTGCAAACAATGTTCGGTGCAGAATATCTCCCGAAACGCATCGCACGACCCTTCTACAGTGGAGCGTTCTCCAGGGCAGCCTTCTCCAGGTGAAACAAGCCAGAGCCACCGTGCTTCACCGTCGTGATGACGATAATGGTATGTTTGGCTTCCACGTAGCTTAGAGTTATCCAAAATAGACTAAATTGGCTAATTATCCAACAAAATGACATAATTAGCTTATTTAGCTCCAAAATGGCCTATTTAATAATAAATGACCTATACAGGCTAATTATCCTCCAAAATGACATAATTAGCATAGTTAGGTTAAAACATCATAAGAACCTTGGTTAGCTCATTACAATGACTAATTTAGCTCCAAAATGACATACGAAGGTCAAAATGGATTTAATAATCATAGTTGACTCCAAAATGACATATTTTACCCAAGTTAGCTCTAGAATGGCCTATACTTAGCTTGGCTTCCACTTAAATGACATAATTAGCTTAGTTAGCTCCAAAATGGCCTATTTAATAATAAATGACCTATACTTAGCTATTTATCCAACAAAATGAAATAATTAGCTCCAAAAAGGCATAATTAGCTCATTTAGCCCGAAGAAGAGGACAAGAGGAGAAGAAAGAGGAGAAATGAAAAAAAGGAAGAAGAAGAAGAAGAGAAGCATAAGGAGAAGGAGAAGGAGGAAGAAGAAGGAGAAGGAGAAGGAGGAGGAGAGAAGCACCTTCTCCTTCTTCTTGTCCTTCTTCTTTTCTTCTTCTTCTCGTCTTCCTTCTCCTTCTCCTTCTCCTCCTCCTCCTCCTTCTTGTTTTACTTCTCCTTCTTCTTCTCTTCTTGCTTCTTCTCTTTCTCTACTTCTACGTAGCTTAGAGTCATCCAAAAAAGACTAAATTGGCTAATTATCCAACAAAATGACATAATTAGCTTAGTTAGCTCCGAAATGGCTATTTAATAAAAAATGACCTATACTTAGCTAATTATCCTCCAAAATGACATAATTAGCATAGTTAGGTAAAAACATCATAAGAACCTTGGTTAGCTCATTAAAATGACTAATTTAGCTCCAAAATGACAAAATAAGGTCAAAATGGATTTGATAATCATAGTTGGCTCCAGAATGACATATTTTACCCAAGTTAGCTCTAGAATGGCCTATACTTAGCTTGGCTTCCACTTAAATGACATAACTAGCTTAGTTAGCTCCAAAATGGCCTATTTAATAATAAATGACCTATACTTAGCTATTTATCCAACAAAATGAAATAATTAGCTCCAAAAAGTCATAATGAGCTCATTTAGCCCGAAGAAGAGGACAAGAGGAGAAGAAAGAGGAGAAATGAAAAAAAGGAAGAAGAAGAAGAAGAGAAGAATAAGGAGAAGGAGAAGGAGGAAGAAGAAGGAGAAGGAGAAGGAGGAGGAGAGAAGCATCTTCTCCTTCTTCTTGTACTTCTTCTTTTCTTCTTCTTCTCCTCTTCCTTCTCCTTCTCCTTCTCCTTCTCTTCTTCCTCCTCCTTCTTCTTTTACTTCTCCTTCTTCTCTTCTTGCTTCTTCTCTTTCTCTACTTCTACGTAGCTTAGACTTATCCAAAAAAGACTAAATTGGCTAAATATCGAACAAAATGACATAATTAGCTTAGTTAGCTCCGAAATGGGCTATTTAATAAGAAATGACCTATACTTAGCCAATTATCCTCCAAAATGACATAATTAGCATAGTTAGGTAAAAACATCATAAGAACCTTGGTTAGCTCATTACAATGACAATTTTAGCTCCAAAATGACATAATAAGGTCAAAATGGATTTAATAATCATAGTTGGCTCCAAAATGACATATTTTACCCAAGTTAGCTCTAGAATGGCCTATACTTAGCTTGGCTTCCACCTAAATGACATAATTAGCTTAGTTAGCTCCAAAATGGCCTATTTAATAATAAATGACCTATACTAAGCTATTTATCCTCCAAAATGAAATAATTAGCTCCAAAAAGGCATAATTAGCTCATTTAGCCCGAAGAAGAGGACAAGAGGAGAAGAAAGAGGAGAAATGAAAAAAAGGAAGAAGAAGAAGAAGAGAAGAAGAAGGAGAAGGAGAAGGAGGAAGAAGAAGGAGAAGAAGGAGAAGGAGGAGGAGAGAAGCTTTCTTCTCCTTCATCTTTTCTTCTTCTTCTCCTCTTTCTTCTCCTTCTTCTTCTTCTCCTTCTCCTTCTCCTGCTCCTCCTCCGTCTTTTACTTCTCATTCTCCTTCTCCTTCTCCTCCTCCTCCTCCTTCTCCTTCTTCTTCTCCTTCTTCTTCTCCTTCTTCTTCTCCTTCTTCTTCTCCTTCTTCTTCTCCTTCTTGTTCTCCTTCTTATTCTCCTTCTTCTCCTTATTCTTGACCTTCTTCTTTTCTTCTTCTTCTCCTCGTCCTTCTTCTTCTCCTTCTTCTTTTCTTCTTGCTTCTTCTCTTCTTGCTTCTTCTCTTTCTTCTTCTACGTAGGTTATTTTCCCCAACAAAGACATACTTAGCTAATTATCCTCCAAAATGACATAATTAGCATAGTTAGGTAAAAACATCATAAGAACCTTGGTTAGCTCATTAAAATGACTAATTTAGCTCCAAAATGACAAAATAAGGTCAAAATGGATTTGTTAATCATAGTTGGCTCCAGAATGACATATTTTACCCAAGTTAGCTCTAGAATGGCCTATACTTAGCTTGCCTTCCACTTACATGACATAACTAGCTTAGTTAGCTCCAAAATGGCCTATTTAATAATAAATGACCTATACTTAGCTATTTATCCAACAAGATGAAATAATTAGCTCCAAAAAGGCATAATGAGCTCATTTAGCCCGAAGAAGAGGACAAGAGGAGAAGAAAGAGGAGAAATGAAAAAAAGGAAGAAGAAGAAGAAGAGAAGAATAAGGAGAAGGAGAAGGAGGAAGAAGAAGGAGAAGGAGAAGGAGGAGGAGAGAAGCATCTTCTCCTTCTTCTTGTCCTTCTTCTTTTCTTCTTCTTCTCCTCTTCCTTCTCCTTCTCCTTCTCCTTCTCTTCTTCCTCCTCCTTCTTCTTTTACTTCTCCTTCTTCTCTTCTTGCTTCTTCTCTTTCTCTACTTCTACGTAGCTTAGACTTATCCAAAAAAGACTAAATTGGCTAAATATCGAACAAAATGACATAATTAGCTTAGTTAGCTCCGAAATGGGCTATTTAATAAGAAATGACCTATACTTAGCCAATTATCCTCCAAAATGACATAATTAGCATAGTTAGGTAAAAACATCATAAGAACCTTGGTTAGCTCATTACAATGACAATTTTAGCTCCAAAATGACATAATAAGGTCAAAATGGATTTAATAATCATAGTTGGCTCCAAAATGACATATTTTACCCAAGTTAGCTCTAGAATGGCCTATACTTAGCTTGGCTTCCACCTAAATGACATAATTAGCTTAGTTAGCTCCAAAATGGCCTATTTAATAATAAATGACCTATACTAAGCTATTTATCCTCCAAAATGAAATAATTAGCTCCAAAAAGGCATAATTAGCTCATTTAGCCCGAAGAAGAGGACAAGAGGATAAGAAAGAGGAGAAATGAAAAAAAGGAAGAAGAAGAAGAAGAGAAGAAGAAGGAGAAGGAGAAGGAGGAAGAAGAAGGAGAAGAAGGAGAAGGAGGAGGAGAGAAGCTTTCTTCTCCTTCATCTTTTCTTCTTCTTCTCCTCTTTCTTCTCCTTCTTCTTCTTCTCCTTCTCCTTCTCCTGCTCCTCCTCCGTCTTTTACTTCTCATTCTCCTTCTCCTTCTCCTCCTCCTCCTCCTTCTCCTTCTTCTTCTCCTTCTTCTTCTCCTTCTTCTTCTCCTTCTTCTTCTCCTTCTTCTTCTCCTTCTTGTTCTCCTTCTTATTCTCCTTCTTCTCCTTATTCTTGACCTTCTTATTTTCTTCTTCTTCTCCTCGTCCTTCTTCTTCTCCTTCTTCTTTTCTTCTTGCTTCTTCTCTTCTTGCTTCTTCTCTTTCTTCTTCTACGTAGGTTATTTTCCCCAACAAAGACATACTTAGCTAATTATCCTCCAAAATGACATAATTAGCATAGTTAGGTAAAAACATCATAAGAACCTTGGTTAGCTCATTAAAATGACTAATTTAGCTCCAAAATGACAAAATAAGGTCAAAATGGATTTGATAATCATAGTTGGCTCCAGAATGACATATTTTACCCAAGTTAGCTCTAGAATGGCCTATACTTAGCTTGCCTTCCACTTACATGACATAACTAGCTTAGTTAGCTCCAAAATGGCCTATTTAATAATAAATGACCTATACTTAGCTATTTATCCAACAAAATGAAATAATTAGCTCCAAAAAGGCATAATGAGCTCATTTAGCCCGAAGAAGAGGACAAGAGGAGAAGAAAGAGGAGAAATGAAAAAAAGGAAGAAGAAGAAGAAGAGAAGAATAAGGAGAAGGAGAAGGAGGAAGAAGAAGGAGAAGGAGAAGGAGGAGGAGAGAAGCATCTTCTCCTTCTTCTTGTCCTTCTTCTTTTCTTCTTCTTCTCCTCTTCCTTCTCCTTCTCCTTCTCCTTCTCTTCTTCCTCCTCCTTCTTCTTTTACTTCTCCTTCTTCTCTTCTTGCTTCTTCTCTTTCTCTACTTCTACGTAGCTTAGACTTATCCAAAAAAGACTAAATTGGCTAAATATCGAACAAAATGACATAATTAGCTTAGTTAGCTCCGAAATGGGCTATTTAATAAGAAATGACCTATACTTAGCCAATTATCCTCCAAAATGACATAATTAGCATAGTTAGGTAAAAACATCATAAGAACCTTGGTTAGCTCATTACAATGACAATTTTAGCTCCAAAATGACATAATAAGGTCAAAATGGATTTAATAATCATAGTTGGCTCCAAAATGACATATTTTACCCAAGTTAGCTCTAGAATGGCCTATACTTAGCTTGGCTTCCACCTAAATGACATAATTAGCTTAGTTAGCTCCAAAATGGCCTATTTAATAATAAATGACCTATACTAAGCTATTTATCCTCCAAAATGAAATAATTAGCTCCAAAAAGGCATAATTAGCTCATTTAGCCCGAAGAAGAGGACAAGAGGAGAAGAAAGAGGAGAAATGAAAAAAAGGAAGAAGAAGAAGAAGAGAAGAAGAAGGAGAAGGAGAAGGAGGAAGAAGAAGGAGAAGAAGGAGAAGGAGGAGGAGAGAAGCTTTCTTCTCCTTCATCTTTTCTTCTTCTTCTCCTCTTTCTTCTCCTTCTTCTTCTTCTCCTTCTCCTTCTCCTGCTCCTCCTCCGTCTTTTACTTCTCATTCTCCTTCTCCTTCTCCTCCTCCTCCTCCTTCTCCTTCTTCTTCTCCTTCTTCTTCTCCTTCTTCTTCTCCTTCTTCTTCTCCTTCTTCTTCTCCTTCTTGTTCTCCTTCTTATTCTCCTTCTTCTCCTTATTCTTGACCTTCTTATTTTCTTCTTCTTCTCCTCGTCCTTCTTCTTCTCCTTCTTCTTTTCTTCTTGCTTCTTCTCTTCTTGCTTCTTCTCTTTCTTCTTCTACGTAGGTTATTTTCCCCAACAAAGACATACTTAGCTAATTATCCTCCAAAATGACATAATTAGCATAGTTAGGTAAAAACATCATAAGAACCTTGGTTAGCTCATTAAAATGACTAATTTAGCTCCAAAATGACAAAATAAGGTCAAAATGGATTTGTTAACCATAGTTGGCTCCAGAATGACATATTTTACCCAAGTTAGCTCTAGAATGGCCTATACTTAGCTTGCCTTCCACTTACATGACATAACTAGCTTAGTTAGCTCCAAAATGGCCTATTTAATAATAAATGACCTATACTTAGCTATTTATCCAACAAAATGAAATAATTAGCTCCAAAAAGGCATAATGAGCTCATTTAGCCCGAAGAAGAGGACAAGAGGAGAAGAAAGAGGAGAAATGAAAAAAAGGAAGAAGAAGAAGAAGAGAAGAATAAGGAGAAGGAGAAGGAGGAAGAAGAAGGAGAAGGAGAAGGAGGAGGAGAGAAGCATCTTCTCCTTCTTCTTGTCCTTCTTCTTTTCTTCTTCTTCTCCTCTTCCTTCTCCTTCTCCTTCTCCTTCTCTTCTTCCTCCTCCTTCTTCTTTTACTTCTCCTTCTTCTCTTCTTGCTTCTTCTCTTTCTCTACTTCTACGTAGCTTAGACTTATCCAAAAAAGACTAAATTGGCTAAATATCGAACAAAATGACATAATTAGCTTAGTTAGCTCCGAAATGGGCTATTTAATAAGAAATGACCTATACTTAGCCAATTATCCTCCAAAATGACATAATTAGCATAGTTAGGTAAAAACATCATAAGAACCTTGGTTAGCTCATTACAATGACAATTTTAGCTCCGAAATGACATAATAAGGTCAAAATGGATTTAATAATCATAGTTGGCTCCAAAATGACATATTTTACCCAAGTTAGCTCTAGAATGGCCTATACTTAGCTTGGCTTCCACCTAAATGACATAATTAGCTTAGTTAGCTCCAAAATGGCCTATTTAATAATAAATGACCTATACTAAGCTATTTATCCTCCAAAATGAAATAATTAGCTCCAAAAAGGCATAATTAGCTCATTTAGCCCGAAGAAGAGGACAAGAGGATAAGAAAGAGGAGAAATGAAAAAAAGGAAGAAGAAGAAGAAGAGAAGAAGAAGGAGAAGGAGAAGGAGGAAGAAGAAGGAGAAGAAGGAGAAGGAGGAGGAGAGAAGCTTTCTTCTCCTTCATCTTTTCTTCTTCTTCTCCTCTTTCTTCTCCTTCTTCTTCTTCTCCTTCTCCTTCTCCTGCTCCTCCTCCGTCTTTTACTTCTCATTCTCCTTCTCCTTCTCCTCCTCCTCCTCCTTCTCCTTCTTCTTCTCCTTCTTCTTCTCCTTCTTCTTCTCCTTCTTCTTCTCCTTCTTCTTCTCCTTCTTGTTCTCCTTCTTATTCTCCCTCTTCTCCTTATTCTTGACCTTCTTCTTTTCTTCTTCTTCTCCTCGTCCTTCTTCTTCTCCTTCTTCTTTTCTTCTTGCTTCTTCTCTTCTTGCTTCTTCTCTTTCTTCTTCTACGTAGGTTATTTTCCCCAACAAAGACATACTTAGCTAATTATCCTCCAAAATGACATAATTAGCATAGTTAGGTAAAAACATCATAAGAACCTTGGTTAGCTCATTAAAATGACTAATTTAGCTCCAAAATGACAAAATAAGGTCAAAATGGATTTGATAATCATAGTTGGCTCCAGAATGACATATTTTACCCAAGTTAGCTCTAGAATGGCCTATACTTAGCTTGCCTTCCACTTACATGACATAACTAGCTTAGTTAGCTCCAAAATGGCCTATTTAATAATAAATGACCTATACTTAGCTATTTATCCAACAAAATGAAATAATTAGCTCCAAAAAGGCATAATGAGCTCATTTAGCCCGAAGAAGAGGACAAGAGGAGAAGAAAGAGGAGAAATGAAAAAAAGGAAGAAGAAGAAGAAGAGAAGAATAAGGAGAAGGAGAAGGAGGAAGAAGAAGGAGAAGGAGAAGGAGGAGGAGAGAAGCATCTTCTCCTTCTTCTTGTCCTTCTTCTTTTCTTCTTCTTCTCCTCTTCCTTCTCCTTCTCCTTCTCCTTCTCTTCTTCCTCCTCCTTCTTCTTTTACTTCTCCTTCTTCTCTTCTTGCTTCTTCTCTTTCTCTACTTCTACGTAGCTTAGACTTATCCAAAAAAGACTAAATTGGCTAAATATCGAACAAAATGACATAATTAGCTTAGTTAGCTCCGAAATGGGCTATTTAATAAGAAATGACCTATACTTAGCCAATTATCCTCCAGAATGACATAATTAGCATAGTTAGGTAAAAACATCATAAGAACCTTGGTTAGCTCATTAAAATGACTAATTTAGATCCAAAATGACATAATAAGGTCAAAATAGATTTAATAATCATAGTTGGATCCAAAATGACATATTTTACCCAAGTTAGCTCTAGAATGGCCTATACCTAGCTAAGTTCTCTCCTAAATGACATAATAAGGCTATGTAGCTCCAAGATGACATATTCCACCTAACTTAGCTATTAAATGGCCTATACTTAGCTAAGTTCTCTCCGAAATAACCTACATATACTTCTCTTCTTCATCTAGTATTCTTCTTCTAACTTTCTTATTTGTCATTTTGCAGATTACATTCACTTCATGGGAAGCTTGGATTACATTGATGGAATGCTTGCATATGATTGCTTGTACCATGGCTTCACGGAAGCTTGTATTGAAACTATTGTATTATATGGATATATATGAAACTTTGTATGCATATGGATTAAAATGGTATAATATATGGTTTGCTACGGAAGCAACTTGAATAATATGTATGTACTAGGGATGAAAGTTATTTTAATATGGTTATGAGTACGGAAACGAATTTATTCCTGTCAAATATATATATATATATATCCTGATTATTGTGAAATTTGCTAGATATAATAGAAAATAAAAGAGGTGAGGTTGATGTTTTGAGCCTTTGCCATGAGGGTGCACACGACAAAGGGCTGTTTTCAGCCTTTGCCATCTACCCCTCATGGCAAAGGGGCTCAAGGCAGACGACAAAGAAGGGGTAAGAGAGGTGTTGGGAGCCCCTTTGTCATGAGGGGGCAGATGGCAAAGGGGTGAGAGCCTTTGCCGTCTGCCCCCGCATGGCAAAGAGGCACATGGCAGACGGCAAAGGGGGGGAAAGAGAGGGGTAGGCTTCCCCCTTTGCCATGAGGGGCAGACGGCAAAGGGCCAAGAGCAGACGGCAAAGAGGGGGAAGAGAGGGGCTAGGGTACCCCTTTGCCATGAGGGGGCAGACGACAAAAGGGGGCTAAGAGTAGACGACAAAGGGGGGAAGCCTGCCGTTAGCACTTAACGGGACGGCCTGTTGATCTGCCGTCCCGTTTTATTTGCCATCTGCTCCCTCATGGCAAAGAGTCTTTGCCGTCCGCCTTACAAAAAGCAGACGGCAAATCACCTCTTTACCGGATATTTTTTTGCCGTCTAGTTTGCCGTCAGCTGACTGACGACAAAGCCTTTGCCATCCGTGTTTCCCCCCTTTGCCGTCTGCCATGGCGGACGGCAAAATCTCAGATTCCTGTAGTTTCCCTCTCTATGCCATTGGTGCCAAGGACCCGCCTATCGGGTTCGAACCGACGAGTCGCGCATGCCTGGCTGGCTGGCTGGCCTGGTAGCTGGGCCGGCCCAGCTGCTGGCCTCCTCAGGGCCCGGGGCACAATGCCCATTTTCTTTTTCCTTTTCTTCCCTGTTTTCCAAAAATTCCACTGGGAGAAAAATAAATCCCAAGCCAGATATTTCTCCACCATAAATCTTAGAATAACCTGTAGAATTTAATAGTGCCATTTGTCAAAAATGTTGAAAACTTTTTATGCCCTGTTTTATTTTAAAACCTGTTTTGGGAATCTTTTTGCCTCTGTTTAAATAGTTTTCAAAAATGTTTCTACATCAAAACCCTAGAAAAGTATTTTTAGTATAGTTTTTAGTATTTATCATAGTAGGGTAGCATTTTAGTAGTTCATTTGTGTGCTCTGTTTTTTTATGCTTATTATTATCGTTATTTATCGCGGCGATAGATTGCATTGTTGACGAGGAAGTTGGACCTGAAGACTTCGAAGACCCCGAAGACTTTGTTGAACCAGGCAAGCAGCCCTTGACCATGACTAAGAATCCTTTTATTTGCATGGAATATAGCACTTATTTCTGTGATGTTGATCATGTTGATGTGGTGACCACTTCGGTGGGATGCCCCCGTTACTTTTGCCGTTGATACTTGCATCGTGCATGACTCTATCATCCTTATGAGGGTTGTGCAGGTGGGAGTAGATAGGATGCTAGTAGATGTTATGCAAGTGGGATCGGGATTATGCATGGTGATGGAAACAAAGAGATGATTTGAAAGACTTTTCGAAAACCCTGTCAGGTGCCACCAATGCCAGAGGGAGAAGATGATGAGTTGGGTGACCACTTGAGAAAGAAGTGGTGTACCGGAGGAAGTGAGTGTGTGTTTTCGAAAATGGATAGCCCTTATGGGACAGGGCTCTATTGATTACCTTTGTGGGTACTGGCAAGGAGCCATCATTGCTAGTGGCGGGAGTGGCATGGTCACTCTCGATACGTGGTCATGCATGTATGGAAGATTATGCGTTGTCTTCACAGGCACCGAGCACACCATTGTTCCCTGCATGGCTGCTATGAGTGACGTACATCATGTGGTCTGGGTTCCAATCGAGTGGACCCTTTGTTTAGTACTGCTAGGGGAAAGGCATTGTTCGAGTGCTTACCTCGGGTATGTTATATATACCTCAAGTTGTGGATGACACGGAAGTTCTCCGAGTCTTGTGGGTAAAGTGTGCAACCTCTGCAGAGTGTAAAACTATTCGAATAGCCATGTCCACTATCAAGGACAGTCAGGTCGTGCTGCTTAATCTACGTCCAGATGTTTCCTAAAAACTTGGTGTGTGTGTGTGGATGACACATGATGATACTTGAGACAAGTCTGAAGACTTGATCTGATGAATGAACATGTGATGTTCAACCCCTGCTTATGATGATATTTGTAACTTGTTCATACGGATATCTGCCAACTATTGATGCATGCTTATACATAGTACTTGATCATGTCATTGCAATCAAAATTGGCTTTCTGCATAATACCTACTTAGTGCTACTCCATCCATTGTATTTGCTTTGTTCCAAACATGGTGTCACGCCCAAGATGCGCGCCTATCCATGTTAAGGCACGAGGGCCTCGCTAGGGATAGAGGCGCATCTTGTCGTTCGCAAGTATAGAATCATTACATCATACATTAGAGAAGAGATGAGTATATTAGTTGGCTTACACTCTCCTAATACTAAATTACAATTCTACACAGAGTTTAATGAAGACAAGGTCCGACTACAAACGAAATCAAATGATAAAATAGATGCAACTGATACTATCTCGCTATCCCAACGATCACGGCCATAGTCCTCTACTCATCCGGGTAAGTCACGTACATCCAGCCTCTTTCCTCGTCATATTCCCACTGGAGCTGCGTCAGATTGTCCTGCACGTACTCATCTGTACCTATACCTGGAGTGTTGTAGTAATTTGTGAGCCACAAGGACTTAGCAGTCATGCGCCCAGGTACCAAGACTATTAGAGATTCAAGGTTGGGATGGTTATGTGTTTAGTTTGCAGCAGCACTAAGCATTTATGGTGGCTAAACTTACGTTACATGAAGATAAATGTGAGTGCCGTCGATGAGCGGTCGAATCTAGAATGACCTCTATGAGATCCTGAACACTTACTTACGTCAATCATAACCCTACCATGTTCTCTCTCGGATCATGTTCACGAGCAGAGATGATCATGGTTACTCACACAATTGGTTTATTTGAATTAGAGTTTACTGCGAGTTAACTATAACCGGGTGTTAAACAAATATCCAAGTTTCCACATAACCGTGGGCAAGGCTTTCCGAAGGATTTGAGCCTGCAGGGGTGCTCCAACTAGTCCATCACAAATTACCACACTCTGCGGGAATAGCCTTGACCACGGATCTCATGATCATCCTAGGAAACTCCAAAGGAATTCCAACACCTCGAGATAACCCAATGAAAGTCAGAGCCCTCACGCAAGACACTCGATAAAGGTAAAACAAATCCAGCAAGACCACCCGACGTGTCGACAAAGCCGATAAGAGACGCGTATCTCATTCTCAGGACATGACGGATAAGAGAAGCATACGAAGGCCTGATAGAAATCTCCCAAGTTGCCCTGGGTTGGCCCCGCACAGTGCTCTACTTTGGACCAACACTCATGAGGAGCACTGGCCCGGGGTTGATGAATTATCCATGGGGTTGCAAAGCCCTATGCAAATTTTATTAAGTTATTAAGAAAATGTAGTACCAAAGTTGGGTCTTGCTAGACAAGTTTTAATCTCAATCTAATAAACAAGGGGGTCCCCATAACAACGTCGAGCATGTTAGGAGCGCAAAGTATGGAAAACATAACACCGGTAACGAGAAACTATGGTGGTAACAGCGGAACAAAACACCTAGCAAAAGACTAAGCCTTCCACCAGTACCAAGATATATATGCGCATTAATTAAATAACAGATAATATTGTGATATGCCAAATCCATGTCATCACATGCAACAACCTGCACCTGCAACTAAGAATGCTATAAGAGGGGCTGAGCAGCGGTAACTTAGCCAATCAAAGGTTTGCTAGGATGTGGAGGGTTAGAGGCTATCATGGCAATTAGGAGGCTGGCATTCAAGTGGTAGGTAGCAGAATGGTAACGATAAGAGCGAGACACTAGCAAGCAAAAATAGTATCGGGATCCGGGTACGATCATCTTGCATGTTGGTTCTTAAGTGGAACAAGTAGCGGGATCCTCATAGTTGTACTCGACAGGGTCTTCGTACTCAGGTTTGACGTTCGCGTCTACCCAAAAGAAACAACAAAAATAAACAAACAACCCTGGTGCAATGCATAATCAAGAATGATGCATTCTTATTTGAAGAGTTTTTATCATGGCAATCCTAACTAGTCATGTTTCACATGCAAAGAATTGGTTCTTAATGAATCTTGACAAAACCTTATGTTAAGTTATTTAGACATGAATGAAAATGGCAAATATGTCTGCATCATGCAACAACAATAAAAATGCATATGAAGAACGTAAGAAACGGAGTTACGGTTCTGACGATACGCTCATGACAAGATACGAAGGCATAACACAAGACAGCAATGCCATGGGCTATTTCTTGGCATTCCAAGACAGCTTCTGGATAGTCAAAGAAAAACCAACCACAATAGACCCAAAGATCACGTAATTCCATGGAGTATACCTCCCACAAGTGACAAAACAATAAAACAAACAATTTGCCACAAAACAGCAACATAGCAACTTTCACAGCCAATAACTTGAGCTACAGGAATCCTACACCTACAAAGAAGCTATTGACAGAAAATACATATCATGCTTGTCAACTTATCCAACTACACAATATGGAGAGGAGGCACACATCAATAAGCATGAAGCTCACAGGTTGGCATGATGAAACAGATTTCTGGGACTTAGTGAAAATAACAGTTTTCTAGAATCTAAGTTAATCTGGTAGCTTGTTGACAGTAGAAGTTATAGGTGTAAGAGAACACCTCTTGGCATGAAAAATAATAGGGTGGTATTAGACAACATCTACTTCAAAATACTAGCACTGAGCATGAGCTAATTCTCAACATATCACAAGATGTGAACCACTCTTCATGGCATAAAAATAACAGCAGATTCTCAGACTTAGAAATATTTAGCATGGTGAAAAAAGTAACATTAAGTTAACTACTTTGCAGCAAGTTTCCCACTATATGTGTGATTATCATGTCAAACAAAAATACCATGGCATAATAGACATAAAACAATAACACTTCCATGTTGGCACATGCCCCAAAGAAAGCATGGATTAATTCATGCAAAAATGACAAAGTAGCATCACAGCAGAAATGGCAGATTTATAAACTTGCCCAAAAGTGAAATCTGATTGCACCAATGGATTGCTTGGATCTTTCTACCCCAAAATCATGTGTCATATTCATATATACATGTGAAGCAACATGGCACAAACTATACTAGCAAAACCACCACCTCTCTTATAAGTCAAAACTTACTTAAAATCCACATGAGCATATTCGAACATGACCAGATTTCGAAACTTGGCTTAAAATGGAAATGAACAAACAATTCCTACAAAACATGCATATACCACAAACAAAGGGGTATGGCAAGTGGGGGAAGAACCCACTTGTCACCTACACACACACACTCTACACACATACACTACACAAGGATGCACACACATGGCTCCATATGCCTAAGGGCATATGAGCACAATCTCACCCATGAACATACCACCTAGTAGGGTGGGTGTTCATCCACACACACACACATGCACCATATATGCACAATGCATATAGGCACATACACACTACCACACATGCACAAGTGCACATGGCACTCCCACACTCTTGAAACACTCATACCCATGTGTGTGTGTGTCTTCATCCACACACACATATGCACACATATATGCATATACATATGCATGTGACAACACACTCACATACTCACCCACACACACACTAGAGTATATGCATACCCACATCTATGCACTACAACACACTACACCACTCTACACACACATATGTATATATCTAAAACAGAAAACAAACAAAAACATTCATCTAACCATGTAGTGTACACATAAACACATACATACATTCACATCATAAAGGAAAGAAAGAAAACAAGAAAAGAAAATAATAACGCAAAGGGGGGGTATGGGGATCGATCCCCGGACCCACTGTGTCAACCTCGAGCCGGTTGCCACTGTGCTACTGCGTCAGATAACAACAGAGAAGGCCGCGAGCTCAACTGGTACTAACACCATGTGCTGGTTAACTAACAAAACTGACAGAAAGGGCACCAACGACAGCGACACGATGGTGGCCAACTCCGGCGACCTACGGCACTAGCAGGCTACTGGTACTATGCGAGGCATGCCGAACCTATGGGGAACCCATCCCTCTGCTCATCTTGCGACGAGGGGGGCAGAGGCGAGCTCAAGCACGCGCCTTACTGACCGGTGGCAAGGGACATGACGACGATGATACCAGGGCTACGCGGGGAAGAAGGGGCAGTGAGGATCGGCTGCTCATCGAGGGGGAAACGACGACGGCCTGGACGCGGTGAAGGGATGGAAGAGGCTCGAAGACATGGCGGCGACGAAGCAGAAGAAGAATCGCTGATGACCCGGTGGGAAGGAGGAAGAAGATGACCTCCGTGAGCCTCCTAGCATCGGGAATGGAACGAGGACAACGGCACCTTGCTCCACGCCATCTCCACCGATGACGAGGGCCACAAGAGGCAGGAAGATGACAGCGTCGACGAGCGGCGACCTCACTGCTCTCTGAATTTCTCTGCTCTCGCTGAATTTTGGGGAAGAGGAAGAGGAAGAAGGGAGAGGAAGGAGGGGAGAAACGCGAAGGCGGCAGAGAGGAGGAAGAAGAAAACCCTAGGGATCCACTCTTTAAAAAGGGGAGGGCATCGATGTTTGTGAGCCCCTGACGACGACGGTGACGGCTCTGCCGCACTCTCACCCTCTTTGAACCTCCTAACGGAGGAGGACGAGGTAGGCATCCGTCAGCTACCTGCTGGCTCGTGTGGGTCGGGAGGACACAGCTCTCTCACTCACTCTCTCTGGCAGAAAATAAAATGAGACTTTTCCTTTTTAAATAAAAGAGAGAAAACAAATCCTATTAGAGAAAAAGAAAAAATAATAAATACAAAACAAAATACTTTTAGAGATGAGAAGAAAACCCCCCATTTTCTAAAAATTAGAAGAAGATTTTTAGAGCAACTATTTTAAATGGCTTTAAAAGCAACATCCCCTTTATTATTTAAAACCCCAAATACCTATAGATCAAAACAACAAAAGGACCACACACACAATTTTCAAACATTGCAAGCTACCTCTTGAACATTTTTAAACGATTTAAATAGCCAGAAGAATATGTTAGCCAAATGACATGGGAATAAAAAGGGGGGGTATTGGTTGGGTTTTGATGAAAGAAAAGAGAGGGGAAGAAGAATGAGAGTTGCACCACATACACTCAAACCACAATACAACACCCACGGACACACTCACATACAAGGACACTTCACAACAAGGCATGGCATGATGGATGACATGATGCATGATGCATGGATGCATGAACAAGACATGGCATAACAAGGTTCAACTCATAACATTAATCTCATGGCAACAAGGTTCATAAAAGGCCACATGCCCAACAAGAAAGGGACATCACTTGGGCTGTCACACATGGGTTGCTTGCGAGTACATTCAAAGTACTCATTGGCTTGCCACTTATTATCTAATTAGCCAAGCATGGAAGAACAGGAGTACGGTGAAGAGTTCGTTGGTGATGAACATGCGAACTAGGACGCTTCCCAATCAGAATGCGTGTAGGTTTAAGGCAGATGGCACGGGTTCACGCTTTCAATCAAGATTTGCGCTGCTTGTTATGTGTCAGTGTTTGGCCCTTGTGAGCCTATCTATGTAAGACTTGACCTCCATGGTCTTTATTTGTGTAAGACGGTATGTAAGCATGTGCGACTCTTGTTATTCAGCTTTTGCATGTTCAGTGAGCATTGATCTCTGGGCTCACTGTACACGTGCCTTCGGTGATCACGACTTATGAGTCAGGGTCCCCACAAGGTAATACCCCTAGTCCTACCTGATCAAGTTGATCGATGGGGCAATCTTACAATGGTGCTCCTTGAGCTGTGTATAGAGGTGGAAGAAGGAGCAGTCGGCTCCCCTTCCCTTGCTATGAGGGTGGTGGTGGAATGAGGTGTCCCTCCCTATGTGTGTGTTCTTTTCTATCTATTGCCCTACCTCTGCATGGGAGGCTCCGTGGTGGTTTATAGGCCAACACCCCGGACTACAATATGGGTGGAAAGCCACGGATGGCCCCAATTGGCAGCCTCTGTAGCCGGCCATGGGGCCTCCAGGGGTAGGGTCTCATCGCTGGTGGGGCCTGCCGGCTAGGAGGTCTTGTCGAGAGCCGGAGGGTCCCACCTAGTAGGTCGCAACAATGGTCACTTCACGGCACGGGTCATCTTTCGGGGCGTTGCCTTGTGGCAGCTGGCCGGGGTCAGCAGTACGGGGTGGGGCCACTATAGCCGCGGATGATTGGGCCGTGGGATC
This sequence comes from Hordeum marinum, assembly GCA_022496015.1. Taxonomy (NCBI): domain Eukaryota; kingdom Viridiplantae; phylum Streptophyta; class Magnoliopsida; order Poales; family Poaceae; genus Hordeum; species Hordeum marinum. The sequence goes on along the minus strand of CM039674.1, from coordinate 168,459,587 downwards.
CAAGGCGCGGCCGACCAGGGGGCCAAGAATCCTTGACCCCACCCGACAACCCTAGCGGTACCGGTCATGTGTAGCCGGCAGGGCGCAGCCGGTGTCGCGTAGCCGGCCGGGCACAATCTTGGCTGTAGGGGGAGGCGGCTTGCCCTTTAGTTGTTTTAGAAAGTTGGAGCAGTGGGTTGCTTTAGGCTACCCCGGGGTTATCCCCCGACAGTGCCCCGGTATCGTGTCACTATCAGACCTTTTCCTTTTCTTGTTTTTCTTAGTTCGATCCTTTTGGTTATATCTTGATCTAGTAGAATAAAATTTTAGTATGGTCTAGCTTTGAGATTTTGCTTTTTGTTCGCTTATGTAAGCGGGTCCGAGAGTTATACAATAGATAGTAGTTTTGATGTAAGGGCTTTGCTTGCTTGCTATGATCTTGAGAAAAATAAATAAATAAGAAATAAAAGAAGAATAGAATAAATGTCGGGACCCCGATCCTAAGCCATAAGAATCCAGCCTGTAATACATCCCATCACTTTGCGGACTCACGCACAGTTATCTCGACGGCTTCCACCTTACCTGGGTCGGGACTGTTTGCGCCTTATGTCTCACGTATGTGAATTTGTCGCTAGCATTCAAATGTCAGAGAACCCGGGACGACATGACTAGTCGTAGAACCCAAGTGGCACATTTGTACAGGGACACGCATACGTAACCCGGCAATGCAGGCGTCGATCTCTAGCATGTGTAGACGAGTCATAGCAAGCTACCAGGAATCCATTACGCCATGGGACATAAATGTCATCACTGCACGTAGACGAGTCATAGCAGGCTACAGGGACTAGATTACACTACGAGACATTTCCCCGAAGGGACAGACACAACAGCAAAGAAGGATACACGCCTGCCAATCAATGTGTCCGGAGTAGTAGCGAGCTATCAAGGCTCGGTGGAAGCACAAAGAGGCATTTCCTCGTAAAGAGTACTACTAAAGGCACACAACTAGGTGTCGAATCCTGCACATACCAATGCATTTCAAACATACACGCAATATGCACGATATGCATAGACACAACATGGCATCACAACATAACTCTATGACTCAAGTATTCATTAATGAGTCATAGGAGCCAACATAGTGTGATATTACAAACAGGGTCACATGACCCAACACTCAGTTCATACAAACAACAAGCGGAAGCTAAACATATCTGGGTACAGACATCTACTAAAGGTGGCTGGAGGAGCCTTAAAAGCTACAACGACGTTACCAAAGGAACCAAACCTCTGTCTGGGATTCACAAGATAATCCGGTCAACATCGCACTTTACATCATAATCCGGTCTCCTCTGCAAAAACATAAATTAAGCAAACATGAGTACAAAGGTACTCAGCAAGACTTACATCAGAACTATCTACATATGGATCAGTATCAATGATGGGGATTGTGGAGTTTATTGCAGCAAGCCAGGACGCAACTATAAGCAATCCAAGTAGTCCATATCCGAGGACGCAACTATTTGAATAGATTGATTCATCTTGTAGGTGTATACTTCTTCACACATTCTCTTGCCACTTATCACCATATGCACGTCACGCATCTCGGCAATCTTCAAGCGGAAGCACTGGCATGGGCATCGGCCACGACCGTCAATCACACAAGACCCTAGTCCAGGTTTATCGCCTATTAAAGATTGAACCCGCAAGGAAGTCCGGCCAAAGTTTCCAATATGGCCCCAAATGATTTGTATAGGGTTCCCAAGCCCACCTTGACGGATGGTACTATGCTTGGTACACCGGGTCATGGTGTATCTACCACGCCATAGCCTACCCCTCCGATCAGCGCTATGCACGGCCGCCAGCACATCCTACAAACACCAGAAACTAGTTGCACCTCCTGGATAGAGATCAAGGCGATTAATAAGCCGAGAGGGTCAATTAAGGATCCCAATGCGCGGTAGTATCTTCTCTTGGATAACATACAGAGAACTTAGTTCCTAAAGACAGTACCTATGAGACAACCCTCCATGTACTCCTACCTGGCCTATCATCGCTAACTTTACCAAATCGTGTTCACACACTTAGCTCTCACATAGTAGGACATGTTCCTCACCATTCCAATTTATCACCGAGATGGATCAGACCTGACACGACTCTAAGAATAGCCAGCACAGTAAGCAAGCATGGATGAGTAAGCACAACAAGGCTCAAGCAGTTTCTACTCATGCTAAGTGGTTTCAACTATTTAAAGTGGCAAAGACATGTCATGCAAAGGAATGTGTTCAACTATCGAGAAAATGGGGTGGTTGCTATGACACTAAAGGGGTGGTTGCTTGCCCGACTTTTGAAGATATTACTTCTCTTCATAGAATCAACGATAACAACGTTAGAACCACTGTCGACCGAGAAGGAACAACCACCGACAAACAAGAAGATCGAGCATTCAACTTATGCAATGCACAATCATGATATATGACATGACAAGTTAAGGTGCTAAATTTAACTAGAGTAATAATTAACCAAGTTAATTGAAGTGTAATTCAAACAAGTTTGAATTCCAACTCCAAATGATGTTTCATATATTGGTTGATGAGGATATGTGCCTGGGGTAGGGTCCTAGGCAAGGCCTACATACCCTACCTAAGGACGCCACATGAGAGGACTTGAAGATCAAGCATGAACTTCCGAGTGGATCCCTGGAGACGTTCAAAGTCACTCGATAGTAATCCACTCGGAGACTCCTGCTCTCACTCGGCAGTCGCGTGTCACTCGACAGACCTTGCTTCACTTGACGCCAGAAGACCAGGAGCCATCATCAAGAGCCCAACATGCAGCCGTTGTCTTAATGACCCTTAATAACTTTTACTACGTACGTTACCTATAATGGCAGACTTTACACCCCACGACCAGACCCATTGATGCGGGGCCATTATGAGGGGCAGCGAACTCTATATAAGCAGCCCCTCCCCTCCTGCACAACGGTTAAGAAAACTATTGGAATCTCTACATTCCACTCGATATAAAGCTCCCGAGCACTGAGACATTGGGCTATTACCTCCACGAGAGGGGCCTGAACTCATACAACTCTATGTACACCCTCGCCGTAGCTAGGACTCTACCCTCTCCATTCGTACCCTACCATCTATTGTCAGCCTCGTTCCCACGACGGTTGGCGCCCACCGTGGGGCAGGCATCTAAGTGACTTCCAGCGAGGTTGCGTTTTTCATCTTTCAACATGTCTTCCGGCGGTGTTTTTGCTCTGGGCCGCGAGATTCGTTTCGGAGCGCTCACTTTCATCGCCAACGATTCGGCATGGCTCCAGGAGGCGCCTCTCGATGTCGAGGTGCTCCCGGTTCGTGGGGCCGTGCATTTCCGCGCGAGTCCGTGCGGCGTGTTGCTGTGTTAGCCGTCTACCCCTTACGCATTGGCTCCTCTCGCTGTTCGCGGTTGCAAGCGGTCCAGCCGCTCATGACTCCTGCGGTGGGTCGAACACGTAGTGGCGCGTCAAGCTTCTTCACAGGTTGCAGCAGTCGAACCTGCCGAGTCCCTTCATGGCGTGTTCGAGTCGAATTCCAATCCATTCGATGTGCCTTCCAAGTGCGAGAGCTATCATCACGCAGCGTAGGTCTTGATGGCGGGCTCGCATTAGAGCTCATCGCCTGGTTTTGGTTGTGGCGAACACGAGGCTGGTGGCCCGTCTAACGTGCAATCGCATCGCGATGAGAAGGTCCTTCATAGCCCCATCGTTGGCGCAACCGCCGAGGCCCGGGCTTTGGAGGCCGCGTGCGTTCGTCTGGAAGAGCTCCAGGCAGAGATCGACGAGCATGCCCGTCCTCGCCCGCTACGTCCCAGTCGACGTCAGCGACAGCTGTTCCTGACTTGGTCTCACGATGGCGTCGAGGTATACCGAAGTCCCGTGCTTAATGTTGTTGCTGCTGCTAGGATAGCTCATTCCATTCTGCGTTCCCGGTCAGAGGCTGGTCGAGGGCTGTTGCAGATCAAAGAACTGTTAGATGCAGCACGACACCAGAATTCAGCAGTTTCTCAGTCTCGTCACAAGATACACTGCAATTCACCCAAGGCAGAGACCGTTTAGTTGGCACAAAGTCCTAGGTTGCCCTTGCGACGTCGAGGTGGCAGTTATCATGAAGGGCAAGACAGATATCAGCACCACAACCAAGACCACCATCGAGTGCCCACTCCTCCGCACAGTGGTCCGTATGCGGCCCGGCGCCAGGACGACAGGAGCTCCTTCGATGATGAGCGGGACATGGACTTCGATGCCCGCGCGTACCTTCTTCAGAAGCGGATCGACAAGAGCAGAGCCTATAGAGAAGGGCACGACAGACATGTCTCGAGTGGTAGCTCAGCTGTAGTGTCTGGTACAGAGTGTTTTAGCAGAGCTATATGCTCTATGGAGATTCCCCAACTTCAGAATGGCGACGGGGATCGGAAAGTTTTCTAGTGAAACAAAACCAGAGACTTGGCTTGATGATTACTGAGTGGCTGTGGAGATTGGCGGCGGGAATGACAATGTCGAAATGAAGCACCTGCCTCTTATGTTGGGTGGACCACCTCGAGCTTGGTTGAATCGTTTGGCTCCTTCCAGCATTCATTGTTGGGAAGATCTTGCCTGAGTGTTTGTCCGGACCATCGAGGGCACTTGCAAGCGCCCCGCAGGTCTGGTCAACTAACAACATTGCGTCCAGAAGCCCAGCAAAACCTTAAGAGACTATATTCAGCGATGATCCACCCTGGATCATATGGTGGAAAATGTGTCAGAACACCAGGCTGTTTGTGCCTTCAAGGCCGGTGTGAGATATAGAGAGCTGTATTCGAAGTTCGGGCACACTGGTGACATTTCACTCGACAAGATGATGGAAATTGCCACTCGCTATGCCAATGGCGAGGAAGAAGACCGCCTCCGTAGCAGTAAAGGAAAAGCGGTTGCCAACGAGTCTGGCGGCGGTAACAATAGGAAACAAAAGCGGAAGGCTGAAGACCCAGATCCGGCAGAGGCCGCAGCACTGATGACTCAGTTGAAAAACAAGGGCAAGGCCAATGCTCAGGATGCCCCCAAGAAGGGGAAGGGTCAGCCAGGAACAGATATCTTGGATCAGCCGTGTGTGATTCACATGAAGAAAGATGTAGAAGGCAACCTGATTTTGCCCAAGCACACCACTCGATAGTGTCGGACCGTCATCCAACAGTTCAAGGGAGACCAGTTGCATGGGAAATCTCCTTAAAAAGAAGATGAAGACGAAGAGAAGGAAATAGTCCCGGATGTCACTGCTACCCTGGTAATCTTTGCTGACGTCAAGAGCAAGAGCCGTCTGAAAGTAATAAATAGAGAGATCAATATGGCTATGCCAGACACCCCCACCTACCTCAAATGGTCTCAGCGTGCTGTCACATTTGACCAGACTGACCATCCTGCACGTGTGGCCACACCCGGTCGACAGGCTCTAGTAGTTGATCCGGTGCTGCACGGGACTCGACTCAGAAAGGTCCTCATGGACGGCGGCAGCGGCCTGAACATTCTGTATGCGAATACCCTGAAGGGTATGGGCATTCCTATGTCTCGTCTCAGCGAAAGCAGCATGCATATCCATGGGGTCATCCTAGGAAAGAAGGCCAAGTCACTCGGCTAGATAGCATTGAACGTGGCATTCGGAGATAGCAAAAATTTTCGAAAAGAAAAGTTGACGTTTGAAGTCATGGATTTCAAGAGCGCTTACCATGCCATTTTGGGTCGACCCAATTATGCACATTTCATGGCCCGACCATGTTACGTGTATATCAAGCTGAAAATGCCGGGCCCTAAGGGCGTGATCACAGTCTATGGCAATCGACAGCAGGCCCAAGAGTGTCTCCAGCAAGGGTCAAAGATCGCCGATCAATAGATGGCCATGGTTGAGCTGGAGGAGTACAAGAAAACCCCTGATCCTGCTGATTTGCTCCGCGCAAAAAAGCCGGCTTCTAAGTCGGCATTTCAGTCGGCAGGTGAACTAAATAAGGTGCACATCCACCCAACGGATCCAACAGCTGCCCCGACGAATATCTCGACAACACTCGACAACAAATAGGAAGCCGAGCTCATCCAGTTCTTCCGTGAGAACTGGGATATCTTTGCATGGAAGCCCACTGATATGTTGGGAATTCCCAGGGAGCTGGCTGAGCATCGTCTGCGAGTGGATCCGAAGGCCAAGCCCGTCAGGGAGCATTGACGTCGATCCACAACTGAGAAGCGCAAGGCAATCGGAGAAGAAGTGGCCCGTCTCTTGCAAGCCAAGTTCATTCAGGATATTTACTACTCCGAGTGGCTCTCGAATGTTGTGATGGCACTACAAGAATCTGAGAATTTGCCGTATGCTATGGCTGATGGCAAAGGGGGAAACCCTGGACGGCAAAGGCTTTGCCGTTAGTCAGCTGACAGCAAACTGGACGGGAAAAAAATATCCGGTGAAGAGCTTCTTTGCCATCTGCTTTCCTATGGCGGACGGCAAAGAATCTTTGCCATGAGGGGGCCGACGGCAAATACACCAGGACGGCAGATCCCCAAATGGTCCCGTCAAGTGCTAACGGTCCTTTTGCCGTCTGCCGTACCACCCTATGTCGTCCGCCTTATGTGGGCCGACAGCAAAGGGAGCACTGCCAGCCCTCCCCCCCTGCCACCTTTCCCGTCAGCCATATGGGGCTTTCCTTTGCCGTCTGCCGACCCTCCTTTGTTGTCATCCCATGTACTAGGCCAACAGCAAAGGGGCGCTCCCAGCATGGCTCAGCCATGCTGCTTGAGCCTTTGCCGTCTGCCCTACAGCCTTTTCCGTCTGCCCTATGGCCTTTGCCGTCGGTGGGCGGACGGCAAAGACTCAAACAGCCCCCCTTTATTTTTCTTCCTATTATATCCACCAATTTTCACAATAATAAGGAGATATATATATTTGACAGGAATAAATTTGTTTCCGTACTCATAACTATATTAAAATAACTTTCATCCATAGTACATACATATTATTCAAGTTGCATCCGTACCAAACCATATATTACACCAGTTTCATCCATATGCATACAAAGTTTCATATATATCCATATAATACAATAGTTTCAATACAAGCTTCCGTGAAGCCATGGTACAAGAAATCATATTCAAGCATTCCATCAGTATAATCCAAGCTTCCCGTGAAGTGAATGTAATCTGCAAAATGACAAATAAGTAAGTTAGAAGAAGAATACTAGATGAAGAAGAGAAGTATATATAGGTTATTTCGGAGAGAACTTAGCTAAGTTAGGTGGAATAGGTCATCTTGGAGCTAAGTATGTCTTTGTTGGGGAAAATAACCTACGTAGAAGAAGAAAGAGAAGAAGCAAGAAGAGAAGAAGCAAGAAGAGAAGAAGAAAGAAGAGAAGAAGAAGGAGAAGGAGAAGGAAGAGGAGAAGAAGAAGAAAAGAAGAAGGTCAAGAATAAGGAGAAGAAGGAGAAGAAGAAGGAGAAGGAGCTTCTCTCCTCCTTCTCCTTCTTCTCCTTCTTCTTCCTCCTTCTCCTTCTCCTTCTTATTCTCTTCTTCTTCTCTTCTTCTTCTTCCTTCTTCTCATTTTTCCTCTTTCTTCTCCTATTGTCCCCTTCTTCAGGCTAAAGTAGCTAATTATGCCTTTTTGGAGCTAATTATGTCATTTTGGAGGATAATGAGCTAACTATAGGTCATTTTTTATTAAATAGGCCATTTTGGAGCTAACTAAGCTAATTATGTCAGTTTGTTGGATAATTAGCCAATTTAGTCTTTTTTAGATTAGTCTAAGCTACGTAGAAGTAGAGAAAGAGAAGAAGCAAGAAGAGAAGAAGAAGGAGAAGTAAAAGAAGAAGGAGGAGGAGAAGGAGAAGGAGAAGGAGAAGGAAGAGGAGAAGAAGAAGAAAAGAAGAAGGGCAAGAAGAAGGAGAAGAAGCTTCTCTCCTCCTTCTCCTTCTTCTCCTTCTTCTTCCTCCTTCTCCTTCTCCTTCTTCTTCTCTTCTTCTTCTTCTTCCTTTTTATCATTTCTCCTCTTTCTTCTCCTCTTGTCCTCTTCTTCGGGCTTAATTAGCTAATTCTGCCTTTTTGGAGCTAATTATTTCATTTTGGAGGATAAATAGCTAAGTATAGGTCATTTATTATTAAATAGGCCATTTTGGAGTTAACTAAGCTAATTCTATCATTTAAGTGGAAGCCAAGCTAAGTATAGGCCATTCTAGAGCTAACTTGGGTAAACTATGTCATTTTGGAGCCAACTATGATTATTAAATCCATTTTTACCTTATTATGTCATGTTGGAGCTAAATTAGTCATTGTAATGAGCTAACCAAGGTTCTTATGATGTTTTAACCTAACTATGCTAATTATGTCATTTTGGAGGATAATTAGCTAAGTATAGGTCATTTTTATTAAATGGGCCATTTCGGAGCTAACTAAGCTAATTATGTCATTTTTTGGATAATTAGCCAATTTAGTCTTTTTTGGATGGGTCTAAGCTACGTAGAACTACAGAAAGAGAAGAAGCAAGAAGAGAAGAAGAAGGAGAAGTAAAAGAAGAAGGAGGAGGAGGAGGAGAAGGAGAAGGAGAAGGAGAAGGAGAAGGAAGAGGAGTAAAAGAAGAAAAGAAGAAGTACAAGAAGAAGCTTCTCTCCTCCTTCTTCTCCTTCTTCTCCTGCTTCTCCTTCTTCTTCCTCCTTCTCCTTCTCCTTCTTCTTCTCTTCTTCTTCTCTTCTTCTTCTCTTCTTCTTCTTCTTATTCCTTCTTTTCATTTTTCCTCTTTCTTCTCCTCCTTCTCCTTCTTCTCCTTCTTCTCACCAAACATACCATTATCATCATCATGACGGTGAAGCACGGTGGCTCTGGCTTGTTTCACCTGGAGAAGGCTGCCCTGGAGAATGCTCCACTATAGAAGGGTCGTGCGATGCGTTTCGGGAGATATTCTGCACCAAACATCGTTTGCAATGTGTCGTTAGCATGATACGTTTCGGATGATATTCTCCTCCACGCTGGTAGACGGTAGCTCCCTCACCCAGCCCCTCGCCGCTATCAACATGGCGACTTGGCTCAGGCTGACCCTAATCAGCCCAAGTATCCCACTTGGTCTCTAGGGCCGTACCCTCATCCCTGCTTTGCTTCGGAGTTGCCTGGAACGAAGCCTCTGGGTGACGAGTCTCGTGGGTCGAAGGCACATCAACCTAAGGCGCGTCAACCTGAGGCGCGTCGACCTGAGGCTCGTCGACTTGAGGCTCATCGACCTGAGGCTGTTCCACCCTAGAAGTCATGTGCCTAGGTGAATCAGCTTGGGGTGGCGGCGAGGAAGACATGGCAGCCACCGCCCTACCTCTCCCACGGGCACGTGTACCTTTAGTACAACATAAATACCAACATGAGTAATAAAATGTATATAAATACCAACATGACTACAACATAAATACCAACATGAGTACAACATAAATGCCAACATGAGTAATACCTTTAGTACCTCTCGCCTTCGCGGGGAGTCGACCTCCTCTCACAGGGGCCACGAGAGTTGAAGAAGCGGCCATTCCATGCAGAGTAGAAAGCAACGCTCTTCGAAGAGGCGACTCAGGAATGGAAGTACCCATCCCACGAGCCGCCGACGAAGAAGGAGCCACGGAGTGCTTTCGACCCTTTCCCACCATCTTTCAACACCTGTCATGACAAAGAGTAAATGAAATTAGTACAACATAAATACCAACATGAGTAATAAAATGTATATAATTTAAGTGTATCATCGTCATAAATACCAACATGACTAATAAAAATTGAATACCTAACATGAACTCAAAATTTATATATAGTAATAGTTGAATACCTGACATGAACTAATCGTGCTCGTCTATATATGCTTCGGGGTCAATAAATGCATCATGATCATCACTATCATCAATAAATGCATCATCATCATCACTATCAGGAAGAACATGTGGAAGGCCACCATTATGTAATTGGTCAAGAAGGGACAGGTCATCCGCAGCAGTAACCTCTTCTTCTTCCTTCTCTTCCTGTTCGGGCTCAGGTGTTAAGACGGATTCACTGTCGCTGTCTACTTCAATGTTCTGGGGTGAAGTACAGTGGTTCTTGAAACGTTTCTTGGACATACGTTTTTCTTGGAAGAATTCTCCTTCATATGTGTCTGGGTTAATGTGAGGTTCGTAATCCTCTTCATTGAGGGTAGGTGGTCTAAAATGTGGCGGCACTTCATAAACGACATCCCAACCTTTCAGATTTGGATTAGTTTGGCAGGCCCATAGTAGATAGAAAACTTGCGTCGCCTCTTGAACCGTAATATAGACATCGGGAAAATATAAGTGGGGGTTTTGATTGATTTCGACTAGTCCTATATGTTCATGACTCCTTCCTGTCTCCCTCGGCTCAAACCAATGACATTTGAAGACTACGACGGTCGGTTGGTTTTCACCATAGAATAGAAGTTCATAAATTGCTTCAACTCTTCCATAATACTCGGTGCCTCCTTCGCCGATAGCAGAGACACAACAATTTGTAGTCTTTAGGTCGGGCATAGATAGCTCTTTGCCAAAGGTACGAAAGTGATACCCGTTGATGGTGTATTTGTGAAATGAACGGACCTTATAGCGACTTGTCTCAACTCGGCATCCATAGACTCTGCATTAGCCTACAAGTTTAATACGAAAGAATGGATGCATTAGCCGCAAATTAGACCAAGAAATCAAATGGACCATTAATGGTATTTAATTACCCTTTGTTTGAACAAATAGATGAAACCGGGATAGTCGCCTCCATGCTTTGCGAGAAGCTCATACTCTTCGACGGAATCCTTTTCGATGACCGCAGCATCCGAGAATTCGGCAACGTATCGACTATATCAAATATCCGGGAATAAGAGTAGTTGAAAGGAATTAGAAGTTGCGGAATAATAATTTACCGAGAACTTACTCGATGTACGGCCGATAGCGGAGGCACAACGTCAGACTCACCATGAAAAGTCCAAACCGTATAATTAGGCGTAAAACCCCACTTCTGCTGGTAATTACCCATTTCAAACTCCGTCTGCTTTTTCCAGTTGTCGTAGTTGGGACAGGGGCACCATGTTTTTTGTTGGCCATTTGCAAATGCAGCTCTCACAAACCCCCTGGTTTTTGTTAACCATTCATTGGTCATGTCTTTCTGACTAGGGTGACCAGTGTACAACCAAGCACGATCAGTCATGTTGCCTAGCTACCTATGGGCGCAGAAGAAATAAATTAATATATAATTCATCACCTATATTCATCCGCTAATCAAGTTTGTTAGTTTTATTACGTCCATGCAACCTACACGCTAATAGGTAAAGATAGGTCCTAATCCCACCCGAGTATGTATAGATTGGGTTCGTTTTCCCATGCTCTGCTCCAGATGCGATGCAGAATTTCGGCAGCACCTCCCCGCTGTTCTCCTGATACACGTCTCGGCAATAAGCGGAGAGGATGTGTACCCGGAGAACAACAGGGAGGCACTGACGAAATTCCGCATCGGATCCGAAGCACACCATACGGGAAAACGAATCCAATCTACACATACTCGGGCTGTCCATGGATAACGTTGGACAATTTGAGAGGATGGCGGTTATAAATATGCAAAGACATGCATATTTATAGATGTCGCCCTTTCGAACGGGAGACGCATACTAGTCACGCATACTCATGATTGAAGAAACCTATAGCTAGCAAGTTTCATCAGCACGAAGACCGGAACAGAGAAAATTAAGGGGGTAGGAGGAGAAGTCATTTGTGCTCACCAACAAACGCAGGGGCGGAGCTCGTGGAGGTCGTCGAACAACTTCACATTGAAATTCACCCGATCAACACAAATATGATGTTTTTTATAATTAACATAATCAGAAAATATGTGACCTAACTCATAATTTACAAAACTACGACCCCGTCGGCTTAGTGGCGTCGATGGTCAGTGGTGTCGGGTGTCGGTGGCGTCGATGGTCGGTGGTGTCGAGTGTCGGTGGCGTCGGGGGACGGGGGTTAGTTGTGTCGGTGGTCGGGGGTCAATGTCGTCGGGGGTCGAGGGTCACTGGCGTCGGGGGTCGGGGGTCGGGGGGTCACTGGCGTCGGGGGTCGGGGGTCGGGGGTCGGGGGTCAGTGGCGTCGGGGGTCGGGGGTAGGAGGTCGGGGGTCGAGGGTGAGTGGCGTCGGCGGTCGGGGATCAAGGGTCAGTGGCGTCAGGGGTCGGTAGTCGGGTGTCAATGGCGTCGGAGGTCGAGGGTCGACGGTCGGGGGTTGGTGGCGTCGGTAGTCGGGTGTCGGTGTCGTTGGGGGTCGAGGGTCACTGGCGTCGGGGGTCGGGGGTCTTTTCGGTCAACAAGTTCCCGAAGAGGTGTCGGGGGCCGGGGGTGGGGGTCAGTGGCGTCGGGGGTCGGGGTAGGGGGTCGGGGGTCGAGGGTCGAGGGTCAGTGGCGTCGGGGGTCGGGGGTCGACGGTCAGTGCCGCCGGGGGTCGAGGGTCAGTGGAGTCGGGGGTCGGGGGTCGAGGGTTAGTGCCGTCAGGGGTCGAGGGTCACTGGCGTCGGGGGTCGGGGGTCAGTGTCGTCCGGGGTCGGGGGTCAGTGCCGTCGGGGGTCGGGGGTCGGGGGTCAGTGGCGTCGGGGGTCGGCCACTACTTATTCTACTTTTTCTTCTTCTCCTTCATCCTCTTCTTCCTCCTTCTACTTATTCTTCCTAGCACTAAACTAATCTAGCACTAAAGCTAGCACTAACCTAATCTTATCTAACACTAAACCTACCACTAAACTACATACATAATATAATCTAACAATTAAACAGAAAAAAGAAGTAAACAAAACAAAAAAACAAAAAAAAAACATACCAAAGGGCGCTGGGGTGCCCGGGCGGCAGGGTGTGAAGGAGGGCGGCGGCCGGAGGGAGCACGTGGGAGGGGGCGGCGACCGAGAGGGGGTGGGAGGAGGGAGGCGGTCGGGAGGGAGGTGGGAGGAGGGAGGCGGTCGGGAGGGAGGTGGGAGGAGGGCGGCGGCCGGGAGGGCGGTGGGAGGGGGGCGTCGGCGGGGAGGCTCGGCGCGCCGGCGAGCAGGAGGGGGAGGGTCGGCGCGGCGGCGAGCGGGAAGGGGAGGGGCGGCGCGGCGGCGAGCAGGATGGGGAGGGGCGGCGCGGCGACGAGCGTGAGGGGGAGGGGTGGCGCGGCGGCGAGCGGGAGGGGAGGGGCGACACGGCTGTGATCTAGAAGGGGAGGGGTGACGTGGCGGCGAGCGGGAGGGGGAGGGGCGGCGCGGCGGCAAGCTGGAGGTGGAGGGGCGGCGCGGCAGCAAGCGGGAAGGGGCGGGAGAGAGTGAGGGAGGGAGAGGGTGAGAGAGAGGGGTGTAACGGCCGTTAGTAGGGCCGGGTCTTTGCCATCTGCCGCCCGACGGCAAAGAGGGACACGGCAAACGGCAAAGGCGCCCCGAACGGCAAACTCCCCCCACTTGTACCTGGCAAGGGCCAAGGCCCGGTGGGGCCCACCTTAGCTCTTTGTCGTCTGCCCTGGCCTTCTTTGCCGTGAGTGGGCAGACGGCAAAGAACTGGCACATGGCAAAGACAATGTTTGCCATGTGCCAGTTTTTTGCCGTCTGCTTTGGGACAGCAGACGGCAAAGAGCATATTTGCCATGTGTCAGCAGACGGCAAAGGCCTGGCACATGGCAAATAACTGAATTCCAGTAGTGACATGCCCAAGAAAGTTAATTCATTGCGCATGTGCATTGACTTCAAACATCTTAATACGGTGTGTTCGAAAGACCATTTTCCGCTCCCCCGCATATATCAGATTGTTGACCCGACAGCGGGGTGCGAGCGATTGTCTTTTTGGATGCCTATTGTGGGTACCATCAGATCCGTCTGTTTGGCCAGAAGAAATAAAAACAGCCTTCATCACCCCGTTTGGGTGTTTCTGCTACATCACCATGCCTTTTGGTCTCAAGAATGTCGGCGCTACTTTTATGCGCATGATTCAGAAATGTTTACTCAACCAGATCCCTCGGAATGTCAAGGCGTACATGGACGATATAGTGGTCATCTCCCGCAAAGGTTCCGACCTGCTGGCTGAGTTGGCTGAGACATTCGCCAATCTGAGGTGATTCGACATAAAGCTGAATCCGGCCAAATGTACCTTCGGTGTCCCTAGCGGCAAGTTACTCGGTTTTCTCGTTTCAGAATGAGGAATTGATTTCAATCCCGAGAAGATCAGCGCCACTACCTGTATGAAGACTCCCGTGCGAGTGCATGATGTTCAGAAGCTCACAGGTTGTTTGGCGGCATTGAGTTGATTCATTTCTCGTCTTAGTGAGAAGGCTCTGCCCTTGTATTAGTTGATGAAGAAATCAAACACATTCGACTCGACTCCTGAAGCCGAAGCAGCGTTTGTTGAGATCAAAGCCTATAAGGTTCTTATGATTTTTTTACCTAACTATGCTAATTATGTCATTTTGGAGGATAATTAGCTAAGTATAGGTCATTTTTTATTAAATAGGCCATTCCGGAGCTAACTAAGCTAATTATGTCATTTTGTTGGATAATTAGCCAATTTAGTCATTTTTGGATGAGTCTAAGCTACATAGAAGTAGAGAAAGAGAAGAATCAAGAAGAGAAGAAGAAGGAGAAGCAAAAGAAGAAGGAGGAGGAGGAGGAGGAGGAGAAGGAGAAGGAGAAGGAGAAGGAAGAGGAGAAGAAGAAGAAAAGAAGAAGGACAAGAAGAAGGATAAGAAGCTTCTCTCCTCCTTCTTCTCCTTCTTCTTCCTCCTTCTCCTTCTCCTTCTTCTTCTCTTCTTCTTCTTCTTCCTTTTTTTCATTTCTCCTCTTTCTTCTCCTCTTGTCCTCTTCTTCGGGCTTAATTAGCTAGTTATGCCTTTTTGGAGCTAATTATTTCATTTTGGAGGATAAACAGCTAAGTATAGGTCATTTATTATTAAATAGGCCATTTTGGAGCTAACTAAGCTAATTCTGTCATTTAGGTGAAAGCCAAGCTAAGTATAGGCCATTCTAGAGCTAACTTGGGTAAAATATGTCATTTTGGAGCCAACTATGATTATTAAATCCATTTTGACCTTATTATGTCATTTTGGAGCTAAATTACTCATTGTAATTTGCTAACCCAGGTTCTTATGATGTTTTAACCTAACTATGCTAATTATGTCATTTTGGAGGATAATTAGCTAAGTATAGGTCATTTTTTATTAAATAGGCCATTTCGGAGCTAACTAAGCTAATTATGTCATTTTGTTGGATAATTAGCCAATTTAGTCTTTTTTGGATGAGTCTAAGCTACGTAGAAGTGGAGAAAGAGAAGAAGCAAGAAGAGAAGAAGAAGGAGAAGTAAAAGAAGAAGGAGGAGGAGGAGGAGAAGGAGAAGGAAGAGGAGAAGAAGAAGAAAAGAAGAAGGACAAGAAGAAGCCTCTCTCCTCCTCCTTCTCCTTCTTCTCCTTCTTCTTCCTCCTTCTCCTTCTCCTTCTTCTCTTCATCTTCTCTTCTTCTTCTTCTTACTTCTTTTCATTTTTCCTCTTTCTTCTCCTCCTTATCCTTCTTCTCCTTCTTCTCACCAAACATACCATTATCATCATCACGACGGTGAAGCACGGTGGCTCTGGCTTGTTTCATCGGGAGAAGGCTGCCCTGGAGAACGCTCCACTATAGAAGGGTCGTGCGATGCGTTTCGAGAGATATTCTGCACCAAACATCGTTTACAATGTGTCGTTAGCATGATGTGTTTCGGATGATATTCTACTCCACGCTGGTAGACGGTAGCCCCCTCACCCAGCTCCTCGTCGCTATCAGCATGGCCACTTGGCTCAGGCTTACCCTGATCAGCCTAGGTATCCCACTGGGTCTCTCGGGCCGTACCCTCATCCCTGCTTTGCTCCGGAGTCGCCTGGAACGAAGCCTCTGGGACACGAGTCTCGTGGGTCGAAGGCACATCGACCTGAGGCGCGTCGACCTGAGGCGCGTCGACCTGAGGCGTGTCGACCTGAGGCTCGTTGACCTGAGGCTCATCGACCTGAGGCTCGTCGACCTGAGGCTCGTCCACCCTAGAAGTCTTGTGCTCAGGTGAATCATCTTGGGGCGGCGGCGAGGAAGGCATGGCGGCCACCGCCCTACCTCTCCCACGGGCACGTGTACCATTTGTACAACATAAATACCAACATGAGTAATAAAATGTATATAAATACGAACATGACTACAACATAAATACCAACATGAGTACAACATAAATACCAACATGAGTAATACCTTTAGTACCTCTCGCCTTCGCGGTGAGTCGACCTCCTCTCACGGGGGCCGCGAGAGTCGAAGAAGCGGCCACTCCATGCATAGTAGAGAGCAACGCTCTCCGAAGAGGCGACTCGGGAATGGAAGTACCCATCCCACGACCCGCCGACGGAGAAGGAGCCGTGGAGTGCTTTTGACCCTTTCCCACCATCTTTCAACACCAGTCATGACAAAGAGTAAATGTAATTAGTACAACATAAATACCAACATGAGTAATAAAATGTATATAATTTAAGTGTATCATCGTCATAAATACCAACATGACTAATAAAAATTGAATACCTAACATGAACTCAAAATTTATATATAGTAATAGTTGAATACCTGACATGAACTAATCGTGCTCGTCTATATATGCTTCGGGGTCAATAAATGCATCATGATCATCACTATCATCAATAAATGCATCATCATCATCACTATCAGGAAGAACATGTGGAAGGCCACCATTATGTAATTGGTTAAGAAGTGACAGGTCATCCACAGCAATAACCTCTTCTTCTTCCTGCTCTTCCTGTTCGGGCTCAGGTGTTAAGACGGATTCACTATCGCTGTCTACTTCAATGTTCTGGGGTGAAGTAGAGCGGTTCTTGAAACATTTCTTGGACATACGTGTTTCTTGGAAGAATTCTCCTTCATATGTGTTTGGGTTAATGTGAGGTTCGTAATCCTCTTCATTCATGGTAGGTGGTCTAAAATGTGGTGGCACTTCATATACGACATCCCAACCTTTCAGATTTGGATTAGTTTGGCAGGCCCACGATAGATAGAAAACTTGTGTCGCCTGTTGAGCCGTAATATAGACATCGGGAACATCTAAGTGGGTGTTTTGGTTGATTTCGACTAGTCCTATATGTTCATGAGTCCTTCTAGTCTCCCTCGGCTCAAACCAATGACATTTGAAGACTACGACGGTCGGTGGGTTTTCACCATAGAATAGAAGTTCATAAATTGCTTCAACTCTTCCATAATACTCGGTGCCTCCTTCGCCGATAGAAGAGACACAACAATTTGTAGTCTTTAGGTCGGGCATAGATAGCTCTTTGCCAAAGGTACGAAAGTGATACCCGTTGATGTTGTATTTGTGAAATGAACGGACCTTATAGTCAAAACCATTACCGACTTGTCTCAACTCGGCGTCCATAGACTCTGCATCAGCCTACAAGTTTAATACGAAAGAATGGATGCATTAGACGCAAATTAGACTAAGAAATCAACTGGACCATTAATGGTAATTAATTACCCTTTGTTTGAACCAAGAGATGAAACCGGGATAGTCGCCTCCATGCTTTGCGAGAAGCTCATACTCTTCGACGAAATCCTTTTCGATGACCGCTCCATCCAAGAATTCGGCAACGTATCGACTATATCAAATATCCGAGAATAAGAGTAGTTGAAAGGAATTAGAAGTTGCGGAACAATAATTTACCGGGAACTTACTCGATGTACGGCCGATAGCAGAGACACAACATCAGACTCACCATGAAAATGTCCAAACCGTATAATTAGGCGTAAAACCCCACTTATACAGGTGTTTACCCATTTCAAACTCTGTCTGCTTTTTCCAGTTGTCGCAGTTGGGACAGGGGCACCATGTTTTTTGTTGTCCATTTGCAAATGCAGCTCTCACAAACCCCCTGGTTTTTGTTAACCATTCATTGGTCATGTCTTTCTGACTAGGGTGACCAGTGTACATCCAAGCACGATCAGTCATGTTGCCTAGCTACCTATGGGCGCAGAAGAAATAAATTAATATATAATTCATCACCTATATTCACCCGCTAATGAAGTTTGTCAGTTTTATTACGTCCATGCAACCTACACGCTAATAGGTAAAGATAGGTCCTAATCCCACCCGAGTATGTGTAGATTGGGTTCGTTTTCCCATGCTCTGCCCCAGATGCGATGCAGAATTTCGGCAGCAGCTCCCCGCTGTTCTCCTGATACACGTCTCGGCAATAAGCAGACATGATGTGTACCCGGAGAACAACAAGGAGGCACTGACGAAATTCCGCATCGGATCCGGAGCACACCATACGGGAAAACGAACCCAATCTACACATACTCGGGTTGTCCATGGATAACGTTGGACAATTCGAATGGATGGCGGTTATAAATATGCAAAGACATTCATATTTATAGATGTCGCCCTTTTGAACGGGAGACACATACTGGTCACGCATACTCATGATTGAAGAGACCTATAGCTAGCAAGTTTCATCGGCACGAAGACCGGAACAAAGCAAATTAAGGGGGTAGGAGGAGAAGTCATTTGTGCTCACCAACAAACGTAGGGGCGGAGCTCGTGGAGGTCATCGAACAGCTGCACATTGAAATTCACCCGATCAACACAAATATGATGTTTTTATAATTAACATAATCGGAAAATATGTGACCTAACTCATAATTTACAACACTACGACCCCGTCGGCTTAGTGGCGTCGATAGTCGATGGTGTCGGGTGTCGGTGGCATCGATGGTCGGTGGTGTCGGGTGTCGGTGGCGTCGGGGGTCGAGGGTTAGTTGTGTTGGTGGTCGGGCGTTAGTGTCGTCGGGGGTTGAGGGTCACTGGCGTCGGGGGTCGGCAGTCGGGTGTCAGTGGCGTCGTAGGTTGAGGGTCGAGGGTCGGGGGTTGGTGGCGTCGGTAGTCGGGTGTCGGTGTCGTTGGGGGTCGAGGGTCACTGGCGTCGGGGGTCGGGGGTCTTTTCGGTCAACAAGATCCCGAAGAGGTGTCGGGGGCCGGGGGTTGGGGGTCAGTGGCGTCGGGTGTCGGGGGTAGGGGGTCGGGGGTCGAGGGTCGAGGGTCAGTGGCGTCGGGGGTCGGGGGTCGAGGGTCAGTGCCTTCGGGGGTCGGGGGTCAGTGGCGTCCGGGGTCGGGGGTCGGTGCCGTCGGGGGTCGGTGCCGTCGGGGGTCGGGGGTCGGAGGTTAGTGGCGTCGGGGGTCGGCCACTACTTATTCTACTTTTTCTTCTTCTCCTTCATCTTCTTCTTCCTCCTTCTACTTTTTCTTCCTAGCACTAAACCTAGCACTAAACCTAGCACTAACCTAATCTTATCTAACACTAAACCTAGCACTAAACTACATACATAATATAATCTAACAATTCAACAGCAAAAAAGAAGAAAACAAAACAAAAACAAAAATATATAAAAACATACTGGAGGGCGCTGGGGTGCCGGGGCGGCAGGGTGCGAAGGAGGGCGGCGGCCGGAGGGAGCACGTGGGAGGGGGTGGCGACCGACAGGGGGTGGGAGGAGGGAGGCGACCGGGAGGGAGGAGGGAGGAGGAAGGCGGTCGGGAGGGAGGTGGGAGGAGGGCTGCGGCCGGGAGTGCGGTTAGAGGGGGCGTCGGCAGGGAGGGGCGGCGCGGCGGTGAGCGGGAGGGGGAGGGGCGGCACGGCGGCGAGCGGGAAGGGGAGGGGCGGCACGGCGGCGAGCGGGAGGGGGAGGGGCGGCGCGGCGGCGAGCGAGAGGGGGAGGGACAGCGCGGCAGCGACCGGGAGGGGGAGGGGCGGCGCGGCGGCGAGCGGGAAGGGGCGGGAGAGAGTGAGGGACGGAGAGGGTGAGAGAGAGGGGTGTAACGACCGTTAGTAGGGCCGGGTATTTGCCGTCTGCCCCCCGACGGGAAAGAGGGACACGGCAGACGGCAAAGGCGTCCCGGACGGCAAAGACCCCCCCACTTGTACCTGGCAAGGACCAAGGCCCGTTGGGGCCCACCTTAGATCTTTGTCGTCTGCCCTGGCCTTCTTTGCCGTGAGTGGGCAGACGGCAAAGAACTGGCACATGGCAAAGATCTTTGCCGTCTGCTTTGGGACAGCAGACGGCAAAGAGCATCTTTGCCATGTGTCAGCAGACGGCAAAGGCCTGGCACATGGCAAATAACTGAATTCCAGTAGTCACGTGCCCAAGAATGTTAATTCATTGTGCATGTGCATTGACTTCAAACATCTTAATACGGTGCGTCCAAAAGACCATTTTCCGCTCCCCCGCATAGATCAGATTGTTGACTCGACAACAGGGTGCGAGCGATTATCTTTTTGGATGCCTATTCTGGGTACCATCAGATCCGTCTGTTTGGCCTAGATGAAATAAAAACAGCCTTCATCACCCCATTTGGGTGTTTCTGCCACATCACCATGCTTTTGGTCTCAAGAATGTCGGTGCTACTTTTATGCGCATGATTCAGAAATGTTTACTCGACTAGATCCCTCGGAATGTCATGGCGTACATGGACGATATAGTGGTCAACTCCCGCAAAGGTTCCGACCTGCTGGCTGAGTTGGCTGAGACATTCGCCAATCTGAGGCGATTCGACATAAAGCTGAATCCGGCCAAATGTACCTTCGGTGTCCCTGGCGGCAAGTTACTCGGTTTTCTCGTTTCCGAACGAGGAATTGATTTCAATCCCGAGAAGATCAGCGCCACTACCTGTATGAAGACTCCCGTGCAAGTGCATGATGTTCAGAAGCTCACAGGTTGTTTGGCGGCATTTAGTTGATTCATTTCTCGTCTTAGTGAGAAGGCTCTGCCCTTGTATTAGTTGATGAAGAAATCAAACACATTCGACTGGACTCCTGAAGCCAAAGCAGCATTTGTTGAGATCAAAGCCCTGCTATCCACCCAGCCGGTGCTTCCCGCTCCTGCCAGGAAAGAGCCCTTGCTCCTGTACAGTGCTAACTGTCGAGCGAGAAGAGGATGGAAAAGCCTATAAGGTTCAGTGGCCAATCTATTATGTCTCAGAAGTTTTCTCCCCCTCAAAGTAGAGATATCCTCATTATCAGAAGCTGGTGTGTGGTATTTACTTATCAGCGAAGAAGGTGGCACATTATTTCCAAGACCATTCGATCTCAGTCGTCAGTGATGCACCTTTATCAGAGATTTTCAATAATCGCGACGCATCAGGTCGAGTGGCTAAATGGGCAATTGAGCTAGGGCACTTTGACATCAGATTCGCAGCCAGGAAGGCAATCAAGTCCCAAGCATTGGCAGATTTCATGGCCGAGTGGATCGAACAACAACAGCCTATCCAAGTTCAGTCAGCACATTGGACAATGTTATTCGACGGCTCCAAAATGTTGAATGGATCCAGTGCTGGCGTTGTTCTGGTGTCCCCAGAGGCGACAAGCTCAGTTATGTCTTGCAAATTCACTTTGATTCCTCCAACAATGAAGCAGAGTATGAAGCACTTTTGTACGGGTTGCGCATTGCTATTTCGCTCGGCGTCAAGCGCTTGATGGTTTATGGCGACTCAGATTTGGTGGTGAATCAAGTTATGAAAGAGTAGGATATTAGAAACCCTGCTATGACTGGATACTGCAATGCAGTCCGGAAGCTGGAGAAGAAATTTGAAGGTCTGGAACTTCACCATGTTCCTCGACTGAAAAATCAGGAAGCTGATGAGCTATCCAAGATTGGTTCCACTCGACGGCCTGTCCCCAGCGGAGTGTTCCTCGAGCATTTGCACACTTCTTCGATTCAAGAGGATCCCTTCACTGAAGGCCCCCACAAACCTTAAGCTCCTCTGACTTGACTAAAGTCGATGTCCCTGCTGTGATTGACCTGGTCATGGAGGCGCTAGTTATCGTTCCTGACTGGATTGTACCGTACATAGCCTATATCCTCAAACAGGAGCTTCCTGAAGATGAAGCAAAGGCTAGACAGATTGTGCGCAGGTCCAAAGCTTTCACTATGAGGGGTGATCAGTTTTTAGAGAAAGTGTGTCGGGTGTCACCCAGCGCTGCATTTCGCCCGAGGAAGGTCGAATGATTCTAGATGAAATCCACTCGGGAACTTGTGGACACCATGTGTCTTCAATGGCGATCGTCGCTAAAGCATACCTAGCTGGTTTTTATTGGCCATGGGCTAATGAAATGGCTAAGGACATTGTTGATCATTGCGAAGGCTGTCAGTTCTATGCAAACCTGTCACACAAGCCAGTGTTTGCTCTGAAGACAATTCCACTCGCCTGGCCGTTTAAGGTTTGGGGGCTCGACATGGTTGGTCCTTTCCGACCCGGAAAAGGAGGATTCACCCACCTGTTGGTAGCAGTCGACAAGTTCACCAAGTGGATCGAAGCCAAGCCCATCAAGAAGCTGAATTCCTACACGGCGGTCATGTTCATGAGAGAGATCATTAGCCGGTTCGGCATTCCCCATAGTATCATCACGGACAATGGCACAAATTTTGACTCAGAAGAATTCAGGAGATTCTGTAACTCCCAAGGCACCCAGGTGGAGTATGCCTCCGTTGCACATCCTCAAACCAATGGGCAAGTTGAGCGGGCTAACGGTCTCATTTTGCATGGTCTGAAGCCTCGTCTCATGCGCAATTTGGATCATGCCGCTGGTGCGTAGGTAACTGAGCTGCCGTCTGTTTTGTGGGGGTTGAGGACAACACCTAATCGGTCGACTGGACGAACTCCTTTCTTCCTTGTCTATGGCGTTGAAGCTATACTGCCGAGTGACTTGGCCCACAATTCTCCTCGAGTGGAGCTGTATTCTGAGGCTGAAGCCAAGCAGGCCAAGCAACATGGGGTAGATCTTCTAGAAGAAGAGCGTGAGATGGCTCTGATCCGGACCAAAGCCTATCAGCAAGACTTGCGGCGCTTCCACACAAGGAATGTCAGAAGACGAGCGTTCCGTGAAGGAGATTTTGTGCTCCGAAGGAATCAGCACTGACCTCACAAGCTAGCCCCAACATGGGAAGGCCCTTTTGTAGTCACCAAGGTGCCAAACAATGGAGCCTAACACTTATATAATCTAATGAAGCAGATAGATGAGCCACGAGCTTGGAATATAGACCTGCTTCGACGTTTTTACACTTGAGACATTAGTTTTCTGATGTAATAAGAGTTGTTCATGAATGCAATTTGTGTCCCTGCAATTAATACCTTATCGATTCCGACCGTGCAGTTATTTACTCGGGGATACTCCGAGTGACGAGCAACCCTCGCACTCGAGGACTTAGCTGCGAAACATGTTTCGCCTAAGTTAAAAACCCTGCTGGGTGGATAGCAGTCCATTCACTCGACGGCCTATTCGTCAATCCGTCTTTGCTTAGGTTCAAAAAAATATAACTCGTCGAGACGATGGTAATCCATCCACTCGACAACTTAGATACGAATCGACATTCGCCTAAGTTCAAAATATTCCGAGTGATGAGCGATCCTCACGCTTGGGGGCTTAGCTGCGAATACATTTCGCCTAAGATAAAAAAATTGTCAAGACAACGGTAATCCATTCTCTCGACAGCTTAGATGCGAATCGACATTTGCCTAAGTTCAAAATATTGCGAGTGATGAGCGATCCTCACGCTCGGGGGCTTAGCTACGAATACATTTCGCCTAAGTTAAAAAAATTCATTCACTCGACAGCTTAGATGCGAATCGACATTCGCCTAAGTTCAAAATATTCCGAGTGATGAGCGATCCTCACGCTCGGGGCTTAGCTGCGAATACATTTCGCCTATTTTAAAAACATCGTCGAGACGATGGTAATCCATTCACTCGACAGCTTATCTGCGAATCAACATTCGCCTAAGTTCAAAATATTCCGAGTGATGGGTGATCCTCACGCTCGGGGGCTTAGCTGCGAATACATTTCGCCTCAGTTACAAAAATCGTCGAGACGATGGTAATCCATTCACTCGATAGCTTAGATGCGAATTGACATTCGCCTAAGTTCAAAATACTCCGAGTGATGAGCGATCCTCACGTTCGAGGGCTTAGCTGCGAATACATTTTTCCTAAGTTAAAAAAATCGTCGAGATGATGGTAATCCATTCACTCGGCAGTTTAGATGCGAATCGACATTCGCCTAAGTTCAAAATATTCTGAGTGATGAGCGATCCTCACGCTCGGGGGCTTACCTGCGAATACATTTCGCCTAAGTTAAAAAATTCATCGAGACGATGGTAATCCATTCAGTCGATAGCTTAGATGCGAATCGACATTCGCCTAAGTTCACAATATTCCGAGTGATGAGCGATCCTCATGCTCGGGGGCTTAGCTGCGAATACATTTCGCCTAAGTTAAAAACCTTGTCGAGGCGATGGTAATCCATCCACTCGACAGCTTAGATGCGAATCGACATTCGCCTAAGTTCAAAATACTCTGAGTGATGAGCGATCGTGATGCTCGAGGGCTTAGCTGCGAATACATTTCGCCTAAGTAAAAAACAAAAGCAGTTGAACAGACGATTGAGAGCCAACGCGCGAGAAAAATCCAAAGGATAAAACCGCGGATAATCGTCATGTGCAGAAGCAAATGAGCTCAGGCCTAAGGCCTGAATAAAGTTTTAAGGGATACAGTTTCACTCGGCATACCGAGGCAAATTTAATTGTTTTTTCCAAAGACTCAAGTTTCTAGGCAGGCGACGGACTGGCGGGCTCGACAAAACTATCCAGGTCGATGCCATCGGCGATTCTGGTGGCCGCCTCGATGAAGGTTTCCATGAAGTCCTCGAACTGGAGTTTCTTCGTGCTTCCCACTCGGAGCTCATTCAGCTTCTCCTCCCTCACGTCCCTACAATGGACCCTGACCAGAGAACACGCCACGTCAGCCCCGCAACAAGCAGCTGATTTTTTCGAAGCTTGCACTCGACTGGGAAGTTCGTTCAGGCGTGCCATCATGGAGTTGAGGTCGAGCTGAGGAGTGTCCTCAGGACATAGCTCCTCGTCGATCCTTTCCATGACAGGTTTCAGTCGAGCGATATAGGCCTGGGTACCTTGGAGCCGAAAGTTAAGCCGCAGCATGTTCATCACCACCGCATCAGCAGCTGGCGACTTGGTGGCGTCAAGCATGGGCTCAATCTCCTCTGTTTCCTTTTTCAAAGTTCTGGCAGAATTCTGATGGAAGAAGGGCAATCGGTGAGCTGCAACCCTTAAAAATTTATTGCAAATGTCAGTCAACAAGAAATACTCACCGTCGAGTAGATGATACATCTTCCTCAAGAATTCGCCCAGATGCCTCTCCAGGCCATTGCTCCTCTTGGTTAGTTGTTCGGCCTTCTTGACAAGATCCGCACACTCCTGCTTCAGCTTGGTGTTCTCTTCTTGTAGCTTCTGGACGACAGGCAACTTCTGCTCTGCAGCTTTAGGTTTGTCCTTGGCGACTTGTTAGGCGTCAGCAAGTGCTTTGTCCTTCTCCTCTAGTGCCCTCTTCATGGAATCTAAAGAAACAACATTGTTGAGTCGAGCTTGGAGTCGACAGTTTTCATTGCGCACGTCTATTCGAGCGAGAGCACTCGGTTCAAAACATGAAAAGGGGAAGATGGGAATGCTGACAATCGGCACTTATTACCTCCCACAGACTTTAGCTCAGCGCGTGCTCGTTCTAGGGCGTTATTGGCAACCGCCAAGTCCAGCTGCAATTGGTTCTTCTCCTCCTCCATCTCCTTGTACTGCGTCCCAAGTTCGCAAGGCGTCTGGAACCAACAAAAGACAGGAGTTCAACCTTCAAGGTGTTCTTGGACAGTTGACTGAGTTATTGAGACCGGCGAAATCCCATGTTGTAGGAATTAAAAAAGAAAGTCCACTCGACACATCTAGTGGCTCTGGCGTTCCGCATGCCATAAACAAATTCAAACAGAAAGCTATCTCTATTAAGACCCCTGCCAACGCAAGCACTCGACAGAGGTCTCGGGGACTACACCCAGTTGGTGCACTAAGAGCGCCCCTACTGAGACGGTTAACTCTCGATCCGTCAAGTAACTCGTCAGAAAACACACTCGACAAGGTCAGCCATGTCATGACACTCAACCCGTTGAGTGACGCACCTACCCTACTCTATGGAGTGCAGCCTATCCTTATGCAGTGTCATATCACGGTTTGTAATTAATATCCATGAAACCTGCAAGGAAGATGCGGAATGGTGTGATTCAAGATGAAGTGTATCCTGCATACAATAGACTCTGAGACCCCTGCTGATGCAAGCAATCGAGAGCGGTCTCCGGGACTACACCCAGTGTGTGCGTTAAGAGCGCCCCCACTAAGACGGTTAAGTCTCGATCCATCGAGTAACTCGTCAGAAAAAAAACACTTGACAAGGTCGGCCTTGTCGTGACACTCAACCCATTGAGCGACACACCTCCCCACTCTACGAAGTGCAGTTGATCCCTATGCAGCGTCATATAATGGTTTCATAATGATATGCCTGAAACCTGCAAGGTATCTATGGAGTGGTGTGATTCGAAGACAAAGTGTATCATGTATACAATAGACTCTAAGACCCCTGTCGATGCAAGCAATTGACAACGGTCTCGGGGACTACACCAGGTGGGTGCGCTAAGAGCGCCCCCACTAAGACGGTTAACTCTCGACACGTCGAGTAACTCGTCAGAAAACACACTTGACATGTCGAGCGACAACAGTACTGCGCGTACTACCAATCCTAGTCCTACTCGACTACGATCTGATCTATTCGACTAGAGGAAGTTGAAACATTCTACGGCAATCACCCAATGGGTGTTTGGCAGCCAAGAAAAGACAATAATTCAATCGACAATGGACTTACAATCAAACTTACTCGGACATTGATGCGGTGGGCTGTGCTGACGTCAAAAGCCAGTTTGCTGGCCTCGTACGCCTTCTTGGTCCTCAGCATGAGCTACTCCGCCTGGATCAGGGATTCCTTTGCAGCTCCGGTTTGGTCTTCTGGGGTGCGATGCAGAGGGAAGGCCGTAGAAGGTGGGTTTGGTGCAGTCGCTGGAGCAGCTAGAGTAGCCTGAAGAGGTCCGGTTGGAGCTGACGTCACGACGGTCGAGACGGTTGGAGGACCATGCAACAGAAGCGTTGCAGACCCAACCCTGGCTCGCGTTGAGTCACCTCTCCTCTAGGAAGACTCCGCAGTTGAGCGCTGAGGTGTTTGCGATGATGACGCCCTTTGGGTGCGAGCACGCGAAGTGTCTAGCAGCCCCTCATCGTCCTCCACTTGAATGACCTCTGCAACAATCGACAACATCAACATCTACATGTGTCGAGTCCTATTCGGAAAACTAACAACTTTCTTACCTCTATGAGAAGTGGCAGCGTCAGCGGTATCAACATCCATTACATCCTCTTCATCTCGACAAGGCGAGGTCACATATGTTGTAGCTCTGTTGGATTAGACAGCTTTCACTCAGATATAACTCAAGACTTCACTTGACAGAAAAATTTGGAAATGAACACTTACGTGCAGACGACAGGTACGGCCACTCTCATACGGGGCAGTGCTTCGCGAGGCTTGGAGGTGGCTTGCTTGGGCTGCTTGGCCAGTCTTTCGTTCGACTCGACAGTTGAGGGGCGGCTCCATTTTGGGTTCTTCTCGCTTGGGCCCGGGGCCTTTTCCTCAGTAGCTGCTATGTCATGGAGGGCCTTAGTGCAGCCTTCGCCACGAGGGGGCGACTCGACTCCTTCCTTTTCGCTGGAATCTTCATATTCATCCTCAGAGTCGGAAAGTCTGTCGCCGTCCACGCTGCCGCCCTCGCTCACCGCGCCATCATGCACATGGTTCCCGTTGGGAACTCGCGAGTGCATGTTCGTCCATTCCTGCATAATTCAAACAAGAGAGTCAAACCTCAAGTCAATACATCACTCGACAGTATAAATGTATCAGTCGACATTACACATCTCACCAGGTTCTTCGGTGGGTTTTCAGCCGAGTAAGGCCCGATCCACTTGGCTCCCGAGGGGTTGTCACAAGCCCTGGTGATGCTCCGAAGCCACTGCTCGATAGTCGCCTATGTAACTTCTTCTGGATGCTTCGTGGTCAAGTCCCCCGGACCTGAGTAGTGCCACATGGTGTGGTCGCTGTCCTGGAGTGGCTGTATACGTCGACCGAGGAACGTTTCAAGCAGATCCATGCCTGTCACCCCACCCCGGATGAGTTGAACCACGACGTCGACTAGGATACCTACTTGGACATGCTCCTCGTCGGTCACCTTCAGGGACTTGGGGGCAGCAGGTCGGTCAGGTGAAAACGGAGGAAGACCAGTCGACATGTTGGGCGGTGCTACATCTTTGCTGTAGAACCAGGTCGACTGCCAGCCTCAGACAGAATCGGGAACAGTAATTGGAGGAAAGGAATGACGTTGCCTTTTCTGGACCCCTAATCCTCCACACAACTGGAGCACGTGGGTCTTTCCGTCGGCAGCAAGGATTTTCTTCACAGTCTGCAATCTAACCGTGAAGAGATGCTTAAACAACCCCGAATTGGGAGAGCACCCCAGGAAACACTCGCACAAGGTGACGAATGTAGACAAGTACACCATGGTGTTTGGCGGAAAGTGATGCAGCTGTGCACCAACGAAATTTCGAAATCCCCGGAAGAATGGGTGGGGTGGCATGGAGAAATCTCTTTCTACATGGAAGAGGAGAAGAACCTGCTCTCCATCGCGCGGCTCCGGCTCGCACTGCTCCCCCAGCAGCCTCCATGCGCCATCCGCCACCAGCCCGTCGGAGACGAGGCCCTCGAGGTCGGCGCGGTTGACAATAGAGGGGAGAAAATCCCCCTACATCCACCCCGCGGGCGCGGTGAACTGAGCGGTCGAGGGCTTCTTGCCCTTGAGCTTCGACGTCCCCTTCTTTGCGTGCTCCAGCTTCTCCGTCTCGTTCTTCGTCATCGGAGCGGCGGCTCTGGTCGGAGCAGAGCGGTGTGCTGTGTTGGGGATCATAGGAGGCGGAGGAAGAGAGGGAGAATCGGTGGAAGGTATTGTGCAATCCGCGGATCAAAATGCTTTATATGCTGCTGAGTGTCTCACTGACTGGTGGGCCCGCGGGATAACCGCACACGCCAACCGCTAACGGCGCCTAGTGCATGGCGAGATGACCGGCGCGAGAATCGAGGCCCCCACTTGCCCTGATCGTGGCGTCATCTCTGTGCGTGCGCGTGCTTCCCAAATTTTCGTATCCCGGAGAATCCGGGCCCGTCAGACCGACCCGTCACCTACCCAAGATGCACTCGATTCATTCAGACATTTTTAAGACCGAATGGATCCAGGCGAGCGGAGAAGAATTAAATTGGCGTACATTTCGTTGAAGACCCGAATATCATTCGGAAGATTTTGCGTGTTGGTCCTGAATGAATGCTAATGCTCAGAGTTCAATCGACGCAAGTTCCATGGAAATCACAAATATCATTCGGAGGATTTGATACACTAACTCAAGATCTACGTTGATACCTCCTTCCACCACTCAAACCCCGATCCACTCAAGGGCTAATGACGAGGATATGTACCTGGGGTAGGGTCCTAGGCAAGGTCTACGTACCCTACCTAAGGACACCACGTGGGAGGACTTGAAGATCAAGCGTGAACTTTCGAGTGGATCCTTGGAGACGTTCAAAGTCACTCAACAGTAATCCACTCGAAGACTCCCGCTCTCACTCGGCAGTCGCGTGTCACTCGAAGGACCTTGCTTCACTCGATGCCAGAAGAACAGGATCCATCATCAAGAGCCCAACGGGCAGACGCTGGCTTAATGACCCTCAATAGCTTTTACTACGTACATTACCTGTAACGGCAGACTATACACCCCACGACCAGACCCATTGATGCGGGGCCATTATGAGGGGCAGCGAACTGTATATAAGCCGCCCCTCCCCTCCTGCACAAGGGTTAAGAAAACTATTGGAATCTCTACATTCCACTCGACATAAAGCTCCCGAGCACTGAGACGTAGGGCTATTACCTCCACGAGAGGGGTCTGAACTCACACAACTGTGTGTACACCCTCGTCGTAGCTAGGACTCTGCCCTCTCCATTTGGACCCCTACCATCTACTGTCAGACTTGTTCCCACGACATTTCCCTAATCATAAAATGTCCTACCTGGTGATGTTATCTTGTTCAAACATGCATGATCATGACATAAACGGATTCATTGGAATTTTCTGATCATTTTTCATACACAAATTATTTTCATCTGAGCTACGGTTGAATTTCTATGATTTTTCAAAATTTATAAGATTTTCTGAAATATAATAAATCATTTAGTATTTATCGTAAATCCAGAAACATTTATTGCATCATCATGACGTCAGAGTGAGGTCACCAAGACAACTGGGCTACCTAGGGTCAAACCTGACCTATAGGGCCCACTAATTAGTGACCCAGGGTCAACCAGAGAGGATGGCCTGTGGGCCCAAGTCAACCCTGATGTGGCCAGGTCAAACTGACTTATGGTGCCCACATGTCATTGGCTTAGTGTTAACATAGGGTTATTTTAATTTATCTAACTAATTAGGGGTTTTAATTTATCTTGTGGGTACTAGTGTCAGTGGTTGTGGTGGTTAATTAGCAACACCATTAGCAGCTAATGACATTGCAACGTTGGCACCCGCCGGAGCTGGCCAGCGGTGACCATATCTACTGCGGAAGTTTGCCGGAAATGCTGCTCCGGCAGCGGGTGGATGCGCGGCTAGGCTCTATAGGGACGTGAAGAAGCGCTACGTCGACTGGTGCATGCCGTTTGTCACGGAGACACCGGAGTCGATGCCGGCGACGAGGTGAGCGACAACAGCGGCTCGCGCTCGCATGGTTGCGGGCTTGTGTGGCATGACAGAGCAGGCTAAGGGTCTTGGGGCCTGCTGAGGGAATCCGGAGCTCGAAGATCCAACCGGCTCGGGGCGGAGGGGCACGGTAGAGCCATGCCCGACGCTCATGGTGGACGGCGGCGCTCGGGTCTCTTGGGGATGCGGCTACAACACAGGAATGGACGGGAAAGGCATGGGGCAAGGAGCAGGGGCTCACTAGGAGGAGAATGAGCTGATCAGCGTGCTTGGGGACGGTCGAGGCAGCGTGATTTGATCGACGGCATCTGGCGGCCGGAGGTGGGTAAGATGGGTCGATGGCAAGTCTCCATGGCATCCGGTGATGAGGATCTCGTCGTGGACCTTCATAGAGTCGAGGCGGAGCTCTAAGTCACATCTGCGGGGCGAGGGGATGGACGCGGCCGCGGTGGTGCTCGTCGGGGCTCTCGAGTGCATGTGTTTGCACGAGGGAGAGAGGGCAGCGAGGAGACGGAGAGGGGCGAGAGAGAGGGTCGGACGTGGGAGGACGACCCAATAGCTGGGACGATCAATTAAGTGGTGGTGTGGCCGTCCCGCTGCGCGGTGACCGGCTGGGAGGAGCCTTGTTTTCCATGGGCATCAGGGGCAATGGCGGCGTTGGCTGTAGGCGAGGGGGAACAACAGGCACTGGCGTGGCCCATGGGTGTCGTTTGGGCAATGCAGGTAGCTCGGCACTCATGGCGGGCTTGGTATGTGTCAGCCATCGGAGCAGCAAGGTGGGAGAAGAGCTCAGATTGAGGAAGACTTCAACACACCCCCTACCTGGCGTGCCAAATGTAGGATTTCGGGCTCCGCAAAACCCTCAAGGTTTGAACATAGGGGCGTGTGTGAAGATCTCCCATAGCCTCGCCAAACCTAGCTCGCTACTCGATGGTTACTACGGCGAACTCGCATGTTGGCGAGGAAAAAGATGAACACGGTGGTTTACCTAGGTTCGTGCCGCTGGGAAGCGTAGTACCCAACTGTTTCTTTGGTGGATTGCCTCACTGGGAGGTGTGGTGGACGAACTAGTACAATGGTAGAGAGCCTCGTGAGGGCCCTCTAGTGGTGTTCTTGGCTCTCTGCCTTGCCTTGTGACTCGTCGGGTGGTTTTGTTGAATCTCCCCTTCTATGATGCCGCCTAGCCTCTATATATAGCGGTGGCCCGGGTCCTCTTCCCTTATCACAATAGCGGGAAGGGATCCCACAATGTCCAAATTTAAAAGGGGACAAGAGTACATCCTCGCCCTGTCCAAAGGTGGTCTTCGCCTGC
Organism: Hordeum marinum; assembly: GCA_022496015.1. Lineage (NCBI taxonomy): Eukaryota > Viridiplantae > Streptophyta > Magnoliopsida > Poales > Poaceae > Hordeum > Hordeum marinum. The sequence goes on along the minus strand of CM039674.1, from coordinate 168,427,502 downwards.
AAAGTAGTTGTCGATGATGCTGAGGTGGGCTCTGTGGGGCTCGTGGGGCTCTGTGAGTACATCCGCGCTCTGCCCAAAGGTTGTCTTCGCCCTGTGGGGCTCGTGGTCGTGGTCTTGTTGCACTAGAATGCAAACCTCTGTAAGGAACTTCAGGAACCGGCGTACGTCCTTGATCCCTTTAGACGAAAGGGGAAACTGCACCGCCTGGCGTGCTGGCGCCCGCCGATCTTTCCCTGTGTCATCTTTGACTTCTGAGGCCGGGTTCTGCATAGGGATCTCCGCTACTTTGGAGGGGACCTAAGGAGGCCCATCCTTGTTGGTATTACTTTTGTTCTTCCTCACGAGGCTAGGTTCTTCGCGAGGGCCTTGTATCAAGTGGAGCCACACCATACCATGCCTGGCTGACGAGGTGGGCCATGTCCTGGACATAGGCCGGCAGGTCTGGGTACCCCCGTTCCCAGAACACCGACAAAGGCTGCTGCTTGTTCGGCTGCCGCCTTCTCATCCATGGCCACCTGCTTCATCTTTTTTAGCGTGGCCTTCAGTTTCTCGACCTCCGCAGCTGAAGCTATGGAACCAATAAATAAATAATTACACTGGGTTACCAATGTGTATCACTAACGATAGACAACCCAGATATTACAATTCGGCTTACCTTGTGCCTTATCAGACCTCTTGATTAAGCAATCAAGCTCCTCTTCGAAGCACTTGAGCTTCCGATTTACCTCGGCAAGTTCCGCGGCATTGACAGCCGCTGTCGATGACGAGGCCTACAAAAAAAATTAAGAGGTTAGGTGCGTTCAAACTCCCGAGCCGTCAGAACATGATCATGTGCTAGGTTCTCTTAGGGGCTCTTAGAATAGTGCGCAACAAATGGTGCTTTGGGCATCATTAGTCATTCCCGGGTATTTGACCCCTGAGTGGTTTTTTTCCAAACTCACCAAGGGGTCGAGGGATACTATAAATATAAAGATAGAACAAACTTAATAGAATTAAATTTTTCGGGAGAAGCGTATTACGTGGCTCACCTTGAAGCCCGTCAAGAGACCATTGAAGGCCTCTTTTAGTCCGCTATCAACGGATTGAATGCCTTGGAAAACCACAACCATAAGAGTGCAGTGATCCTCGGAGATGGAGGCGCTTGATAGAGCCTCCTCCATCATGACCGGCCACCAAGTCATGGGTGGTGTCGTGGTTTTGTCACGGCAGATGTCCGAAGACTTAAGTTCAAGGCCATCGCTAAGGTGATGGACTCAAAGGGGTTGGTTGAGACAAGGGACACGAGTTTACCCAGGTTCGGCCCCTCAAGAAGAGGTAAAAGTCTATGTCCTACTTGTGTTGTATTGATTGGAGTATCGATAACGAGGGAGCGGATTCGCTTGACCTAATTCTTGATTGATTGATTTTCTGTCTAAGCTGCCCAAGGGTCTCACCTTTATATAGGAGGTCGAGGCCCTGGGTTACATGAGTCATACACCGACTCTTACAACGTAAACAATCCTGTCTCTAAGTCGCCTTGCCTTTCTTAGGCAAACCGTCTCCGGGCGGCTTAACCACCCGGATCTCATACCACCTTCTGTCTAGGCCTCCGTCTTGGCCCATCTTGGTAAGCCGTCAGGCCTATGTCTTCCAACCCGCTTCTCTAGTATTTATTATTAGCCGCCAGGTATGACCCAGCCCCACCTGGCCGGGTCTTACCACGGGGTTATATCCCCAACGTTAGGCCCTAGGTTTATTTGAGCCTGCTCAGGTCAATCTTCAAACTCACTTGGCAGCGACTCTCGCACTCCATCACCTGAAAGAAAATATGTAACCCGCCGTGACGTCACATCAAACATGTCGAAAAGATTACATGATGTACACAACAAATCTTTTTCATTAAAACTGTCAGCCCGAAAGTTGAGGCGTCCGTCATGGTCCGTGAGTTTCTATCGCCTTGATTCCCGTACCCGTTCCAACTTTCCAGCCTCTTAAATAGGACCGGGAAGGGTCCTTCTCATTTCCTCCGCCGCCTGTGCTTCTACTTCTTCCTCTCGACGCCATCGCCCCCGAGCTCCATTGCTTTGGTGAAGCTCCATGGCCATCGCCGTCCTAGGACGCGACAAGAACCTGAACGGACCAGAATATCGCCCGCGTCCGCCGTGTCACTTCTGGTAAGTCTTTCTTCCTTATCTAGATTTGTAGCCTAGCACTTCAAATCCACCGAGTTCCTCGGCCCCATTAGAACGCAAGTTTCTCCCGTAATGCTAAATGATGATCAGCTTCATGGATCCTGCCATGTTTATCCTCCTGTTGTGGTAGGTTACGTAGAATCTTCGATGGCCTCATGTGGATCTGTAGTTGTTCCCTCTTACTGCACGTAGTCTTATTAGTCTCCCTGAGTTCGTCGCTAGGGCTGAAATAAACTTCGTTTTTCTCTGCCCGTAGATCTGTAGTTATAAAGACAACCTGTGAAACCTGTTTATCCATATTTAGTTGTATTTTCCCTCACTATTGTGTAAACTTAACCGCCATTGCTTTGGCGGCTCTCCCAACACACTATGCCGGCGGCTTAGCATTATGATATTTAATTTCCTCAGCCGTCTTAGTTGTTGAGATACTTTCTGATCCGCCACGTACCGTTACCTTTCATAGCTGTAATGTCTCAGGTGTCTTCAACCTGTAACTGGGTCGGTTCTGTTGTATCCGAAGAGTTCTTGCAGGAATTCGTAGACGCACGAACTTTGCCGGCTAAGAATGTCATTCACTGGCGGGATCCGGCAATGAGAAGAAACCCATCCCTAAAGAGGGCAAGATAGTCATATTTGCTAACCACCTTCCGCGTGGTTTCAGCCCGCCCGGCTCTAAATTCTTCCGAGATGTCCTCCATTTCTTCAAGTTGCATCCTCAAGATATTGCGCCCAACTGCGTCTCAAACATGTGCAACTTCCAAATCCTCTGCGAAGCTTACTTACAAGAAGAGCCGTCAGTTGACCTCTTGCGAGAGTATTTTTATGTAAACTACCAGACAGAAGTAGCAGCTGGCCCATGCTTGGAGCTCGACGGAGTCTCCATTCAAAGAAGACGTCATTTGTCCTTTTCGGACGTTCGAATTCCAAGCCACCCCAAGGACTGGAATAAGACTATGTTTTATTGCAAGGATATTGTCGACACCTGATTTTGACACGAAGCAAAATGTAGTAAAAATGGACTCAAACGAAAAGGTTTTTTCTACGAGAAAGTTCATATTGTCGAGTGAAACAACATTAATGTTTAGGTCATCACCATTCAGCATAATTTTGAGGGCCAAATTACACTTGGATTGTCATGTAGATGTTGTGAGTGCTTTTTGGTCTATTATGCCTACAAGACAACCTCGATTGAAGGAATGTTCTACATGTATTATCTTCGCCTCGTGGAGCTGATCGGTTTTAATCTATAAATCATCTCAATCTGAGGAAGTATGCAAAATTTAGAGCAACCAGAGTGGAGCCCTACCACAAAGCAAAATGTGGCGCAGGAGATCACACAGATGTCTGATGGGTCGCGCGAGTCATTCGGTGCTCAAGACGTCCTCGGATGGAAAAACTTACAATATAAAATAGTTTCGCATCATCGAGGCGATTGATATTGATATATAATTCTTCTCAATCCAAGGTCGTATGCGACCTGGAGAGGCAAAACAAAATTAGCCTGGAGTATCACTCGGGACATCCGAGTGAATGTTTTGCCGGCCGAGTGGAACGTTTGCCGTCCGGTCGAGTGAAAAGTTTTCCGTTCGGCCAAGTGAAATTGTCGTTTGAGTGAAAAAAGCTGTCCAAGTTTAAAGTACTGGTCGAGTGAAAGTACCGGCCGAGTGCAATGGCCGTCCGAGTGAAAATTGTTGCCTAAGTGAAAAGTATCGGTCGAGTGAAAGTGCCTGTCGAGTGAAAGCTCAAAATGACCTCGGATGGAAAAGTGTGCAACATGAAAGTTGCTAGAAACGTCAAAACAGTGAACTTTGCAATTAAGGTTATTATTATCTAAGATAGTATGTGGCCTGTAGAGACACTACAACACTCGTACAGTCTAGTCTGCTACGTGACCGAGTCCGATTCAAAGTTAAAGATAACCTCGTGGAGTATTCAAGATGACTGTATTTGGAAAACTGTTGAACAGACGGATTGTTTGCCTCATCGAGGCACAGAAAATTTATGTTTGGATCGTCTCCATCAGAGGTCATATGCATATTCCACGGCCCATGCAAGGGGCAAGATAGAAGATTGGGCCAGATTTGGGCTTAATCCGAGTGGGACTAGAACTAGGACTCTCGGATGTGAATTGATGTAATTTTCTTGTAAGGTAAGCCTAGATGAATCCTTTTCTTGTACGGGAAGTCCAAACGCCTCTTATATATGTTGGGGGTGACTGCCGATTGAACAACACACAATCGAACAAACACATCTATACTATTTTTTCACCTATGTTCTTCGTTTTTTCTATCGTTCTTCGCTGTTTTTCGTTTGAGAGCTACGAATCCTGAGGCTCTAGGGGTGAGCGAATCGACCTAGGGAATCACATAGCTGCCGCACTCCCTCATGGGGTCCCTCCCAGGTGTGCGGGGTTTCGGGTCTGCAAAAACGTCCACCGATTGTCTTGTGTATCACGCTACCGGACGGACCTCCTTCGACATGAGCTGCGGTGCATCACCCTCGGCGTCGAGGGTACATGGTGACGTGTTCGTGTGTCAACACTCTTTTTGGAGACTCTGCTAGGGAATGAAGATCAATCATCCTCATCAACCATCATGTGTGATCATCCCAAGCCATCCGAGATAGATGCCGATAACATCATTAAACCCAAGCTTGATGAACTATCAGCTGATCATAGCCAAGCTTATGAGGAGTACAAGAAGTCGCGTGAAGAGAAGGAGTTGCAGGAGTTCCTTGGAAACTTCAAGAAAGATCGCCAAGGCAATATCACTTCGATTAGAGAAATCAAGTTCCCTCCTCTTCAAGCCGAGTAGGTTAAACCTCGTGTAAGTACTACCTTTTCTCCCGAGCAGTGGGCTGAGATTGAGAGTCGTATTGCCGATGGTAACAATTTGGTCTATACAACTTTCCTAGAAAATAACAATGCGAAGAGAAATATGCCTGAGTCGTCTAGTGGTAATATTGGTGTGGCTGCTAGTGTAGAAAACCTTAATCTGTCTTTACCTCTTTCATCGACACCTCCCGTGCCGATGTATTACTATCCTACCCACACCAATAATATTGTGGCTGCATTCGCTAATTCCATCATGAGCATGCCAAGTTCGGCCACATCTCAACTGTGGTTCGGCATATGTGTCATAGTTCCTTCCTACTGCTAGTAATTCTACGGCTCCCATCCCACAACAGCGAGCTTCACCGTCTACTACGGATGATACTTTAGCTAATTTTGGAGAGGAGATGGCTAAGATGCTTTGAGAGAATTTTGGAGTTGAGTTACCTCGAAATCGTATTTACCAAAAACCGTACCCCAAGTTTCCTTTATCATTAACTGGTACTACATTTTGTTAAGTACAATGGAGAAGGGACAAAAACCACATGGGAACATGTTAGTCAATAATTAGCACAACTGGGTGAAGCAGGCTCGCTGAATGAATTGAAAGTGCGCTTGTTTCCATTATCATTAACTGGTACTAGATTTTCATGGTTTTCTTCTCTACCACATGGTTCTATCCGTGTCTGGTCGTAGCTGGAACAGAAATTTCATGATCACTTTTATAGCGGCGACAACGAACTTAAATTCTCACATCTTACATCGGTTAAGCAGAAAAATGATGAATCAGTCTCCGATTACGTAAGGAGATTTAGAGATATTAAAACCCGGTGCTATAGTTTGGTGATAACCAAGAGGGACTTGGTTGACCTTGTGCTTAGTGGTTTGAAAACTCACAATAGGGTGAAGCTAGAAGGCTATGAGTTCTTAAGTGTCAACCAAGTCTTGCAAAAAGCTTTGGCTCAGGAGAGCCAGAGCAAAGATCTAAAGGAGGTGCATAGATATAAAACTAACAGTCCTAAGGTGAATATGGTTGAGTATGGTAGTGAACACTCGGACGATGAAGGTGTTATGTACGTTGCTGAATTTGTTTGGCCGTCTAAGACCAAACCATTTACTTCCAATAATCTGAAACAGATTCATAAGAATCGTGATGAAGAGAGGAAGTTTACTTTTAACATTGCTAAGTGTGGCAAAATATTTGATGCTTTCCTGCAAGCTAAGATCATTAGGATATCTCACACTTTACCATCGGTTGAAGAGTTCAAACGGTGTGCTTATTGCAAATATCATAATTCTTTTTCTCATGCTACTAATGATTGCAATGTTTTCGGATGACATATACAATCGACCATTAATGACGGACGATTGAACTTTTCTGAGATGCAAGTAGATAAGCAGCCCTTCCCAATGAACACTCTGGAATTGGAGGGGAAAAAGTTGCTCATACGTCCAGAGGTAGCGGAATCTGCTAATAAAACTAATGTCATTATTGGTGAGGCTAGAAAAAGCAAGGAGAATAGCAAGGTCTTGGGGAGGCAGGTTGTGCTTGACAAGCAACCCAATGGCAAGGAAGTAATCAAGATCACCATCAACAATCCTGCCCTCGGGGGGAAAACCACAAGTGTAAAAAGACACTTGTGCTAGATTTGTTAAACCCAAGAGTCCAGAATTTGGCGAGTGGAATAGGAATGAAGCCAAGGTACAGCATAAACGAATCAAGCCAACTTTTGATATGCTACTGTCACAATATGCCCATCAGTCGGCCGTTTCAAGCTCTAATCGGCCATCGTACCTGAAGCGACCAAGGTCACCATGAGCTGATGTGTTCAGTCAGCATGCAAAACCGACTGGATCAAGGGTGCCATTTCCACAAGAACAACGACAGCCTGTATGGGATCGACTTGGATGCTCGTATGAAAACAGACTAAGCATGGGTGTCCATTACTCGGTTGGTCAAAATATGCCTCCGAGTGAAAACTATCCGAATGTAAGAATGCACCCGGGTGGAAGTTATCTGAATGAAAGAATATATTCGAGTGGATTCTACTCATTCGAACGTTCGAATGGATTTCATCCGAGTAAAAAGGTGCGCCCAAGTGAAAACTTCGTAGGCCAGAAAAGTCGACAAGAGTGGCGCATCAAGATGCTAAGTGTTGCAGCAGTGTTGTCAGCGAAAGGCAAGGAAAATATCAATGCTGACTCACTCGTCTTGGGTAGCGAAATGTTCACCATGCAACAGCCGAATGTGCGTAGCAACCCAACTGAGCCGATACTTGTTATCGCGCCAAAGCACTCGACCAATGATCATGAAGAAAGTACAAGCCAAGTGAAGCCAATTGATCCTAAATACACTGGTCCAAGGTGGTATCCTCCAGGGCTAATGAAGACACAATAGAGGAAATTACAAAGTATGAGTAATCAGGACATGGAAGAACAAGAGCCTGAGTAGGAAAGGTACGAGTTGTTCAATGTTCCTCGGCCCATCATACCAGCGAAGCAAGTGTGGAAGCCTAAACCAATGCAAGACATAGTGGCTTCTACATCTATAATAGTAGCAATTACACCACCAAAACAGGACGATGTAGCAATGACATCGTCTCAGTCGCCTATTACTTCTCCTTCACTCGGACATAATTCATATTCAGTGGACGTCCGCGAAGAGGAAGACGATCTGTTGGACTATGAGTCTACACCGGTTCGTGAAGGTATGGATATCAATATGGTGTATTACTTACCCGCTGATTTCCGTGCTGTAGATGAAGAAGGGGAAGTGGCTCAGCTGGATTTTCGCCCCAGAAATGCAATATTCGAGAAGCCAAAAGAACAAGTGACGCACTTTAAGCCATTGTACCTTAGAGGTCATATCAATGGATCACCACTCACTCGGATGCTTGTTGATGGTGGTGCTGTGGTGAATCGCATGCCCTATTCGGTCTTCAAGAAATTTGGTTTCCCGATAATGAATTAATCAAGACCAATATGGTGCTTAATGGGTCTGAAGGCAAAGAGAAAACTGAAGCCAAAGGTGTGATGTATGTGGAGCTTACAGTCGGGAACAAAACTTTGGCTACTGCATTCTTTGTGGCTAAGGTGCAAGGTAACTACAACATCATACTAGGGCGTGATTGGGTTCATCCAAACCTGTGGGGACCATCTACCATGCACCAGGTTTTGATCCAATGGGTTGATGATGAGGTGGAATTCATTCATGGGGATAATTCAGCTTGTGTTGCTTTGGACAATGCATCGGTGGATTGGCAACATCCCAATGCTACTTGCTTGACGAGACGCGACTTGTCAGAGTTTGATTTCCTTAGCACAACGAAGAATGGCTTTGTGCCCGTCTCTTTAAAGCCGATTAGTGGCAATCGGCTACAAGGTATGATATGTTTAAATGGATTCTAATTCCGAGTGGCTGCAGAAACATCTTGCAAAATATCGCTCTAGTGAGAACGATATGTATGAATCAGTAGAGGAGTTGGATGACATGGATAAATTAGGACAGGGTTTTCAATCGGCAAATCCATTAGAAGAAATAGATATCGGGGATGGTTCAGTTCCTAGGCCGACATTTGTAAATGAAAACATAAGAGCCGATCATAAAGCTAGGTTGATCGAGTTGTTGAAAGAACATGTTTGCTGCTTTGCGTGGGAGTATCATGAGATGCCCGGTTTAAGCCGAGAGTTAGTAGAGCATCAATTACCTATAAAAGCTGGTTTTAGACCTCATAAGCAATCGGCCAGGAAGTTTAATCCAAAACATATGACCGGATCAAAGAAGAGATCGGTCGTTTACTTAAAGCTAATTTTATTACACCTTGCAGGTATGCCGAGTGAATTGCTAACATTGTGCTAGGAGAGAAGAAGGCCTCTGGCAAGATAAGGGTGTGCATTGATTTTAGATATTTGAATAGATCTATGCCCAAAGATGAGTATCCCATGCCCATAGCTGATATGCTTATTAATGATGCTTCTGGACATAAGGTCATTAGCTTTGTTGATGGCAATGCGGTGTATAACCAGATTTTCATGGCCGAAGAGGACATGTACAAAATGGCTTTTCGGTGCCCCGAATTCCTTGGCTTATTTGAGTGGACAGTGATGACCATTGGGTTAAAGAATGCTGGCGCCACATATCAGAGGGCTATGAATTTAATCTTTCATGATTTACTCGGTGTTATACTTGAGGTTTATACTGATGATATTGTTGCCAAATCGGATGGTTTTGAATCTCATCTAGCCGATTTGCATTTGGCCTTCGAAAGGATGGAAAAATATGGACTGAATATAAATCCTTTGAAGTGTGCATTCGGCGTATCGGCTGGGAAGTTTTTGGGTTTCATTATTCATGAGAATGGCGTTGAAATTGATACCAAAAAGATAGAAGCTATACAAAAAGTGGAGGCTCCAACATGCAACAGAGATATGCAAAAATTCCTTGGCAAGGTTAATTATTTGAAAAGGTTCATAGCTAATTTGTCAAGGAAGGTTGATGCATTTACTCCTATCCTTCGGTTAAAGAATGAGGTTGATTTTACTTGGGGGGAAAAATAGCAAGAGGCATTCGACATGATCAAGACTATTTGAGCACTCCTCAAGTGATGAAAACACCCAAACATAGAGAGCCCTTTAGGCTTTACATTGCGGCGGGGGAAGGTATTATTAGTGCTGTATTGACTCAAGAAGCAGAAGGAAGAGAACATACTATTAAATATCTAAGTCGATGCTTATGGGACATCGAGACAAGGTATACATTTATTGAAAATTTATGCCTCTGTTTATATTATGCTTGCACAAAACTGAGACATTACCTAGCGCCGAGTGCCTACATAGTAGCTTGTCAAACCGATGTCATTAAGTACACGTTGCGTAGACCAATTCTTAGTGGTAGAATTGGCAAGTGGGCTTTTGCTTTAATTGAGTATGATTTGGCTTATGAATCTCTAAAATACATGTCAGGCCAAATTGCTCCTAATTTTATTGTTGAGCATTGGATTAATGACAAGCATGATGTTGATATAAACCTTGTATCGTTAGTGCCGTGGAGGTTATGTTTTGATGGTTCAGTTCGTAGCAATGGCCAAGATGTTGGTATTGTTTATATATCTCCTCACGGTCCTGTTTTTGAAGCCTCATGCCGACTAGAATATTTTTGCACAAATAATCATGCCGAATATGAAGCATTGTTATCCGGTTTAGATATGTTGCTCGCTATAGGTGCTACACATGTTGAGGCTTTTGGTGATTCGTTATTAGTAGTGCAGCAAGTGTCCAAAGTCTTTCAATGTTTAGACGAATCACTTAATGTTTATCTTGATAAGTGTCTAGATGTGATTTCTAGTTTGGATTATTTTTGCATTCCTCATATATCTAGACATGACAACTAGAGAGCAAATGAGTTAGCACAACAAGCATCCGGGTATCATATTGATCATGGCATGTTTCATATTTCTCAGAAGCCGATGTCTTGTCTTGTCTTGCTAATATGGGAGAGGCCGAACTACAGCCCACTGGTTCGGCCACTAACAATAAACCTAGTGCAGGTGAAAATCATGACTGGAGGATGCCCATTATTGATTACTTGTGCAATCCGAGTGAAAGGGTCGACAGGGCTGTTTGACGTATGGCTTTCAAATATACAATGAGAGATGATGGTCTTTATTGCCGAACGGTTGAAGATGGTCTTTTGAAGTGTTTTGACGAAGACCAAGCAAGAGTTGCTATCGAAGAGGAAGATGAAGGAATTTGTGGTACTCATCAGTCGGCACCCAAAATGAAATGGCTCTTACGACGTGCTAGATTTTATTGGCCGACTATGATCAATGATAGCTTCAGGTATTATTCAGTTGGTGATATTCAGTTGGCTCCTACTGATATGTTACATCCTATTATCAAGCCGTGGCCTTTTAGACGATGGGGTTTAGACTTCATTGGACAAATTCATCCATCTTCTTCAAAGGGGCATCGGTTCATGTTGGTGGCAACCGATTATTTCACTAAATGGTCTGAAGCAGTACCTCTCAAGAACATGACACATACGGAGGTAATTCAGTTCAGAACCAAACACATTATTCATAGATTCGGCATTCCTTATATATTAACTATAGATCAAGGTTCATCTTTCATGTCACATCAAAGTTAGAGAATTTGTCGAATCATACAACATAAAGTTGCTCAATTCATCTCCGTATTATGCCCAAGCTAATGGACAAGCTGAGTCTAGCAACAAAATATTGATTAAGGTCATCAAGAAGATGATTGAGGATAATCCAAGAAAATGGCATGAGTTGTTGTCTGATGCTTTATGGGCACATAGGATCTCAAGGCATGGTGCTACAAAGGTAACTCCGTATGAGCTAGTATACGGTCAAGAGGCTATTTTACCAGCGGAGGTAAATTTGAGTGCTTTGAGAATAGCCAAACAAAATGATTTATCGGCAGTGGACTTTTATGACTTGATGATGGACAATATTGATGAGGTTGCTGATAAATGTTTGGCTGCATTAGAGGCCATAGAGAAGGACAAACTGAGGGTAGCAAGAGCTTACAATAAAAAGGTCAAGTTGAACAATTTTCAAGTTGGCAATCTTGTGTGGAAAGTGATTCTGCCGATTGGTTCTAGAGATAGAAAATTTGGGAAGTGGTCTCCAAACTGGGAAGGTCCTTTCAGGATTGCACGAATAGTTCCTGGAAATTCATATTTAGTGGAATCCATACAAGGAGTATTATTACCTCGAGCTCTCAATGGCGGATATCGAAAGAAGTACCACCCGAATGTGTGGCAAGAAGCCTAATTAGGCAATGGACGATATATGATTATCACCCTTAGCATAAACACGGCCTATACATAATTATCGCCCTGAGAAATATGGATGGCCGATGGAGTGTTGACTTCGTCCTTAGAACAAACATAGTGCAAATTATTTTTCGGCATCCTAGCTTTGCCGAAGAATAGGGGGGCATGTGTTGACACCTGCTTTTGGCACGATGCAAAATGTAGTAAAAATGGACTCAAATGAAAAGGTTTTTTCTACGAGAATGTTCATATTGCTGAGTGAAACAACATTGATGTTTAGGTCATCACCATTCGACATCATTTCGAGGGCCAAATTACACTTGGATTGTCATGTAGATGTTCTGAGTGCTTTTTGGTCTATTATGCCTCCAAGACAACCTCGAATGAAGGAATGTTCTACATGAATTGTCTTCGTATCGTCGAGATTATTGATTTTGATATATAAATCATCTCAATCTGAGGTCGTATGCAAAAGTTAGGACAACCAGAGTGCAACCCTACCACAAAGCAAAATGTGGCACAGGAGATCAGACACATGTCTGATGGGTCGCGCGAGTCATTCGGCGCTCAACACGTCCTATATGGAAAAACATACAACATCAAAAAGTTTCGCGTCGTCGAGGCGATTGATTTTGATATACAATTCTTCTCAATCCGAGGCCGTATGTGACCTGGAGAGGCAAAACAAAATCAGCCTGGAGTTTCACTCGGGACTTCCGAGTGAAAGTTTGCCGGCCGAGTGGAAAATTTGCCGTCCAGTCGAGTGAAAAGTTCTCTGTCCGATCAAGTGAAATTGCCGTCCGGGTGAAAACTACTGGTCGAGTGAATGTATCGGCCGAGTGCAATTGCAGTCTAAGTGAAAATTGTTGTCCGAGTGAAAAGTACCGATCGAGTGAAAGTGTCGGTCGAGTAAGTTCAAAATGGCCTCGGATGGAAAAGTGTTCAACATGAATGTTGTTTGTAACATCAAAATGGTCAACTTTGATTTAAGGTCATTACAATCTAAGATAGTATGCAGCCTGCAGAGATGCTACAACACTCGGATAGTCCAGTCTGCTACGTGATCGAGTCCGATTCAAAGTTAAAGATGACCTCGTGGAGTATTCAAGATCACTTTATTTGGGAAAATGATCAACATATGGATTGTTTTCCTCGTCGAGGCACACAAAATTTATGTTTGCTCTGTGTCCATTGGAGGTCATATGCGTAAGGAGCAAGATAAAAGATTGGGCCAGATTTGGGCTGAATCCGACTGGGACTAGACCTAGGACTCTAGGACGTGAATTGATGTAATTTTCTTGTAAGGAAAGCCTAGATGAATCGTTTGCTTGTACCGGACGTCTAGCCACCTCTTATATATGGTGGGGGTGACAGCCGATTGAACAACACACAATCAGACAAACACATCTATACTAATTTTTCATCTACGTTCTTCGTTTTTTCTCTCGTTCTTCGTTGTTCTTCGTTTGAGAGCCGTGAATCCCGAGGCTCTAGGGGTGAGTGAATCGACCTAGGTCATCCCATTGCCGCCGCACTCCCTGACAGGGTCCCTCCCGGGCATGCGGGGTTTCGGGTCTGCAAAAGCATCCGTCGACTCTCTTGCGTATCGAACTGCCGGATGGACCTTCTTCGACATGAGCTGCGGTGCATCACCCCCGGAGTCGAGGGTACACGGTGACATGTTCGTGTGTCAACAGATACGTCTCTAGAGGGAGAACATCCACAACCGGGTTCTCGTCCTACCTAGATTTGCACGACAACTGAGCTCCCAGACTGGATGTTGGCTTCTACACGAGCAAAGTATGCTCCGTCCTTCACCAAAATTAGAGCCCTCCTGGCCAACGGTCTGACAGGAATCGACCTGACCCGCTGTTGGATTTCTTGGAAGGTCATGCCTCTGAGCCGGCGGGACCGGCTTATGTGTGAATACACGGGTGAAGCCAGTGACCCTCTCTGCTTCAATCATACCACCTTGACAGAAGAAAATATTGTGGATGCCATCAAGGCACTTGTTCGTGAGTCCCAAGACGCTTGTCGTTCCGTTGGGATACAACCTTTCTGCGCTTCTAACCCGTCCCCAGATGTAAGAACATCCTCCAAATCTCTTTATCTCCAGATTAACTATATATGTATGTAATGATATTCAACCTCTTGTGGCGGCTCTCACTTTTAGGCCAACTCCAACTTTTGGAAGAAGAAATATATTCCTCCTGCAAAAAGAATTCTAAGGAGAAGACCGACGCTCGTAAGAAGAAGACTGTTGTCCTAGAGCAGCATGACATTGATGACTCGAATGTAGAACTTGACTCTCTTGGCCGCCTTTTTATGCATCTTGCTGACAATGATTACTCACACGAAGAATCGGAAACAAGCCATGCCAATGTCCTTGAGGAAACCTATATTTCATCTGACTCAAAACTTCCACCAATGAAGATACGGCGGGCCATCCGAAAAGTCCCAGATTCTCATCCTCTTTCTCACTTAGATCCCAATTTTCTTTTGTAAAAGCAAAAACACACTTCCCGATGCCAACCCGGAGCACCGGCTCTGAAGATCTTGTGGCCGAGTTATCTAATTCTCCGGCTCAACGGAAATGGCCGGCTGAGGTAATCTTTAAACTAAGTTCAGCTTTGCCAACTTTGTATTATAACTTTACCTTGACTTATATATCTTTAACTGTCTTATCATGAATCGCCTCCATCATCAGGTGACTCTACGGCACCTAAGTTGATGCCTCTGAAGATCAACCTAGAGTACGTGCTTTCATGTTTGCATCATATCCTTTGTCATCCTTGAACTTTATATACTAACCTTCTGTGCTTTCTAGGGCTCAAGCAAAATGAAGGAAGACCGGTGGGTCTACTTCTACCCCCACTTCCCAAGAGCCGAAGCCTGCCAAGCCAGACTCTCATGCGACACACACTAAACCCTCTACAGCCACAAAGGATGTGCCTAAAGGCGCTCGTCAGTCCTCTGAGCCGGCGACCCATGACATGGCAACTGATAGTCCTCCCAGGACCAGTTCTAAGATGCCAAGCCCTTCAATAGCCGTCGAAGAACCAATTTTTCCAGACGTCATTATCACTGGTACTGGCTTCCAACCTTCCAAGCCCCATGTGCTGACCAAACACACCAAGAAGGCTGAAGCTTCTGACAACCTGAACTTTGAGCTCCCTGTGCTGGAGAAGTTAACTGCAGACAAGCTACATGTTGGTTACCTGAACCGCCTATCCACAACCTAGAATATGGAGCTCAAACTTGTTGACTTACTAAAGCAGAAATATGAGGTATGTCTTCCTTTCCTTATACCCTTATGTAGCCCCCAAGAGCTGGTTTAATATTTGCAAATGGTAAACCGAGTCTTCCAATCCGTGTCATAAGTAGAACAACTTAGCTTGTAGCCCCCAGGTATCGACTTAATATGTATATGTTGAGCCGGTACTCAGTGTTGATGAGTTGGTCAAATGTAGACCCCAAGTCCGGGTCAGTATAGAAATAGTGGGTCGGAACTTCCCTTTAGATGGAATGAAGAGCCATATGTAGCTCCCAAGTGCCGGCTTAACTTGACGAAGATGAGATGGAATTTCATTGTAGACGTGGAAAGCATAAACATATCCCCCAAGTGTCGGCTTATCTTCATGAAGATGAGCCAGAACTCACTTGTGGCCTTGGAGAGCAACCACACATTAGCCCCCAATTGTCAAGTATATTGCTTGCAATCTGCTTGAGACTTGCATTACATTCCCTTAATTGACCATATGGTAATACGTTATCTTGGCGACTTATCCCTCGTTTGCTTTTGTATGTCATAGGAAGCTTTAAGCAATGTCGAGTCTGATCTGACTCGCTTAAAGAGCAATCTCACTTCCAAACAAGCCGCCAGAAGTGAAGCAGAGGAGAAATGTTGGCTTGCCGCCAAAGAACTTGTAAAAGTTAAATCTGATTTTGCTGCCTTCAAGAAGGCTGCTGAGACGAAGCAAACTGCCCTGGCCAAATATGCAGACGATGCTAACCAGCGGCTCATGGTCGTATCAAACGAGTTGCAATCCCTGAAGCGCCATATCTCAAAGATGACTGTTGCTATCTTTGGTAAGTACTGAAACCTCAGGCAATATTCTTACTTAAAAGATTGCGTAGCCGCCAGCTTGGTGGTGACAGCTTGCTGCAGCTGAAAGCCGTCTACACTTTATCAGAGCAGTTGTACTGCGGGACTCTTTGCACGATCAGAGCAATGCTGAATAAAGATAGTATCCCCAAGTTCATGAAGGGAATCATTGAGCTCTTATCAACTATGCCAATGAAAATTCAAGAACTAAAATGATCAGCCGCTCGGAAGGGCGCAATTATTGTGGTAAGTCAGGCACTGGCCTTTGCCCCAGAGCTAACAGCCGAAGATATCATGGACGTCTTTCCATCCAAGAAGGACGACGGCTCAAAATTCACAGAAGCCGATTACGCCTGTTGTATCAAGGCTTCCAGGATCCTTGCATCAGTGCTGGCGGAAGAGGTCGATCTGTCAACATACCAGGCGACTTACAATGCTGAAAACAAGCGAGTGCGTTGCCCAACCTTTGAGGCCAGGGACATAACTCCTGCATGCTATAAGCATCTCTTTGCCCCTGACATTGACCCATCACCCCTCTTTGGAGAGGCCAACTTTCAAGCTTTAATGAACTGCAACTGGGACGTGGACAATCTTCAGATCGAGGAGGTCGAACACCCGCCACAGGATGACCCGTCGTCCCGCTGAGCAAATTGATATTGCAATGGTATAACCCGGCTCCTTGACCCGCCAAAATTCTAGCTGTGTACAAAACTTTAAGTCTTGCTTTTGGGGCTCTATGGAGAGCCTTGTAATAGGCTTAGAAAAACATTGATTGTCTGAACCGTGCCATCGTGCATGTGTACAATTTGATATATATTTTATCTGTGTTTTTCTTCACTCATAGCTTGTCATCAATTTATTTGGCGGCTTATCTTAAGAGATAAGACCTGTGAAAATAAAAAATAAAATATACTCTGCATTGCTATGAGGGCAGTTTGAAAATAGCACAACCCGGAGATGTTAAATCTTTCCTGACCTTGCTTTTTCAATAACTCATGTGCTGGTCCTTGTGGGTACACTCGCTACTAGAACTCTTTAACAGTACAGGGTCTCTATCGAGATTGGCCGTCAACTTGTGTGAACGGCTCAGGGTCTCTAAGCGAGTTTAACTAATAGGAGTGTAATGAACCAGAAAGGGACGCAGCAGGGCATGAGTACCCTGGTAGCCCATAAACTGCCTCTCACGTGACATAAATCCATCGTTTTAACCTTAAATAGTGTAGGGTCTTTAAAATAGTAACTGTCTAAGAGTACGAAACGTGCACATAGCGGAGAGTCGACAGTAGATGGGTGAGTTTGTCCTCGCTTTTCGTTAGCCGGCACTCATGTGACAAGAGCCGCTAGTTTGACCTTAACCAGTACAGGGTCTCTATCAAGATTGGTCGTCAACTTCTTTGAACCGGCTCAAGGTCTCTAGGCGAGATTAACTTGTAAGAGCTCGGTGGGTCACATAGCGGAGCCGCATTAGCTTACAGGCAGGCCTAACTCAAAACTTGCAGCGGCTTAAGAGCCGATCAAGAGGGTATGTAACCTAAACCCAATGGATTGGAAGCCCCCAAATGACCTTGTTGACGAAGTCAACTGTTGGGTATATAACCCGCCTGACTGTGGCTCAAGAGCAAATCAAAAGGGTGTGATAAGCTAAACTCGGTGGGTTGGAAGCCCCCAGATGACCTTGTTGATAGAGTCAACTTTTGGGTACATAACCCGCCTGACTATGGCTTAAGAACCGATCAAAAGGGTGTGATAAGCTAAAGCCTGTGGGTTGGAAGCCCCCAGATGACCTTGTTGACAGAGTCAACTTTTGCACAAACTGAGCTGCATGAAACGACAAAGGCCCTGGCTTGTAGGGATGCTAACTTTATTATATATATATGTGTGTGTGATGTGTACAATGATGGTGTACAATGTTGAGTTTTGATGACTCAAGTATAGTAAGGCCGCAGATGAGCTATGTTCCACGACCGGCGGGTGTCCTACCCATAAGTGCTTGACTCGTCTCGGATATCAATAAGATAATACGACCCATTGTTGAGATTTCTGCTCACCACAAAAGGTCCTTACCATGGAGGGGATAACTTGTGCGCATCCGTCTAATCTTGAATTAAATGCAACACTAAGTTGCCTTCTTGAAACGTGCGGGTCTTAACTCTACGGCTATGTTAGTGTCGCAGGTCTTGCTGATAAATCGCCGATCGAGCCGCCGCCAGATCCTGCTCTTCATCGAAAGCATCCAATGCGTCTTGATGCGCTGTCTCATTATCCGTCTCAACGTAAGCTGCCACTCATGCTGAGTCATGACGTATATCACTTGGTAATACAACTTCTTCGCCATAAAACATGAAGAAAGGCATATAGCATGTTGATCTATTGGGACTCGTTCTGATGCTCCATAAGACTGATAGGAACTCCTGTACCCAACATCCCGGCATTCGTTGTAAAGGAACCATAAGTCAGGGCTGGAAACCTCTCAGGATCTCTTGGTTAGCATGCTCTGCCTAACCATTGGATTGTGGATGATCAACCGCAGAAACGTCAAGCCGAATGTGTTCACTTTCATAGAACGCTTGCATAGCCCCCCTGGATAAGTTCGTACCATTATCTATGATGATACTATGAGGGTAACCAAAACGGTAAATCAGATTTTTGACAAATAGAACAGCCATAGCCGCGTCACTGTTGCTAACCGGCTCAGCCTCCACCCACTTAGTAAACTTGTCCACCGCCACCAAGAGGTGGGTCTTCTTATCCTTGGATCTCTTGAAGGGCCCGACCATATCAAGCCCCCAGACCACAAACGGCTAGGTAATTGGAATCATACGCAATTCCTGAGCTGGCACGTGAGCACGTCGCCCAAACTTTTGACAGCCATCTCACTTGAGAACCAAGTCTTTTGCATCCTTGTGAGCCATCAACTAGAAGAAACCATGCCGAACAGCTTTGGCCACCAGAGATTTTGAGCCGGCATGATGACCACAATCGCCAGCATGAATTTCATTCAAGATTTCTTTTCCTTCTTCAGGTGAAACACAACGTTGAAAAACGCCGGTGACGCTGCACTTATGTAACTCGCCATTAATTATTTATATAGACTTAGATCGTCGGATGATCTGTCTTGCCAAGGTCTCCACCTTAGGTAATTCGTCGTGTGTTAAGTACACTAAATAAGGCAGCGTCCAGTCAGGGATAGCATGTAGAGCCGCCACCAGCTGCCCCTCCGAGTCAGGTATAGCTAAGTCTTCTTCTGAAGGTAGCTTGACTGATGGATGATGTAGCACGTCCAAGAATACGTTAGGTGGCACCGGCTTTTGCTGGGAGCCCAACCAGGACAATGCATCAACTGCCTCGTTTCTGCGACGATCAAAATGATTGACCTGATATCTCTTCAAGTGACCAGCAATGACATCCACCGCCTAATGATAAGCCGCCATCCGCCGGTCCTTGGAATCCCACGGGCCTGAAACCTGCTGGGCCATGAGATCTGAGTCGCCGAGACATTCCACCCGGATCAGGTTCATCTCCTTAGCGACCCGGAGGCCATGATGTAAAGCTTCATACTCAGCTCCATTCTTAGTACAAGGAAACATCAACCTTAACACGTAATAGAACTTATCACCTTCAGGGGACGTTAAGACAACCCCATCCCGTGATCCTTCAAGTTGCCTGGATCCATCAAAGAGAATCGTCCAATATGTGTTATTCGGCTTCTCCTCAGGCGCCTGACACTTTGTCCAGTCATTTATGAAATCCACCAAGGCTTGATACTTGATCGCTGTGTGAGGCACATATTTCAGATTAAGAGGTCCAAGCTCCAATGCCCACTTAGCAATCTGACCAGTGGCTTCTTTGTTTTGAATTATGTCCCCCAACGGGGCGGAGCTGACCACTGTGACTTGGTGCCCCAGGAAATAATGCTTTAGCTTACGGTTCGCCATGAACACCCCATACACCAGCTTCTGCCAATGTGGGTACCTCTGCTTGGACTCTATCAGGACTTCACTGATGTAGTAAACCAGCCTTTGAACTAGATATTCCTTCCCTGCCTCCTTACGCTCAACAACAATCGTGGCGCTGATGACCCTGTTATTAGCCGCCACATATAGGAGCAAAGGTTCTTTCTTAGCTGGAGCAGCCAAGACCGGCAGCTCAATGAGTTGCTTCTTCAGTGCTTAAAATGCTTCACCCGCTGCCGTACTCCAGACAAAGTTGCCTATCTTCTTCATCATCTGGTACGAACCGGCTTAACGCAGCGATTTGACCTGCTAGGCACTGAACATAAGTGATGCAGGCCGGCTCAGCCAGGGAGGTAATAGCCTTTATCTAATCTAGATTAGCTTCGATGCCCCGTTCAGAGACGTGAAAACCCAAAAGCTTGCCTGCAGGAACTCCAAAAGCACACTTAGCCGGTTAAGCATCATTCTGTAGACCCGTAAGTTATCAAAAGTTTCCTTCAAGTCATCAAGTAGAGTCTCCTTCTTCCTTGACTTGACCACAATATCATCCACATATGCATGAACATTACGTCCAATTTGACTGTGAAGACAGTTCTGCACACAACGCTGGTAAGTCGCCTGGGCACTCTTGAGTCCGAAAGGCATAGACACACAGCAAAAAGCACTTAAAGGAATGACGACAGCCATCTTATCTTCGTGCTTAACTGCCATCTTGATCTGGTGGTAACCGGAGTAAGCGTTCAGGAAGCATAAACTGTCACAACCCGCTGTTGCATCAATAATCTGGTCGATACCGGGGAGAGCAAGCGGGACAACCGGACAAGCTTTGTTAAGATCCGTGTAATCCATGCACATACGCCACGTGTCGTTCTTCTTAAGCATTAGCACTGGATTAGCGAGCCACTCTGGGTGAAATACTTCCACAATGAACCTTGCTGCCAGAAGCCGGGCCAGCTCTTCCCCAATAGCCTTGCGCCGTTCTTCGTTAAACCGCCGAAGGAGCTGCTTATCCGGCTTGAACTTCGGATCCACGTTAAGGTGGTGCTCACCGAACTCTTTTGGTACACCTTGCATGTCAGAAGGTTTCCATGCGAAGACGTCCCAATTCTCACGGATGAATTCGGTGAGCGCAATTTCCTATTTGGGATCCATATTAGCCCCAACAGTGAACTATTGAGATGAGTCGCCCAGAGTGAAATCCACCAACTTGGTACCATCCGCCGCAAACTTGAGGGACGGCTCAGATTTGGTAGTAGGCTTTTTGAGTGGAGTCATGTCCTCCGAGTTAACAATTTCCTTATAGAACTTGAGCTTTGCTTCAACAAAACTTGACTCTGCGTAAGCCGCATCTCCTTCCTCACACTCAATTGCTATCTTTCGATCACCATGCACGGTAATCATTCTGTTTAAACTTGGCATTTTGAGCTGTAAGTAGACATACCAAGGACTCGCCATGAACTTGGCATAAGCCGGACGTCCAAACAGGGCATGATATGGACTTTTGATCTTGACCACCTAGAAACATAAGGACTCCACCCTGTAGTTATACTCGTCGCCAAAGTCAACCTCCAAGTAGATTTTACGCACTAGATAAGCTGACTTTCCGGGTACCACGCTGTGAAAGGCTGTCGACGAAGGCCTAAGATCCTTATCGAGCAACTTCATCCGGCGAAAGGTGTCATAATACATGATGTTGATTTTGCTACCGCCATCCATAAGCACCTTGGTAAACACATATCCTCCAACTTGGGGGGCAACCACCAAAGCCATCCACCCTGGGTCGTCAACACGCGGCGGGAGATCCTCTCGGCTCCAAGTTATGTCATACTCAGACCACTTCAAGTATTGCAGAAGAGTCGGCGTGATTGCATTGACCGCCCGCTTGCACACCTTCTGGTCTCGCTAGTCAAGGCAGGTTATAAAAACATGATATTGACCCATGCTGAGCTGCTTCGGATTACTTTGATACCTAGATTGGTTATTCTACTGCTGATTATTGCACCAAATTCTTGATGATGACCTCCTTGATTGCTCTAGCCCTGAGCCGCCGGGGCCAAGACCGGCTCCTGACCCGCCTGACCCTGAGCCGCTTGGCAGGCCACAACAGTTGTTATGATGTTGCCACAGATTGTAATCCCGAAACTGCGGCATGATATGGCAATTCCTCCATGTATGACCTACCACCCTATCAGGTCGACTGTGCTCCGAACAAGGTTTGTTAAGCATCTCCTCCAGATTGAACGGAGTCTTACCCTTGTTAAAGGGCTGTTTGAAGTTCCCGTAGCCCTTAGCAAGATTGTTCCCGGCGCTGGTGTTTGCCACCAATTCTGACCCGCCGTCTGGGTTCTTCCTCTTGCCAAGTTTGCCGCTGCCGGACACACCCTTTCCATTGTTGCTATTCTTGCCCTGACCTGTCTTCTCTTCATCAGAGCCTGGTTTCTTTGTATTGTTAGAGTCGGCATACTTTGTGAGGGCCGCCTTGAGCTCCCCCATATGTTGACACAAGTGCTTGAGGTGGCCAAGCTTCTGCTTTAGAGGCGTAAAGTGGAAATTCTTCTCCAGAATCAAAACCACTTGAGCCGCCGTAATCTGCTCAGACGAGTGGATGATAGTTGAGACCCGCCGGACACAATGATGAGCCGACTCATCCTCCTATTGCACACAATGATCCAAATCTAGAATCGTCATGGGATGCTTGCATGTTCCTTGGAAAAAAATTATGAACTTCGCCTTCAACTCGGCCCAGGAATTAATGGTGTTGGGTGGCAAGCCCTACAACCACGTGCGAGCCGGCCCTTCTAGCATCATGGTGAAATACTTGGCACATACTGCATCGTTGACATCTAACATCTCCATGGCCAACTCATAGCTTTCGATCCAAGCCTCCGGAGGCAGGTCAGCAGTATAATTTGGGACCTTGCGACACTCGTTCTTACATACTACGTCGTTGACGTCTAACATCTCCCTTGAAGTCTTTTGGCCGACGCTCGTTCCGCAAAGCCGGCGCTAAGCATGGCACTCCCATGGTCCTGGAGGTTATTCCTGCTCGTACCGAGAGGGAAGGTGCAGGTTCTTGATGAGCCGTCACCGCTGCCAGAGCCACCGCCTCTTGTTGTGCTCTTGCCCGATCCACCAGTGCCTGAGCATCGAGAGCCGCCCGGTCATCTTGTGGCGAGTCCCGGTGTCGATCACTACTAGAAACCATCGGCGACTCGTAGCGCCGGCTATAGCTGCGGTAGGGGATGGGGCTTGAATGCACGCGACTCCAGCTATAAGTGTACTTCTCGAGATTGGGATTGTACCAAGTCAAGTCACTTCTGCGACCATGTTCTCCGCCGGGTTGGAATAATGAGCCGCTGATCCTGGGAAAGACATTGGGGAGGCCTAGTTCTGTCGGGCGGGTGAAGCTGAACTGTCGACTGGCTTCCAGGTACTTCCGCAGTCCGTCCTGTTCCTAGCGTGTTGAAAAGATTACTGACCTCGTACTGATCCGTCAAGCGGGACTGATGCCTCATCCGCTGAACTGCCGCCACAGATTACTGCTCAAGCTCCAGTCGGAAAGCATCCGCCCTAAGGCGCTTCACCTCTGCCTCCATCTGATCCTTCATTGCATTGATCTCCTATTGAAATTCGCTCATCTGGTCTTTTAGCCTCGCGATCTCTGTGTTCGGGGCCGCTTCATTTTTAGCCGTGACCTCCGTGACCATCAGGGTTGTAAGCTCATTCATCAGATTCAAAAGAACCTGAGCCGACAGCCTACCAGCCCTCGATCCTGCTGCGTCGGCAGTTATGCTGCTCGGGGCCGGACCTGACCCTGCCATGAATATGGCAGCACGGCTCGGCAGTTCATAATCTTCTAGCTCGTGATATTTTGACGGGGGTAAGGCTCGTTGTAGCTCCCGAGCCTGCCATTGTGCAGATGATAAATTGATTACATCTCTCTGCTCAAGGATTCATCCTTCGAACAGATGAGAGTTTCCTACGACATAGATCCTTCAAGATCCGTGCCTTGAGTAAAGCCGACGAAGACATGCTTCTCAGCCGGGTCAGCACGGGCGGATTGCACATGTCGGGCGGGTTGCGTGTGCCGGGCCGGCTCGACGGTGTTGGTGCAGACATCCGGCCCGTGTTAAGATCCACCAATCTTGCCGATGAAAATGTGGATTCCGCCGAAGGGGATACGGAAACCGTACTCAATTGAGTCGGCCTCGAGGCCCCAGCCGGCGTCGTCGATGTAGAGCCAGCCACGGGGACTCTTGTCCATCCTTCCAACATCGTACCCCTCGATCCCTATGAGAGAGCCCTTTGAGAACTCAACACCACCGAGTGCTAGCCCCATGGTGGGTGCCAACTATCATGGTTTTGTCATGGCAGATGTCCAAAGACCAAAGTTCGAGGCCATCGCTAAGGTGATGGACTCAAAGGGGTTGGTTGATACGAGGGACACGAGTTTACCGAGGTTCAGCCACTCAAGAAGAGGTAAAATCCTACGTCCTGCTTGTGTTGTATATATTGGAGTATCGACTACAAGGGAGCGGATACGCTTGACCTTGTTCTCGAATGATTGGTTTTCTGTCTAAGCCGCCCCGGGGTCTCACCTTTATATTGGAGGTTGAGGCCCTGGGTTACACGAGTCATACACCTACTCTTACAACGAAAACAATCTTGTCTCTAAGTCGCCTTGCCTTTCTTGGGCAAACCGTCTCCGGGCGGCTTAACCGCCCGGGTCTCATACCACCTTCTGTCTGGGCCTCTATCTTGGCCCATCTTGGTAAGCTGTCAGGCCTATGTATTCCAGCCCGTTTCTCTGGTCTTGTTTATGAGCCACCAGGTATGAACCGGCCCCACCTGGGCTGGCCTTACCACCCGGTTATATCCCCAATAGGTGGCACCGGTGGTGACCGGCCAACCCGTTCTATGATGGGGGATTGAGCTGGTAGCTCCAGAGGCACAGTGCGCTCTGCAGATATCCTCGGAGGGGACTGGACATTCGTATGTCCTCCCTCCTCAAGGGCCATGAGAGTTTCCTCCCCTTGTTCTTCCACGGTCGAGGCATTGACCTCGACCTTGATATCATCACCCCAATTGTCTGTGTTCGTCTCTAAAATAGCCTAGCACGATGACACCTCTATGGCCTCTTTCGAAGCACCTGGAGGTGTGGGGTGTGACACAGTCCCACTCTCCGCAAGCTCGCGGGTGGAGACTCCCCATCGAATATTTGGTCGGTGGGGAGAACGCGCAATGGGATATAGATTAAAAGGCCTTCATCCTGTTAAAACGTTAAAAGCTCCACATAAATGACCCAGTGGGCCTTCGGATTCATACCTTTGGGCTGGGGGCTTGACCCTTAGGTTCCTTTGGAGAACCCTCGCAAAGTCCTCGGAATAAGCATCAGTGTCCTAGGTGTCGTCGGCCAGGATTAACCTTGGCCAACACCATGTCTTCGGTGCAGGAGGAGGTAGATCCTCCACGGTGTCTAGTGCCACCGCTCACTTTCTAGCGAGGGGGAAATCGCCTCCCCCCGTCCTCATGCTCTTCCTCACGAGTAAAGGAGGCATGGGGTTCCTCATACATAGTATCTGGTAGATCCATTATGCGGAGGCCTTCTTATTTTTCTTCTCTTTCTTCTTCTCCGGCACTGTATACGGCAAAACGACGAGCACCGACGTCAGCAGATCCAACCCGGGGCCTTTGGGATGTGGAGCCGAACATTCCATTTTGAAGGGCTTGCTTAGCCATGTTTGTAAAGAGAATAGGGAGGTTGTTCATCTCTTTGTCACTTAACAGGGCCACAGTATTAGAATTATATCGTACCTGAGTAGGACAGTTATCGGTGCTTGGGCCCAAGTCGTCCTCCTGAGCTAGCCAACTCTTCTTGGCTTGAATAATTCCTTCCACAACTTCTAGTGGGTAGTGCGGAAGAATATTTGCACCGTAGGCTGGTCCTCGAGGTGATAGGCCCACATTGGGGAGGCCTAGTGCTGGCAAGGAAGAAGACGGTGGTGGAGCATGAACTGGACCACATTGACCAACTCGATCTTTGCCGTAATCATCGAGAAAATGCTCTTCTGCAGTGATTTTACCTCTGCGTCTGACCCCCAGTCAAGGCTCTTCTTGAGCCACGAGGTTAACGTCGCAGGAGGTCTAGATCTGAACTCAGCGGGTGCCACCTGGGCCCCATCCCTTGGTTTGGTGATATAGAACCATTCCTTCTGCCAGATCTTGATTGTATCGATGAAGGTACCAGCAGGCCACTCTGCATGGGGTAGCTTACGGAGGGCATCTACATCAACTCTGTTGCCCCTCTGATGATGTGTAAGTAGTCCATCACGGACCTATAGGTCCGTAGCAAGTACCTATATGGATTCTTCTCTCTCTTTGATCCTCAGTACCATGTTCTTCATGATCTTCATGGAGATCTATCTGATGTAATCCTCTTTTGTTGTGTGTGTGTCAAGATCCGATGAATTGTGAGTCTATGTTCAGACTATCCATGAATCTTATTTGAATCTCCTCTAATTTCTTATATGCATGATTTCATATCCTTGCAAGTCTCTTCGAGTTATTGGTTTGGTTTGGCAAACTAGATTGGTAATTCTTGCAATGGGATAAGTGCTTGGTTTTGGGTTCAATCTTGCGGTGTCCTCACCCAGTGAAAAAGTAGGGGTGGGGAGGCACGTCTTGTATTGTTGCGATGAAGGTTAACACGATGGGGTTTCATCATATTGCTTGAGTTTATCCCTGTACATCATGTCATATTTCTTAATGCGTTACTCTGTTTCTTCATGAACTTAATACTCTAGTTGCAGGCAGGAGTCGGTCGATGTGTGGAGTAATAGTAGTAGATATAGAATCATTTCGGTCTACTTGTCACGGACGTGATGCCTATATGCATCATCATTGCCTTGGATAACAATATGATCATTCGCTTTTCTATCAATTGCTTGACAGAAATTTGTTTACCCACTATGATATTTGCTTTCAAAAGAGAAGCCTCTAGTGAAATCTATGGCCCCCGGGTCTATTTTCCATCATATATTTTTAGATCTATACTTGTTGCAATTTGTTTACCTTTTACTTTCCAAACTCATTACATCTATCTCTATCGGATATAATCCTTGCAAATAACCATGAAGGGATTGATAGCCCGTTTATAGCGTTGGGTGCAAGAGTTTTATTATTTGTGTAGGTGCATCCATTGGTGACTTCCTTGTTCCTCCTACTGGATTGATAACTTGGTTCTCAAAACCCGAGGGATATACTTATCTACTTTGCTGCATCACCCTTTCCTCTTCAAGGTAAAACCAACACATGCTCAAGAGGTAGCAAGAAGGATTTCTGGCATTGTTGCCGAGGAGGATACACATCAAGCCTACCAAGTACCCATCACAAACTCATTTCTTGCATTTACTTTATTTGCCATTTGCCTCTCGTTTTCCTCTGCCCCACTTCTAAAATGATTTTTAGAAAATACCAAAAATATTTGCCTTTTTATTCGCCCTTCTTTCATTTGCCTTTTGTTTTATTGTGTGATAGTTCATTTGTCTTTATGGATCCACCCAATTATTTTAATCCTTATCTTAATAGGTTGGAAGGTATTGAGGACAATGCTAAAAATTTCATGTCCCTTCAATTTGACAATAATAACTTCTTTAGAAACGAGCTTAGAGACCAAAAGAGTATGCTTGAATACATGAACAAGGAACTCGATGATATGTCTAAAGAGTTTTTTGGATTAAAATCTCAGTTTGCTCATCTTGAAGATTTAGTAGGCCAAATTTTTGATAAACAAGCTACCTTAGTCAATAAGATGGCTGCTAAGCCAGAATCTTTTAATAATGATGAAGATCTTAAACTGATTGATGTGACTTCTATTAAATCTTTGTTTTCCAATAGAAATCTTGATAATGATGGCACTAGAGATAAGTCATCTTTAGTTACAAGGCGTCCCAATGATTTGGAGTCCATAGATCTTAATGCGAAGTTTGACAAAATTGGGATTGTAGAGGTCAAAACTTTAAATAGCAATGAACCCACACCTTTGGATTTCAAGGAGATTAATTATAATAGATGCTCTTTGATTGATTGTATGCCCTTGCTTCAATCCATGTTGAATTCTCCTCATGCTTATAGTCAAGATAAGGCTTTTACTAAACATATAGTTGATGCTATGATGAAATCTTTTGAAGAAAAACTTCAGCTAGAAGTTTCTATTCCTAGAAAGCTTCATTATGAGTGTGAGCCTAATATTAAGATTAAAATCAAATATTATGAGTGCCATGCTTTGTGTGACTTGGGTGCTAGTGTTACCACGATTCCGAAAACTTTATGTGATGTGCTAAATTTGCATCTTGCGGATTCCACTATTAAGAAACCTATGGGAAGTATTAATGAAGTTCTTATTGTTGGAAATAGGAATTATGTGCCTGTAGATTTCATTGTGCTTGATATAGAATGCAATCCTATATGTCCTATTATTCTTGGTAGTTCTTTCCTTAGAACGATTGGTGCCACTATTCACATGAAAGAAGGAAACATTAGATTCCAATTTCCATTAAGGAAAGGAATGGAACACTTTCCAAGAAAAAAATAAGATTGACTTATGAATCTATTATGAGAGCTACTTATGAGTTGCATACCAAAGATGATAATACCTAAATCTATTGCGTTTTTCCTAGCTAGGGGCGTTATACAATATCACTTGTTGGGAGGCAACCCAATATTATTTTTGTGTTCTGTTTTTCTTCTGATTTTGAGTATTTACCACATTATTACTTCTCTAGTAATTGTGTTTTGGTGTTTTAATTAGTGTTTGATCCAAGTAAAACCTTTAGGCTGATCTATGGTAGTTGTTGATTTGATCTTGCTAAAAAACAAAAACTTTTGCGCTTAGTCCAGGAATTTTCCATTTTTTCAGAGCGTCGAATTGATCTAAAATTTGTACACGAGATTTATATATAAATTTCCCAAGTGTTCCTATTTTGTCAAAATGTTTTGAGTTATATAAGAATACGAAGTTTCCATTTTGCTACAGACTGTTCTATTTTTGATGGATTCCGTGTTCTTTGAGTTGTTTGCCTATTTTGATGAATCTATGGGTTGTATCATATGGTATGAGCCATGTAGAAGTTATATTATAGTAGGTATAACACCAATATAAATAAATAATGAGTTCACAACAGTACCTAAAGTGGTGATTTATTTTCTTATACTAACGGATCTTACGAGGTTTCTGTTAAGTTTTGTGTTGTGAAGTTTTCACGTTTTGGGTAAAGATTGGATGGACTATGGAATAAGGAGTGGCAAGAGCCTAAGCTTGGGGATGACCAAGTGCCACCAAGTCATATTCAAGGATGCCAAGGAGTGGCAAGATCCTAAGCGTAGGGATGCCCAAGTTACCCCAAGTCATATTTAAGGATGCCCAAATTACCCCGGAAGGCATCCCCTCTTTCGTCTTCAATCCATCGGTAAATTTACTTGAGGTATATTTTTATTCACCACATGATATGTGTTTTGCTTGGAGCTTCTTGTATGATATGATCTTTGCTTCTTAGTTGCCACAATCATACTTGCGGCACATATCTTTTGAGAGAGACACGATCAATCGTGAATTTATTAGAATATCCTTTATGCTTCACTTATATCTTTTGAGTTGGGCAATTTTGCTCTATATGCTTAACTTATATGCTTTAGAGCACGATGGTATTTTTGTTTTATAGAAATATTTGAACTCTCGTACATCACTTATATTATTTTGAGAGTTCCTAAAAACAGCATGGTAATTGGTCTAGGTTATGAATTTAGTCCTAATATGATAGGCATCCAAGAGGGATATAAGAAAAATTTCCATATTAAGTGCATTGAGTGTTTATGAGAAGTTTGATTCCTTGTATAAAGTTTTGAGATATAAAGATGGTAATGTTAAGAGACGTGTTAGGGAGTAAATTTTGATTTTGTAAAAATACTTTTGTAATGGTTTGTGATTCCCGTAGCATGCACATATGGTGAACCGCTTTGTAAGGAAGTTGGAGCATGACTTGTTTACAGATTGTCTACCTTTGTGTGAAGGTCGGGGGAGCGCGATGGTTAACTCCTTCCAACCTCGCCCCTAGGAGCATGCGTTTAATGCATTGCTTCAATGACTAATAGACTTTTTAATAAGTATGTGAGTTCTTTATGACTAATGTTGAGTCCATGGATTACACACACTGTCACCCTTCCACTATTCCTAGCCATTCTAGTACCGCGCAACTTTCACCGGTGCAACAAACACCTTCCTCAAAACGGCCACCATGTACCTTCCTCAAAACAGCCACCATATATCCTTACTCAAAATAGCCACCATACCTACCTATTATGGTATTTGCATAGCCATTCTGAGATATATTGCCATGCAACTTCCACCGTTTCCTTTTATGACATACACCATCACTTCCATATTGCATATAGAGTCATATTTTGTCATAGGTATCGAGATGTAATTTTCCTTTTGAGTTGTAAGTAAATAAGAGTGTGATGATTTTGATTATAGAGCACGTCCCATGTGAGGAATGGATGATGGAAGCTATGATTCCCTTACTAATAGGGATGAAAGTCCGGACTTTATGAAAAATAAGAGAGACCAGCGAAGCTCAAATAAAAAACTGAATAAAAGAGGCCTTAGATGGACAAAAAACCAGCTCGGAAGGCCTTGCTGACCAAGGCTATTGTTGCAGCGCGATGATCGCCCTTCCCAACGTGCACTTCAGCCAAGAGCTGTCGTCCTTCTTCATCAGATATGCACCGCTGTAATATTCCAGTGGTGCTTTTCTTATATAACTCACCCTCGTGTACCTTGTAGGCTTTGGATTGCCAAATTATGTGTCATTCCTCTATCTGATCGTTAGGGAGTTCTTTGCAAAGAAGAAAGGCGATAAAGGGCTTGGTCCATGGCGTGATTACTGTAATAACCTCATGAGCCGAAGGTGTTTCATCCATTATGAAGCGATCGATTATTTGGTCGCCTGGTTTGTTTATAATGGGGACAACCTCTTGCACCGTACTTAGACCGGCGCCCTTATGATCGTCCTGCCAAACCACGGATGGCTAAAAGCGCCATTCTATGAAGGTATTTTTTGGGACAGGGTCGCGCTTAGCCCCCATGCGGGCAGTACGTCAGTGGCTTGGTTGTTGTCGCAGGCGACATGGTGGAATTCCAACCCCTCGAACTGTGCGGATATCTTTAGGACGACATTTCTATATGCCTCCATCTTTGGGTTTTTGGCATTGAATTCGCTGTTCATTCTGGAAAATGAACATTGTCGCATCTCTAGCCACCATATGCCCATTGATACTACCATCCGAAGACCATGCAAGAGTGCTTCGTATTTAGCTGCAATATTACAGGCACCATACATGATCCGCAACACGTACCGAACATTGTCGCCCATGGGGGATGTGAGGATAACTCGAGCCCCCAGTCCGGCTGAGGTTTTGGATCCATCGAAGTACATTTTCCAATGGGAGTATGTACTATATTCCCTTGGGAGCTTGGCCTCCGTTCACTGGGCCAAAAAATCTGCCTGTACCTGAGATTGTATGGCCCGTTGTGGCTTGTAGGTTATTTCAAAGGGAAGGACCTCAATAGCCCATTTGGCTATACGGCCGGGGGCGTCCGTGTTGTTGATTATGTCGTTCAGGGGTACTTCGAATGCCACTGTTACTAAACACTCTTGGAAATAATTTCTGAGTTTCCGTGATGCCATAAATAATGTGTAGGCTATCTTCTGGTAGTGCGGGTATCTAGAATTGCATTGCATTAGTACTTCTGACATGTAATAGACCGTCTTTTGTGTACGGAATTTGTGTCCCTCCCCCTCTTGTTCGACGACGATCATAGCGCTAACAACTTTGCTGGTAGCCGATATGTATCACAACATGGGTTCACCATCGTGTGGTGTTGTGAGTGTGGGATTGGTTGTCGACGGTGTCTTAATTTCTTCTAATGCGTCTACTACTTTGCTGATCCACTCGAAATTGTTGGTCCATTGCAGTAGCTTATAGAGCGGTAGAGCATTTTCTCCGAGGCAAGAGATAAAGCGGGTTAGCACCGCTATGGAACCAGCCAACCTCTGGACATGCTTTAGCTCTATGGAAATTGCAAGTTCTGATATGGCGCGGATCTTAGCCAGATTCGCTTCTATTACTCTATGGGAGACGATGAATCCAAGCAGTTTACTAGCGGGAACTCCGAATATACATTTTTTGGATTCATTCGTATGTCATACTCGCATAGGCTAGCAAAGGTTTGCTGCAGGTCATCGATCAGCTGGCTGACTTGTTTGGTTTTGACTACCACGTCGTCCACATAAGCCTCGACGGTCTTACTAACTTGTTTCGCAAGACAAGTCTAGATCATGTGGTCGTACGTAGCTACAACGTTTTTAGCCCAAAGGGCATCATGTTGAAGCAGAATGGCTCGTAGGGGGTGATGAATGCGGTTGTAGATTGATCGAATTCCTTTATTTTAATCTGATGGTATCCGTAATAAGCATCGAGGAAACACAATGATTTGTGTCCGGTTGTGGGGTAAGGGGAAAGGGTCCTTAGTGCAGGCCTTGTTGAGGTATTTGAAATCAACACAAAGCCGCCAGGATTTGTCTTTGTTCGGTACCATCACCAGATTTGCTAACCATTCGGGGTGCTTAATCTCCCGAATGAATCTGACCTCGAGCAGTTTAGCTAATTCTTCACCCATAGCTTGTTGTTTGGGTTCAAAACAACGATGTGGAGTCTGCTTCATGGGCTTGAGGCCTGCCATGATGTTTAGACTGTGTTCTACCAGCGGTCATGAGATTCCAGGCATATCGAAAGGATGCCAAGCGAAGATGTCCTAGTTTTCCCGTAAAAATGTCCACAACGCTTCGTCCACAATGGGATCAAGCTAAGCTCTGATGGACGCCGTCTTATTGGGGGTCCGTCGGGTGTACTTGAAATTTAACGATTTTACCTGCGGGTTTAAAGGACATGGGCTTGGGCCTTTTACTAAGGATCACATCATCCTTATCAACTATTGACCAAAGTGCGGTCAATTCTTTTGCAGCGAAGGTCTCAGCTAGTACCTCGAGGGCCAGGGTTGCTGTTCTGTTTTTGGCCCAAAGGGCTATGTTTGGATCACTAGCAATTGTTATTACTCGGTTTGGTCCTGGCATTTTATTTTCATATACCCGTAATGGAGCATAGCCTAGAATTTGTAAATGCCTCAAGTCCCAATAGGGCGTGGTAGACGTTCGGGAATTGTACGATATGGAGAAGGAGCTCTTTGGATCAGTAGTTTTTGGGCGTGCCAAACACTGCGTCCAGGACAATACGTCCCGAACATAACGCCCCCTTCCTCGGAATGATTCCCTGAAAAGTCATGCTGCTATGCTCGATGCGAGACCAGTCGAACTGCATTATTTCTAGGGTGTCTTCGTATATCAGGTTTAAACTGCTGCTGTCGTCCATTAGCGCCTTGTGTAACCTATAGCCGTCGATGATGGGGTTCAAGACTAGTGCGGCTGGTAAATGACCGGGAAGAATGGCTGGTCGGTCAATATCTCCAAAGGTAATGGGGATGTTTGTCCATGCGCTTGCTGCTGCCGAATGGTAGACCTGTTCGAGTTCTTTAAGAGATCTTTTCCTTCTGTTCCTTGAGGGGAACAATTCGTAGATTGTCAGGACATCGGCATTGTGTTTGGTTGACGATGTGGAACGCCTATTCGGTGCTAGCGCCTCAAGAATGGCCTCACCACTTTTTGTGACTTGGCTGACGACCCAGCAAGCTCTAGGGCTATCACGCCCAAGACGCGATCTTATCCTTATTTTGTTACAAGGGCCTCGAGAGGGATAGAAGTGCATCTCGTCGTGTTGCAAGAGTGGATATCATTACATGTACATGTAGAGAAGGGATGAGTATAAGGAATTGGCTTACACTCGCCACAGGCTACAACAAGATCACATTAATACAAAAACATACACAGCCATCATACATAAGAGCAGGGTCCAACTACGGATGAAACCAAATGATAAAATGGCATCCATCCTTGCTTTCCCAGGCTGCCACTTGGAACCCATCCTAGATCGACGCAGAAGAAGAAGAAGAACTCCAAATCAAACAAGCATCAGACTCACGTCAAATTATCGCATTACATGTACCTACAACTATTGTTGTAGTAATCTGTCAGCCACGAGGACTCGGCAATCTCATTTCCAAGGGTATCAAGACTATTAAGGCTTAATGGGTGAGGTATGGTTAAGTGGTGAGACTACAGCAAGTGACTAAGCATTTGTTTGAGTGGCTAACTTATGAATACAGAAAGTAAAGTGGGTGCTCTACGCATAACAGACATGAACTAGTAATGATCACTAACTGATCCTGAACACCTACTTATGTCAAACATAACCCCATCGTGTTCTCTCTTGGATATGGACTCACGAGAAGAGACAGTCACGGTTACGCACACAGATGGTGTATTTTATTAGAGTTACTTCAAGTTTGCTATGACCGAATGTTAAACAAAGTATCCAAGTTTGCCACATAACCGCGGGCATGGCTTTCCGAAAGATTTAACCCTAAAGGGGTGCTCGTCCATCACAAATTAACCACACGCCGCGGGAATAACCTTGACCACAGATCTTGTGATCATCCTAGGCAATTCCAAAGGAAATCCAACGCCTCGAGATAGCCCGAAGAAGATCGGAGTTCCTCACGCAAGACATTTGAGAAAGGTAAAACAAGTCCAGCAAGGCCGCCCGGTAGGGCAGAGCTCAATGGGAACCGTGCGTATCTCTTTCTCGGGGCACTACCAGATGATCAGGACATACGATGGCCTGATAGAAATCCATCGAGTTGCCTCGAGGTGGCCCCGCAAGTGGCTCTAGTTTGGACCAATAGTCATGAGGAGCACTGGCTCGGGGGTTGATTAAATTATCCGCAGGACCGGCAGGTTCCTATGCACCTTATTTGTTATTAGGCAAATGTAGTACCAATGTTGGGCCTTTCCAGACAAGCTTTATCCTAAAATGAAGTTCAAGGGGGTCCCCACAACAACCCCGAGCATGTTAGGAGTGCTCAATTATGGAACATAACACCAGTTCACAAGTAACTAGGGTGGGAAGAGTGGAACAAAACACCAAGCAAAAGGCCAAGCCTTCCACCCTTTACCAAGTGTATAAGTGCATTAAATTAAATTGCAATAATATTGTGATAACAAAAGAATGTTCATGTTGACACATGGAATCAATTGCAGCTATAGCTAGAAATGCTATAAGAAGGGCCGAGCAAGTGGTAACATAGCCAAACAAAGGTTTGCTAGGAAGGTGGAGGGTTAGAGGTTTATCAGGGCAATGTTGAGAGGCTTGACAAAAAAGTGGTATGTAGAAAGACACAACGATAAAAGCGGGACAACTAGCAAAGCAATGATAGTAGTGGTATCCAGAGAAATGTGTCATCTTGCCTAGGTGTCATAACGATAAAAGTGGCTACGTGCGGAATTCGAGGGAGGCTAGGGTTTGGATGAATTAGGAAGGGCTAGCCTTCCCTTTATAGCATGGGATTAGGTTAGGGGGTTTGTCCATTTCCGAACCGTTCAATCTCGATCGGACGGCTCGGAAGTGGAGGGGGCTAGGTTAGGCTGTGGTGGCTGTGTAGATGGGCTAGGTGGAGATGAGAGGGAGGTTTGCGTACCGTGACATGAGGTTTTAAAACACTGAAAAACGTCCGATGAATAAACCGATGACCGCACTGCTAAAGTCGTCTGTTGAGGTATCAAACGAACTCTGATTGCGATGAAATTTGGCAGGGGGCTACCTACAATATAACAGGACCGCATGCCAAGTGTCGACCCGATCAGAGAATATTTTTCGCGCGCTTTAAAAACTGTTTTTTAATGATGTCACGGGCGCGTGCATGTATGGTTGGTCTCGAAACAGGCAACGGCAAGAACAGAGAGAACCGGCGACTATGAATGGATGCAGGTTTTAGAAAATGGGTGACGATGCTATGCAAGATGATGCGAATGATGCGATGATGAATGCAACAACCAAACGAAACACAAGAATACAATGGAAATAAAAGTGGAATCTTCTGGAGCGTCGGTCCCGGGCTTTTACAACTCTCCTCCACTACACGAGGATCTCGTCCCGAGATCTAGAATGAGAAGGGGAAGAAAAAGAGCAAGAGGAAAGGAAGAGGTAAAACTTAGTTGCTTCTTTTACAAATGAGTGAAACCAATGATCGTGGAAGGTTTCAACGAGAAGAAGAATGAAATGAAGAACAAGTAAGAATTCATAAGAAATTTCGGCAGCACTTCGGTAGGATAGAGGGACAAAATTGTTAAGACGGAAAATAACTTGAACATAGAACGCAACACTCCGGTAAAAATAATAAGCAAAGAAAGAACATGATCTTGATAAAACACGATGACAGATTGAAGAGAGCAACATCACAAGGCCTCTGAAACAAAAGAACAGGAACTAGATCATTGGAAGGGAAAGACGGAGAAGAAAATAACAACTTCTACCACCATTGAAATTGAGAAGCATAGGGTGAACGGAGTTGATGGAGAATCAACAACAAAAAGAATACTTTGTTATGGGCCTGTGGAAAACATCTCAAAATCATAAGGTGCCAACCTGCCACAACAAAAAAAATTGATTGCTCGAGGGCAACAAGATATGAAAAACTTCTTTCACCAAGAAGAGGAGGGGAAAACTTGGACCATTTATAACACCATTGATAGCAACTATCCTTAGGAAATGCTTTAGGTGAAATCCAACCCAAGATAACTCGAAGAATATAAGATGGGTTTACTTATCTTATTCTTTACAATTTACCTTCGAGACTCCTCCTAACCAAGAATTTAATAACACTATCTCAAAAGACAATGGAGAAGGAATTGAAATTGGAAATGCACGATAAAGAACACTTGAGCACTTCCAACAAGAATCTTGAATAACACTTTGAGAAGAATTACATCCTTACCAAATCACCATGAAGAACCATCGGAAATGAGAGGATGATAGAAAAGAATGGAAGGATTGCAAAATTAACAACATTGAGGCCTTACAAAGATTTAGATGAAGCTTCGTAGAGAGATACTTCAGGAAACATGGAACTCCGAAAAGAAAAGATGAGAATACTTGAGATCGAGAATTTTATCTGATGAAAAACTCCAGAAAAGGATTGAAATCACCTTGATAAAATGAATAAGAATTATATTATGCTTATCCTTCATCAAGTTAAATTGATGATAAGCAACGGATTTTGCACACCACTTATTCTTGTTGCAAAGAATTCAACATTAAGAGAGAGAGATCAAAAACTTGAAGAAGTCTTTAACGAGAACACCGGTAAGAATTAGAGACTAAAGAGGATAATAGAAATGAATGATATAGCATGAGAGTGAAGAGAACATGATTCAACTAATAGAAACCTTGAACGAAGCATCGGAATAATTGAGATACGAACCAAGGGACAACAATTGAGAAGAATTTGATAATGAAAGCTGAAAGCTAAGAACGAAGAAATCTTATGAAATGAAGACCTTCGGGAGGATTGAGAAATGAAAACAATTATGAAATGAAATGGATAGATAGGGGAGGAATAACTCATGATCAAAACAATTTGAGATGATAGCAACAACCCGAAACCATGAACCTTTGGAAGAACGAACAACAATGAAATGATGACGACAATCAACACCATGAATTACTAATACACTCCAAAATAATGAAGAAAGAAAGGTTGAGACAACGATGAAAATGATTTAGAAGCGATCTTGGAGAAGGAATATGACTGGTGGGACTCATTCTTACATCATATTGAGAAGAACAAGAATACATCTCCGAAAATATTAGAAGAGCCACGTAAGATCCTAGGGTTATGGGCCCACTCCAAAGAAACCACTGTTGATACAATTGCTTAGGAAGAGAGATTGCACTGATAGAAATGAAAACTTGAAGAGGTGAGAACCTACAAATAATTTGGAAGTATTGAAAGAAAACATGAATCTCCTGAGATATCTTCAGCACTCCTGAAAGAATAGAGATTTGAATAAGAAAGAGAGGCTTGGATAAGAATTCCAACACAGGAGAGCAATTAAATAATGAAAATGATATGATGAACACCAAGAACTTGAATTGAATCCACCGGAGAAGAATAACAACAAGAACAAGTCATATGAGGATTGATCTTGCAATATTGAAGAGGATATAATTCACATGAAGAGAGCACACCGGATGAAAAGAATTTCATGACAACTCCAGTTGAGCAAAGGATTAGCATTCCCGTAAAATATGAGAACACTACTTAGAAAATACATGAAATCACCACTTTAAATCGAAGCAACTTGGATTACCATATTCAAAACAAAACAAAGGATGAGTCTTATGAAACAAGCCAGAACAAGTGCATAATAGAGATTTTCCTCGATATTTTCGTGGTAAGGTTCGCATGGGATGGATATTATAGTAGCCATCATGTGCAATGCAGTGCACATCACGTGCGATGCATCCCCGAGTCGTAGCAAGCTACAAGGACTCTTTAATACACAACGAGAACCGCTATAAGAAAGGTCGTGAACAAACGAATCCACTAGATATCGAACCCCAACCTCACATCATGATGTGTTGGAAGATAGCCTAGGTAACTACTTGAATTCCCACCTAAGAACTTCTGAATATTTCTGCATATTCATTCGGGTGTTGGGTATACAAGTAAGAAAATATCTCACACAACTAACAAGCCCTACACCCCAACTGTATCCATCCTTCAACACATAACCAGAGGCTCCGGAACTCCATCTATCTCGGACCCTCAAAAACACAACGATACTAAGAATGGCAATACATCCGAACTCTCTCAACCATTACTAGGGATGCGGGACTCCTCTCGCCACTACTACTATTGAAGCAATTTCGAACATCCTCCGTCCTGAGATACTAAGGAAACTGAACGATAACGATGTGTGAAGAATCCCTCGGAGCTCTACTCCTTGATAACAGGAGGCACCAAGTACAGAACTCCGTCACATCGGCATCATGTAGATTCTAAAATACCCGCGTGACTCCTCCTAACCAAGAATTTAATAACACTATCGCAAAAGACAATGGAGAAGGAATTGAATTTGGAAATGCACGATAAAGAACACTTGAGCACTTCCAACAAGAATCTTGAAGAACACTTTGAGAAGAATTATATCCTTAGAAAATCAACATGAAGAACCATCATAAATGAGAGGATGATAGAAAAGAATGGAAGGATTGCAAAATGAACAATATTGAGGCCTTACAAAGATTCAGATGAAGCTTCGCAAAGAGATACTTCAGAAAACATGGAACTCCGGAAAGAAAAGATGAGAATACTTGAGATCGAGAATTTTATCTGATGAAAAACTCCAGAAAAGGATTGAAATCACCTGGATAAAAGGAATAGGAATTATATTATGCTTATCCTCCATCAAGTTAAATTGATGACAAGCAACAGATTTCGCACACCGCTTATTCTTGTTGCAAAGAATTAAATAGAAAGAGAGAGAGTTCAAAAACTTGAAGAAGTCTTTAACGAGAACACCGATAAGAATTAGAAACTAAAGAGGATAATAAGAATGAATGATATAGCATGAGAGTGAAGAGAGCATGATCCAACTAATAGAAACTTGAGCGAAGCACTAGAATAATTGAGATATGAACCAAGGGACAACAATTGAGAAGAATTTGAGAATGAAAGTTGAAAGTTAAGAACGAAGAAATCTTATGAAATGAAGACTTCCGGGAGGATCGAGAAATGAAAACAATTATGAAATGCACCGGATACATACGGGAGCAATAACTCATGATCAAAACAATTTGAGATGATAGCAACAACCTGAAACTATGAACCTTTGGAGGAACGAACAATGATTTAAGAGAAACTCTCCTTCGGTCTTCAATGCTGAGAATGATGACGAGAAGCAACACCATGAATTACTAATATACTCCGAAATAATGAAGAAAGAAAGGTTGAGACAATGATGAAAATGATTTAGAAGCAATCTTGGAGAAGGAATATGACTGGTGGGACTCATTCTGACGTCATATTGAGAAGAACAAGAATACATCTCTTGAAAGATTAGAAGAGCCACGTAAGATCCTAGGAAAAAACCTGTGGGTTATGGGCCCACTCCAAAGAAACCACCGTTGAGACAATTGCTTAGGAAGAGAGGTTGCACCGGTAGAAATAAAAACTTGAAGAGGTGAGAACCTCAAAATAATTTGGAAGGATTGAAAGAAAACATAAATCTCCTGAGATATCTTCAGCACTCCGGAAAGAATAGAGATATGAATAAGAAAGAGAGGGTTTGATAAGAATTCCAACATGGGAGAGGAGTTAGATAATGAAAATGATGTGATGAACTCCAAGAACTTGAACTGAATCCACCGAAGAAGAATAACAACAAGAACAAGGCATATGAGGATTGATCTTGCAATATTGAAGAGGATATAATTCACTTGAAGAGAGCACACCGGATGAAAAGAATTTCATGACAACTCCAGTTGAGCAAAGGATTAGCATTCCCGTAAAATACGAGAACACTACTTAGAAAATACATGAAATCACCACTTTAAACTGAAGCAACTTGGATTACCATATTCAAAACAAAACAAAGGATGAGGCTTATGAAACAAACCAGAACAAGTGCATAATAGAGATTTTGCTCGATATTTTCGTGGGAAGGTTCGCACGGGCTAGATGTTATAGTAGCGATCATGTGCAAGGCAGTGCACATCACATGCGATGCGTCCCCGAGTCGTAGAAAGCTACAAGGACTCTTTAATACACAACGAGAACTGCTATAACAAAGGCCGTGAACAAACGAATCCACTAGATGTCGAACCCCAACATCACATCATGATCTGTTGGAAGATAGCCTCAGTAACTACTTGAATTCCCACCTAAGAACTTCTGAATATTTCTTGGTTATGCAATCGGGTGTTGGGGATACAAGGAAGAAAATATCTCACACAACTAACAAGCCCTACACCCCAACTATATCCATCCTTCAACACATAACCAGAGGCTCCGAAACTCCATCTATCTCGGACCCTCAAAAACACAATGATACTAAGAATGGCAATACATCCGAACTCTCTCCAACATTACTGGGGATGCCAGACTCCTCTCGCCACTACTACTATTGAAGCAATTTCGAACATCCTCCGTCCTGAGATACTAAGGAAACTGAAGGATAATGATGTGTCAACAATCCCTTGGAGCTCTACTCCTCGATAACAGGAGGCACCAAGTACAGAACTCCATCACATCGACATCATATAGATTCCAAAATAACCACATGACTCCTCCTAACCAAGTATTTAATAACACTATCTCAAAACACAATGGAGAAGGAATTGAATTTGGAAATGCACGATAAAGAACACTTGAGCACTTCCAACAAGAATCTTGAAGAACACTTTGAGAAGAATTAGATCCTTAGCAAATCACCATGAAGAACCATCGGAAATGAGAGGATGATAGAAAATAATGGAAGGATTGCAAAATGAACAAGATTGAGACCTTACAAAGATTTAGATGAAGCTTCGCAGAGAGATACTTCAAAAAACATGGTACGCCGGAAAGAAAAGATGAAAATACTTGAGATCGAGAATTTTATGTGATTAAAAACTTTAGAAAAGGATTGAAATCACCTTGATAAAAGGAATAAGAATTATATTATGCTTATCCTTCATCAACTTAAATTGATGACAAGCAACGGATTTCGCACACCGCTTATTCTTGTTGCAAATAATTGAACAGAAAGAGAGAGAGATCAAAAACTTGAAGAAGTCTTTAACGAGAACACCGGTAAGAATTAAAAACTAAAGAGGATAATAAAAATGAATGATATAGCATGAGAGCCAATAGAGCATGATCCAACTAATAGAAAACTTGAACGAAGCACCGGAATAATTGTGATACGAATGAAGGGACAACAATTGAGAAGAATTTGAGAATGGAAGCTGAAAGCTAAGAACGAAGAAATCTTATGAAACGAACACCTTCGGGAGGATCGAGAAATGAAAACAATTATGAAATGCATCGGATGGATATGGGAGGAATAACACATGATCAAAACAATTTGAGATGATACCAACAACCTGAAACCATGAACCTTTGGAAGAACGAACAACGATTTAAGAGAAACTCTCCTTCGGTGTTCAATGCTGAGAATGATGACGAGAAGTAACACCATGAATTACTAATACACTCCAAAATAATGAAGAAAGAAAGGTTGAGACAATGATGAAAATGATTTAGAAGCGATCTTGGAGAAGGAATATGACTGGTGGGACTCATTATTACGTCATATTGAGAAGAAGAAGAATACATCTCCGGAAAGATTAGAAGAGCCACGTAAGATCCTAGGGGAAAACCGGTGCGTTATGGGCCAACTCCAAAGAAACCACTATTGAGACAATTTCTTAGGAAGAGAGATTGTACCGGTAGAAATGAAAACTTGAAGAGGTGAGAACCTCAAACTAATTTGGAAGGATTGAAAGAAAACATGAATCTCGTAAGATATCTTTAGCACTCCGAAAAGAATAGAGATATGAATAAGCAAGAGAGGCTTGGATAAGAATTCCAACATCAGAGAGCAATTAGATAATGAAAATGATATAATGAACACCAAGAACTTGAATTGAATCCACCGCAGACGAATAACAACAAGCACAAGGCATATGAGGATTGATCTTGCAATATTGAAGAGGATATAATTCACTTGAAGAGAGCACACCGGATGAAAAGAATTTCATGACAACTCAAGTTGAAGAAAGGATTAGCATTCCTGTAAAATATGAGAACACTACTTAGAAAATACCTGAAATCACCACTTTAAATCGAAGCAACTTGGCTTACCATATTCAAAACAAAACAAAGGATGGGGCTTATGAAACAAGCCAAAACAAGTGCATAATAGAGATTTTGCCAGATATTTTCGTGGTAAGGTTCGCACGGGCTGGATCTTATAGTAGCCATCATGTGCAAGGCAGTGCACATCACATGCGATGCGTCCCCGAGTTGTAGCAAGCTACAAGGACTCTTTAATACACAACGAGAACCGCTGTAAGAAAGGTCGTGAACAAACGAATCCACTAGATGTCGAACCCCAACCTCACATCATGATCTGTTGGAAGATAGCCTAGGTAACTACTTGAATTCCCACCTAAGAACTTCTGAATATTTCTTGGCTATGCAATCGGGTGTTGGGGATACAAGGAAGAAAATATCTCACACAACTAACCAGCCCTACACCCCAACTGTATCCATCCTTCAACACATAACAAGAGGCTCCAGAACTCCATCTATCTCGGACCCTCGAAAACACAATGATACTAAGAATGGCAATACATCCAAACTCTTTCCACCATTAGTGGGGATGCCGGACTCCTCTCGCCACTACTACTATTGAAGTAATTTCGGACATCCTCCGTCCTGAGATACTAAGGAAACTGAACGATAACGATGTGTCAAGGAACCCCTCGGATCTCTACTCCTCGATAACAGGAGGTACCAAGTACAGAACACCGTCACATCGGCATCATATAGATTCCAAAATACCCACGTGCTCCTAAAATTTTTTTTTTGAGTGAGAAGAGGGTAAAATCACAATTCCTAAGTTGTAATTCCTCACCAGAGTATAGAAGAGAAGTAAAAAGAATCCTACTCTCCGATATAAATAGACTCAAAATATTTTTTCACTAGACTCGACTCATCCAAGTTTGATCAATCAAGGGGGCTCCTAGGACAGTACTAGCTTTGATACCTACTTGTCACGCCCAAGATGCGATGCTATCCTTATTTTGGAAGGAGGGCCTCGACAGGGATAGAAGCGCAACTCATCGTGTTGCAACAATGGATATCATTACAAGTACATGTGCACAAGGGATGAGTATAAGGAATTGGCTTAGACTCGCCAAAAGCTACAACAAGATCACATCAATACAACAACATACTCAACCATAATACATAAGAGCAGGGTCTGACTATGGACGAAACCAAACAATAAAATGACATCCATCCTTGCTATCCCAGGCTGCCGCCTGGAACCCATCCTAGATAAATGAAGAAGAAGAAGAAGAACTCCAAATAAAACAAGCATCGGGCTCACGTCAAGTTATCACATGCAACTGTTGTTGTAGTAATCTATGAGCCATAGGGACTCGGCAATCTCATTACCAGGGGTATCAAGACTATTAAAGCTTAATGGGTGAGGTATGGTTAAGTGGTGAGGTTGCAGCAAGTGACTAAGCATTTGTTTGAGTGGCTAACTTACGAATACAGAAAGTAAAGTGGGTGGTCTATGCATAACGGACGTGAACTAGTAATGATCACTAACTGATCCTGAACACCTACTTACGTCAAACATAAGCCCACCATGTTCTCTCTTGGATAAGGACTCACGAGAAGAGACAGTCATGGTTACGCACATAGTTGGTGTATTTTATTAGAGTTTACTTCAAGTTTGCTATGACTGGGTGTTAAAAAAAGTGCCGAAGTTTGCCACATAACCACGGGCATGGATTTTCGAAACATTTAAGCCAATAGGGTTGCTCCAACTCGTTCATCACAAACTAACCACACACCGCAGGAATAACCTCGACCACAGATCTCGTGATCATCCTAGGAAATTCCAAAGGAAATTTGACACCTCGAGATAGCCCGAAGAAGATCAGCGTTCCTCATGCAAGACATTCGAGAAAGGTAAAACAACTCCAGCAAGGCCGCCCGGCAGGCCAGATCCCAATAGGAGCCATGCGTATCTCCATCTCGGGGCACTACTAGATAAGAAGTAGGTACAGTGGCCTGATAGAAATCCCTCGAGTTGCCCCGAGGTGGCCCCGCAAGTGGATCTAGTTTGGAACAACATTCATGAGGGGCACTGGCCCGGGGGTTGATTAAATTATCCGCGGGTGCCGGCGGGTCCCTATGCAATTTATTAGTTATTCGGCAAATATAGTACCAATGTTGGGCCTTGCCAGACAAACTTTATCCTAAAACAAAAATCAAGGGGGTCCCCATAACAACCCCGAGCATGTTAGTGTGGGGACCCCGACTCATAAGTCGTGATCAC
Source organism: Hordeum marinum (assembly GCA_022496015.1). NCBI lineage: Eukaryota > Viridiplantae > Streptophyta > Magnoliopsida > Poales > Poaceae > Hordeum > Hordeum marinum. The sequence continues at coordinate 168,382,514 of CM039674.1, read as the reverse complement.
CGAATGCACGTGCACAGTGATCCCAGAGATCAATGCTCGCTGAACACACAGAAGCTGAATAACAAGATTCTTACATCCACACTTAACGTCTTACACAAATAAAGACCACGAAGCTCTTAGTCTTAAATAGATAGGGCCACACGGGCCAGACACTTAAAATAGAACAAGCAGCGGAAATCTTGGTCGAAAGCGTGAACCCATGCCATCTGCCTTAACCTATAGGCATTCTGATAGGGAAGCGTCCTAGTTCGCATGTTCGTCTCCAACGAACTCTTCAACATACTCCTATTCTTCCATGCCTGGCCATTTAAATAACCAATGGCAATCCAATGAGTACTTTGAATGTACTCGCAAGCAACCCACGTTGTGGAACAAGGTAACAATGATGCATGATATAGCACTAAGTAGGTAAGTTTGTGGAAAGCTAATTTTGTATGCAAATGGCATGATCAAGTAACTAGTAAGCATGCATCAACAGTTAACAGATGTCCATGTGAACAAGTTACAAACATCACCATAAGTAGGGTTAGAACATATCATGTTCATTCATCATGCTAAGCCATCGGACATAGTTTAATTCCCTTTCTAAGACATCGGACTCAGCTCATGTGACATCTTGTCACCATCACAACCATTCTCCCACCAAGTTTCACGAAAACATCCGGACGTAGTTTAAGCAGCACCACCCAACTGTCCTTGATTGTGGACATGGCTATTCGAATAATTTTACACTCTGTAGAGGTTGCACGCATTACCCACAAGACTCAGGGAACTTCCATGTCATCCACGACTTGCGGTATATAACATACCCGAGGTAAGCACCCGAACAATGCCTTTCCCATGGTGATACTAAACAAAGAGTCCACTCATTGGTGCCATCCCTCATGATATACATCACACGTATCATCCATGAGGGTACGCAACGGTGTGCCCGGTGCCTGTAAAGACAGCGCATGACCTTCCTCTCTGGGACGACCCCGTCTCAAGAGTGACCACTTCACTCTTGCCGCCAGTAATGCAGGCTCCTTGCTAGTACCAACCATAGTAATCAACAATGCCCCGTCTCATAAGGAGTATCGTGGTTGCGCATGTAAGGTTGGGATGGTCGACAAATCTTAAATCTAATCCGTTTTTGAACACACAATCTCAACTTGCTCCGGCACACCACTTCTTTGTCAAGTGGTCACCCATCTTCTAATCGTCTCCCTCGGGCATTAGTGGCACCCTATGGGGTTTTCGAAAAGTCTTTGAAATCATTTCTTTCCTCCCATTACTATGCATAAATCCTGGTCCCACTTGCGTAGCATCTACTAGCATCCTAACTACACCCACCAGCACAACCCTCATAAGGTGGTAGGGTCATGCACGATGCAAGTGTCAATGGAAAGGTACGGAGGCATCCCATCGAAAGGGGAACACCACATCACATGATCAATTATGACAAAGTAAAGTGCTATATGACATGCAATAAAATGGTTTCTTATCATGGTCAAAGGGCTGCTTGCCTGGCTTATCAAAGTCTTCGAGGTCTTCACCCGGTTCTCGTCCACTCCGAGCATTTCATCTACTTTGTCAACTATCGCCGGAAACAACCACAATAAGCAACACAACAAGGAGAGAAATAAAAGTGCCCAATAATTAGAAGTTTTATTTTTCTTGGACACCTTGGGTCACAAGAAAAATAACCAGGAAAGTTTCATTGGATGTGGATCAAGGAGAAGTTTTTGAATAGTGGGAATGATAGAAATGATATTCCTTTCAGATGTCAATAGAAAATATCTTTAGAAAAATGAGTGGATGGACCCAACAATTAGGGCATGATTCTAGAAGGTTTGAGAAATTGGTTTCACTGGATTTGGAGTTGGGATGACTTTCTTATGAATTTGCAAAGTGGGTTATACATGAATAAATAGCTCAATCATTTGGATGGCAGAGAGGCACCAGG